>JARFXV010000546.1:127500-570000 GCA_031761425.1 Cosmopolites sordidus
TATCTTTATTACATAACCCCCTCCTTTTAAATTATTTGTAAAGTTATAACTGTACGTCGTTTTAATGCGATTTTTTTTTATCAAAACTAGTCTCATCATTATATTCTTGGTCAAATTTATGCGTACATCTAATTTATTCAAAAAATCGATAGCTTGTTTAAACTGCTATGTAAAATAAATAAAGTTGAACGAAAAATAATCACTTGGAATTAATTTCATTTACTAGTTTATTTACTCTCATTATCGAAATTTAAAATATTAATTAAAAAAGCGGTGCAAATTAAAGTGTACACCAGGATTAATTTATACTAAAAATGAAATAAAATAAAACGTTCTTAAAATGTTATTGCCTTTTTTATATCTACTTTCTGATGTAAGGCTTTTATTTAAACTTATTGTCCTGTTATATATTTCTTTTGTCTTTCTTTTGTATCTTTTCCTATTGTGTGTCTTCTCCTAAGTACCTTTACAATTTATTTCCTGACTCCTAGCTCTTTCTTAAGTCCCTTTATTCACCATTTTCTTGGCCTTCATCTATAATTTTTCGTGGTTGCTTTCGTCTCGTACACTGCCCTCGTGGGTCTGTTACAGCAGCGGGGCAATCTGCCCAAAGGTAGAGGGCGCTAAGCGTCACCGGGTTAGATCAGCTTCTATGCATAGTGAAATATTGGTACAAAATCCGGATGGGTGATTTTAATGGCAATAATTGTTGAAAATGCAACTGCCCATATGGAATTGGCGAGCAGAACAATAGAGGTGACAGATTGGTTGGTTTTGCAGAAGAACAAGAACTTTATATTATAAATTCGTTGTTTAAGAAAAGGAAGATGGAAAAACGGCGTGGAAAAGTCCAGAAGTGAAATTGATCACATCATGACCAACGATAAAACAATATTTTGCAACTGGCATTGTCCTTAACATGTTTAAAGTTAGAAGTAACTACCGAATGGTACGAGCAAAAGTTAGAATTAACCGTCTATGAGAGAAAGAAAGACTGGTAAATTCAAAAAAGTGTAAAGTGGATTCTGGGAAAGTGGAAAGGGGCAACCATTTTGACATTGTTTGTCGGTTCAGTATGAAGAAATCACCAACAATGTTCTTGAAACGGCTACTTCAATAGCACCAGAAGAAAAATGTTTGAAACATACAAAAATCTCCAGTGAAACCATTGATTTAATAAAAAAAATGACAAACAATGAGGGATGCAGGGAATTCTTTTGGCAAGGTCGAGTATGCTGAGCTATGCAAAACTATAAGAAAACGTATTAGAAAAACGTGCCGGTTCAACATGCAGCTAGTGCAAAAAACTCTGGATGGAAACAGGAGAATTAACAAGGCTAAACAGAAGCTGAGAAAAAAAAGGACGCAAATATATGCCTTCATGTGCGAAGCTGGCATAGTATATAGAGAGCGTACGAAAATGTTAAAGGTTGTCAGAAAATTATATTTACAGTTATATGAAAACCAGAAGGAGTCAAAGGCAATAATACCCACGGAAGTGCAAATGCCAGATATTCTAGTAAAGGAAGTGACAAAAGCTATAGAATCGATGAAAACGGCAAGGTTCCAGGAAAGAATAGTGTAAGGGGTGAAATGTTAAAATCTGGTGGTCGGACTTAACATATAACATTGGCAAAATTATACTCAAAATACCTTGCAAAGGTATATAAATGCAAATGTGATCCCTTTACATAAAAAAGGGGCACAGGAGGATTTTAAGAACTACCATCCAATAAGCCCTATCACTCTTTTCACTAATGTACAAAGTTATCACCAAGATGTCTAAAATAATATTAAGAAAACTGAATCACGCACAACCAAGAGAGCAAGCAGAATTCAGAAATGGATTTAGCACTATGGATCACATCCTGGTTGTACAGTAGGCCATAGAAAGGCCCAACAAATACACCATGCCACTGTGCTTGGCTTTTATCGAGTACTAAAAAGCATATATAAACCTCTTGGGATATATATGATGAAGCTACAGCGACAATTCACCTTGATGATTTTGAAGTTGGAATTTATTTAGAGCGAGGTGTACGACAGGGCGATGCAATATCGCCACTTCTTTTGTCAGCCTGTCTTGAAGAACAGGATGGTATAAAAATCAATGGTGCAAACTTAAACCATCATAGATTTGCAGATAATATCGTTCTCCTTTCACAAGACCCAGATGAACTGCAAAGATGCATACAAAAGCTGCAAAGGGCTGGCGAATCATTTGGCTTAAAAATAAATCTGAAAAAGAGTCAGGTTATGTTTGATAAGTTTGCTGAGGACAGAAAAATATCAGTTTTAGGAAGGGATTTACTTGGGCCGAGGGAATGTGGATTACTTGGGCCGAGGATTTCAATGGAGGGGAGGGAGGTGGAACGGCGTTTTAATGTAACTTGCAGGCATTTGACAGGCTCAACATAGTGTTTAAGAGCAAACTCGCCCTTTGGCTAAAATTGAAAGTCTTCGGTCCGTGCGTTCTGACCATTGACATATGGAAGTGAAACCTGGACACTTCAATGGGCATCAATTCAAAAAAATCGGGTAGCGCTGGGAATGGAAAGAGTATGGTTGGCGTTACAAGACGAGACAGAAACCCCTGTACATGGATCGGGGAACAAACGAAAGTGTGTGACATCATTGGAAGAGTAAAGGAATTGAAATGGAGATAGGCAGGCCATGTAGCGAGGCAATGGGACGACAGATGAATCAAAACAATCCTGGAGTGGATACCGAATAAGACCGAAAGTAGGAAGAGTTGATGTCATCGTTAAGTATATAGCACCCTAGAGGCAGAGGGAAGCCCAGAACCGTAAAAGTTGAAAACATGCTGAAAAGGCCTTCATCCTGCAGGGTTCGACACGGGCTGATGATGATGATAATGATGATGATATATTTTATAATACGGGAGACAAATGTTTTTTTAAAGACGCATTAATCAATTAATGCTAATCTTTTTAAAGTACTTTTAGGTTAAACTTAATAGTATTAGAACCATTTTTGAAACTTTGCCTCCATTTTCCCCAACGATTTTACATCGAATTCTGCAATTCGATAAAGTGTAGCTGTCTTAAATTCGCCCAGTTTGCGAGGCTTACCTTCATACACGCGTTATTTCAAGTATACCCAAAGATAAAAATTACACATTTAAATATCCGATGACCTAGGAGGCTACAGGTTACAATTAAAAAGATACATTGTTCGATTAGGGAATGTAGCTCGAACAATATTCATAGAAACGCTGGTCATATGAACAGTGGCCCCGTCTTGTTGAAATCACACATCCGATTTATTCTTCCTCTTCGAAATTCTAGTTTGAAAAGATTTTCAAATATAGTTACATGGTGAACTTTAACTCTTACTGCCTCTCCGATCAAAAAGGACTGGATAATTTTGCCTACATTAACGAATCCTTCGTTAGGTGTTGTTTTCACTCACCATGTTTGACGTACGTATCTTAAGCAAACACGCGGTGCCGGGGTATCCATAACGACTTAATTGATACTTAACAATATCTTAGAGCAACCCAAGTACTACTTATCCAAAAACCATATGTATCATACCCAAAACCAAACGATGGACGTTCATTTATAATTTGTATATTATTATATATAAACAATTAAATATTCCAGACTGGTTTTTATCAACTTCAAAGAAATGTAATATTTTATTGGATTACTTTTGTAATGTATATTTAATACAGAGGGACTAATGGTTAAAATATTCTTCAATGTTATCCACCACCATAGATTTTTCCAGCAACTCGCACCATGTCAATATCTGTGATCCTCAAACTATCTACTCCACGTCATCTTAACGGTTGAAGCAGCAATGCCACCTTTGTAACTGTTCCAATGTTTTATGCTATTTTATGAAAACTGGAATCCACTTCTTTTTTAAATAGCCTATCCCTTTCAAAATTTGGAAAATTCTCTGAAACGGCATGATATTTTTTATATCATTAACTTGGTGAAAAGAATATGAAAACGGTGGGGCATGACTTTCTTCTCGTATTTCTATACCATGTTGTAAGCCATACATCTGTATCAGCATCAATGGCTAATCCACAAGATATTTTAATTTATAACGAAGGAGGCGGCTATAGGAGCCTCAAATAAGCTTATACTTAAAAGTGCAATCAAATTGGTGACATTTCACGCTGTAAATTGCAATGCATAATGTTGAGTACAAGCAGATTTGGTATCCCGATAAAACTGAGGTTTGGCAAGAAAAAGTTATGTCATGAAACATACAGGCTTGACGCTGCATCATCAGATTAACAACTCTTGGATATGAATTGACTTATTTTTCACTGAAGAGGCCATTCAAACATATCTATATATATATATATATATATATATATATATATATATATATATATATATATATATATATATATATATATATATATATATACTATATAGAGAGATAAACTGATATTGACATTTGTTGTTTATAATGTGTAAAGTAAATGAATATATAAACTATAACTAAATCCCATTTTATTACTTTGCGAAGCAAATAGAAGCTCCGTTGGTATTCTAATTTATATTGGTAAACTCAATTATTTCATTCAAATCATTTATATATCATTTAAATCAACATCTAAATTACTTAACTTATCCCTGCAAATAAACCATTTAAACTTATATTACTGAGTATTTGAATGAGTGAGCAATTAATTTATTCATAAATAATTATACTAAAGAACGAAATAAATGTATTAGATCAAAGATATATTTTAGTAAAGTATTTTTACTATATATTTTAGAATATTATATATAACATTTTTATAGTTTTAATATATTCTGTATAATATCTTTAATCATTAGGTTATGATTAAAAAAAAAATAAATTCTTCGCATATTTGATACAAAAAAATTATATTGATTATTTTTATTACTGTTATTAGAACACTGTAATTTTTTGAGTCATGGAACAAATTAGATGAATTATGCATTCTTGTGGCAAAATATCCTTTAATGAGTGTACTGACGCCTGAAGTTCATTTCGAATTGTTGGCGTTCTGGCTAATTGCTCAAAATATCGAACAATATTATTCATATTCTATCGCTGATAAATCTGGGGATGTGTCCATCTGTTTCTAAAGACTACACTGTTTGATGAGTTATATACCGGTGTTATCTTGCTGAGAGATAATATTTGGACGAGAATATTTGGCTTAACAACAAGCCGCAATATTTCGGTTACCTAACGGGCTACATTTAAACGTTCTTCTATTTAGGGCTTGATCCGTTTCCCAAGCATGTAATCCTTTATGCCAAAATACCACTACAAATAAAATATTTATTTTAGGCACGAGAAAATGTATAGCCCTACAAATAATGAGATTATGATAATAATTAGAATTAACTAATATAACCGTAAAAGTTGTTCTATCTCATTTAATCCATTATTATCCATACATCATATATATTCTTTAGAAGATTATCTTGATTTAAAAAATGGGTTGTTCCATATTAACAATTAGCAGCAGTATTTAAGGCCGCCTCAAAAACAATTTTTATTAATAATTTCTGATGAAAAATACCGCGGAAAAAAAGGTACAACACTCAATATATTGAAAGTATCAAATGCAAAATATTTTATTTTTATAATGTACCTTGAACATTAAAACTAATACACTTTTAACCAATCTACTTTTATGTTACTGATAATGTTCTATTACTATTAATTACAGAAAATTTGACAAAGAAAACGATTAAAAAGAATGTTTAAGTCTTATACTTTGTAGTTCTATTAAAAGCTATAAAATTTCATTTTTTTTTGCACCATGTCATTTTAGGCAACTATACGAATTTGAATTGGACGATCTACTTGAATGGAAGATTAAATATTTGTGAAAAAAACAAGACGAGAGGTCATGTCTACTTTTAACGTCGGGGACATAGATAAAATAGTTTGATAATCAGAGTTACGAATGTGCATCAGGTTTTGGCATTTCTAGAACTATCCATAGACCAAACCAACGGCATCCTGGGTTTATTGCTTTACCAAATCGACACGAAATCATGCTGCAGTGACACATTTATTGCAATAGATAGTCCTGTACCGAGAATGATTACCAATCAATTTACTGGCGATAAAAACGCGTGGTTATAGTGAACATTGGATGCTTCCTGTGAACAGAAAGCAGACCACGCCTGACTTAAAATGTTCGCGCACTAGAAATGATTGGAATATTGAATGGAATGCCGTATGCTTTAGACATGAATTTAGGGTTTGTTTCGGTGACCATGATAAACATAGACAGACGTTTTCGTGATGAAAAATAAAATTTATATCTTAAAATGGAAGGGTAACACAGTAACCATAAGAGGAATTTTAAATGCTGTCCATTATATATGCGAAACCTGCAGTCCGTTGTCAGGCCATATCTGCAAGCTTGTTGCACAAATTTCATATTTCAGCAAAATAATGTTAAACCGTATACAAAGCATCAAACAGTGCAGTTTGATGCTTATCCGAATCTCCAATAGGTGTCGCTGTCAAAAAAATAGTGAGTTTGCGCGTAAGACTGTGAATATGAGTCTCAATAGTCTTGCAAATAATCCTGAAATGTTTAATATCAGAGAAATGTTTGCAAATTGTCGAAATTTATTATCAAAATTAATGTTCTGCGCGCTAAACTTATAGAGCACTTCGATAATTTCAATTTCGTGATGTATTCGCCTAATTATCGATAATATTGAAAGCATTTCACGTTGCTCGATATTAAAACAAAAACAATACAAAAAACTGCGCTTTCCGAAGAAAATATCGCAAGAAAATATCGGTGCCGTTCGCAGGAAGTTGGGTTTTGTAATGTTTGGTCTAGGCCGATAAACCAGCAACTATTAAAGCACTGGAAGCCAACATAACTAGAAAAATTGCTGACATAAGACCCCATTTGCTTAAAAAGTGTTCGGAAATTGGATTGATAAAATGCGTTTTATCAGAAGTAGGCGCACATTTGTCCGAAATTGTTTGTAAACATTAATGTCATTTCACATAAAATAAATAGTTTCAAGGCATCTTCTTTAGTTGTTATTTTCATCATCATCATCATAATCAGCCCGTGTCGATCCTCTGCAGGATGAAGGCCTCTTCAGCATGCTTCCAACTTTTATGGTCCGGGCCTTTGCCACTCGGGTCCAATACACTTAACGGTGTCATCAGTCCATCGTGCTTTCGGTCTTCTTCGCGGACGTTTGTGATCAAGCGGTATCCACTCCAGGATTGCTTTGCCTCGCTATATGGCCTGCCCATCTCCGTTTTTACTGCTTTACTCTTCCAATGATGTCACAGACTTTCGTTTGTTCCCTGATCCATGCGTAGGTGTTTCTCTCTCGTCTTGTAATGCCAAGCATACATCTTTCCATTCCCCTTTGTGCTACCGGAAGTTTTTGAATTGATTGCGATGTGAGTGTCCAGGTTTCACTTCCGTATATCATAACAGGTAAAACGCACCGATCGAAGACTTTTCTTTTCAGGCAAAGTGGGAGTCTGCTCTTAAACACTATGTTGAGCCTGCCAAATGCCTGCCAGCCACATTTAACACGCCGTTCCACCTCCCGGGCGGTATTCCCCTCCATTGAAATCCTCTGCCCAAGATATATAAAGCTGTCCACAATCTCCAAATGCCTTCCTAAAACTGAAATTCTTCTGTCCTGAGCGAAGTTATTGAACATAACCTGACTCTTTTTCAGGTTTATTTTTAAACCAAATGATTCGCCGGCCCCTGGCAGTTCTTATATATGTCTTTGCAGCACCTCTGGGTCTTGTGTATAAGATGGTTTAAGTTTACATCATTGATCTTTACACCATCCTGTTCCCAATCTATTTTACGGAATATTTCTTAAAGGCCAGCCGAGAAAAGAATAGGCGATATTCTTTCGTCGATACTATAATATTCTTTAGGCCGTACACCTTGTTCTACATTAATTCCGACTTCAAGATCATCAAGGTGAATTGTGGTTGTAGCTCCATCATATATCGATCTTAATAGGTTTACATATGCTTTATCTACCCCTTGGCTAAGCCGTGCATCCATTATCGCATGCTTTGAGATTTTTTCGTAGTCGATAAAAGCCAAGCACAGTGGCATGAAGTACTCGTTGTGCCTTTCTATGGCCTGCTGTACAACCTGGATGTGATCCATTGTACTGAATCTACTTCTGAATAAATATATATATATATATATATATATATATATATATATATATATATATATATATATATATATATATATATATATATCGGGGTAGTTCGGGACTACTCGCGGCGCTCGGGCGCGGGCGGCCGTGTATTGATTTGTCCTCGTCGCCACGTTGCCGTATTTCTTCTTTTTTTTAGAACCGATTTCCACACTGTTGGAATGTTGCGAGCGCCGTTTCGCGTATTTAGCTCACCCCTTTCTTTTATTTTAATGGCTTCCCTGATTGTACGCACCTTGTAGTTTTTAATATTTCTTTGAATTTTCAATATTTTCTTCGCTATTTATTTGCTTCCTTCAAGATTTTATGCCCTGTTTGCAAATGGTGCTGGAACAGAGCGGAAGTGGTTTGTTTGTTTTTTAAGTTGTTTTTATGTTCCTATATTCTGACCGAGATCCGTCTGTTTGTTTGTCCTATATATGTTCTGTTGCAGTCGGAATAAAATGCCATATACCCCATGATTATCAGTCTAACTTTCTCCTTGGGATTTTTTAGGATGTTTGCGACAGTTTTGTGTGGTTTGTAGACTGTTCTGACCTTATATTTTCATAGTAGTCTGCCTATCCTATCAGTGATTCCTTTTACATACAGTAACATGACCTTCAGTGCATTTAATTCTTGATCCTCTATTGTTCTTCGTGTTTGGGTTTCCTGACCTTGCTAATGCAATTTTATGAATATCTATTTTGTCTAAGGGCTGTGAAAATGTTTGGTAGTTCCTCGCTTCGTGTATCTGGCAGTATCAGTCCGAAGGATCTGAAAATCAAGGTGTTCGCTATTGCTTTGGTTTGAGAAGGGTGATGATGGGATTTGGCGTTGAGGTATCGATCGGTGTGAGTTGGATTTCTATACAATTTGTATCCGAAGGTTCCAGAAAGTTGTCCTGTAATGAGGAGATCCAAAAACGGCAGATTTCTATCCTGTTCGACTTCCAGGGTGAACTGCATTCTGGGGTGGATTTCATTTAGTTGGGTTGGGAAGTTATTTAGAAATTCATTGCCGGGAGAGCCTATTATTAAGATGTCCTCTACGCAGCGTCTGCGTAGCTATCTGGACAATACCACCAAAAGCAAAATCAAAGTATGTAAACTTGAACCGGACATCGATCGCAGAATAATTCCAAGGGAATAATCAAGTAGATGTCCTAAACTGGCAAAAATAAGATTTTGGCAAAACGTCGTGACTTTTCACAGAACCAACGGATCGACACCCGGAATGATTTGCAAACATTACTACCATCCCTGAAAATATTAGATGTAATATATATATATATATATATATATATATATATATATATATATATATATATACACTATATACATAAATGAGATGTCATTCGTTCGAACTAGTGATTGCCCCGTGATCAGTTAGTTTTAACAAACATGGAGTATCTCTATTATGCTCTAGAAATATTATACCTCACGAAAATATAGAATTATAAATTATTAAATTAATATTTAATTAATAATTATTATTGAATATATAAAATTTTTACCATCTCCCTGTTCTAACTGAATATCCATTCCAGTGGGTGATCATCTGTTAATTGAATAAAAATATTGTCCATATATACAATGGTGGCATTTTGTTACGATATAGATTATGACGATCTTAGGTCAAATATTGGCATGGTACGCCTCTAAGAGTCATCGATACACAAAACAATTAATCTCATAGTCTTGCTATGAGATTAATTGGCTGACACGCATTTTTGAATTATAAAGGACTAATTTTTCTACATCTTACATATCAGTGATGTACAAATTCATCAATTTTCGATAATACCTGATACCTGATAATTGAACCCAAAAATGATTTAAGCTAATTAACGTTAGTAGGTTATCTAATATTTTTGATTGCTAACGAATGTTCTTCGGTTAAATTGAACTTCTATTGTTTTTTTATGACCTAGGAATATTATATTTATTTTTAAGCCATATACTATGGAATTGTTTAATTTTTTCTATTACATTCTACTATACTTCTATATTCTATATAGGATACAATATTTTTTAATCTTTTGGACACCATGTTAATTACTTGGATGTGGGCGTTTAAAACTATCTGTAATAAGAGTATCAATAAGATAATTATTCCTTCTACATCTGATAAAATCTGATCCATTGTGCATTGAATGAAGGAAGATGGAAATGATATTCGTATGTAGATACCCATATTTTAATTGTTGTAAAATGCTGAGCTGCAAAGTTATTTTTATAATATTCAAATCTCGGTGATGGCTGTTAATATTCAACGCCCATTGTTTACAAATTTATTTTATGCTTTTGAGTTGGTGGATAAATTGGCTTTGGATAGATTGGTTGACATTTCAATAGTTCGGTTTATATCCAACATACAATAGAATAAATTTTTGACGAAAAATATGTATCTAAATCTGATTTTTCAAAATATATATGGACTTTTATAGATATTACTGACATTCGTTAGCTTTTCCATATCAAAAAATAATGGAAATATTGTGTGTGTTTTATAAAAGTATTTATCCAAAACAAACCATATAGTAAAACAAATTTTGTTTTTTATTTTTTACAAAATTTTCTATTACTCTAAATATTCCCAAATTTTCCACCGAACTCGAAAACGAATAATCATACCGAAAAATGTTCTATCGCACCAAATAAATAACAGGTTAATAATACTCTTTATAGTTGTGATTTTTTTGCGGTTGATTTTATATCGCTCCATTAATGTTCTAAAAATGTCTTATATAGATCAAATAATATACAGAGAGGTCCAAATTGGACGCCATATTTAAATTTTAGGTCATTTTTTATATTGCGTTTAATACATATTATTATTGTTAAAACGCATTACAAATTCGGTGAAAATGTTGAGCACACCCTAAGTATATTTTATGGAAGTTTTGATTGAAAGCGTACCTAATACTTAATTAATACCCTAAAGTCAACTCTCTAAAGATTGACAAACAATTTGATGAAACTAGATCGGTAATTCATGCAAGACCTGGTGAGAGTCAATGTGAAAGAATATGCTGTAAGAATATTGCCATGGTTATGATAAATGTTGTAGCGTTTACAATTTATCGGTCGCTACAGGGAGTGTTTTGTTTGCGCTGGTTTGTGCGAATGTATATTGTATTGTTTTGCGCGGGTCTTACTTTAAACTGTACCTGTATACTCAGGAACGAATGTCCATGCAGTCGAACATCCCGCCTCGTGCTACAGAACGGACACTGATCTAGAAGTCGACGCCGCTGATCCTGTTTGAACAGAACCAATAATCGTACCAATACCTCGCCAACTGTGGTTTCGGCCCAGCGGCGACAAGCCAACGTCTTACCGTCGTAGCTAGCGCGACTGGCTTGTGTTAGAGTTGTTTATTTTTTTAATTTTTGTTTTTTATGTTAGTCTCTGAATTTGTGTTTGAGTGTATTAAATAATTATTTTTGAATTATAGAATTTTGAAAAAATCGTTTTTTTTCTTTGCATATTTTCAAAGCTTGATCCTTTAAAAATATGTCCTTAAGAGGATTTTTCGAAATTCAACTTATTTTCGGAGGTATAACTATTTTAGTGACGCGACATCTAAACTGGTCTGGCGTCGGAGCGGATCGAACAATAGACGGTAGAGACTCTCCGTCTAGTCCGGCGGGAGTGTTCCCTCACTCCGGCGGGAGTGTTTCCCCAAAAAATCGTCCTTATTCTAAATAGAGTAAGGCCCATTATATGGAACAGGAATCGCAGATTAAAAAAATGTAGGCATAAAGTACCATCATATGAATTAGACTGCGCGAAAGTTTAACGCGTTTTTCTCGAAACTACTTTTTTCAAGCTGGCGTGCATGATATCTCAAGTTCTACTGAACTGATTTATTTGAAATTTTATGTGAACCTTCTCTATATATCTCTCTATGTCGCTTAGCAGATCTAAAATGTCAAAAACTTTAATTTTACTATTTCAAAAAAAATTTAATTGTTAAAAATAACGTCAATTTTTTTTTTCAAACAACCGCCATTTTCTAAAAAAAATGTTTTTGATTTCTCCGAGGTAGGTGCGATAGCGACATCTTTACTGATTAAGAATCCGTTAGATATTTGTTTTAGATGACTAGAAGGGTTGCAACCATGCACGCCAGGACATCTCTTTTTTTTTGGACTCCCCACTTTATCAGCCGATAACTTTTCGAGTTTTGAGTTATTTTTTTTTTTTAATTTTATTATGTATTTTAAAATATAAATAAAAGAATGATAAAATAATGGACAGTAAAAATATTCTTTCTTTTTTCTACATAGCTCGAAAAAACGTCCAAAATTCGTGCTTCTAGACTAGAATACCCCCTTAAGGAGGTATACAAAAGTATGATAGATGCACAATATCTCATCATGTTGATACGGTATCATTCATTGTCGTATCTACTTATCCAACTTCTCTCACATAAGTTATATTGGGTTGAGATCGCACGTAGTTCAAATCATTATCCTCTTTGAATATGACTTTTTCTATTTGTTCGTATATCAGATGAATGTAACACATTCCTAAAATTCTGCACAACTCATTTCTTCATATTCCTTCTTTATGATCGAGATTATCTAAAGATTTATTGATAAAACACCCACAAAGCATTGTTGAACCTCCCCCATATTTAAGTGTAAATACAATACATGATTCAAGTATTTGTTTCCTTAAAAATTTCCAAACCAATTTTCTATTTGAAATATAAATTTCGAATTTTGATTTTTCTCTCAAAACCACTTGTTTCCACTCTTCCAACGTACCGCCCTTATGCTCACTTGCCTAAAACAATCGTCTAGCCTTAACTTGTTAGCTGAAGTGCAGTTTTCGCACAGCAGGTCCTTTGGCCAGACCAGCTTTATTGTTGTTTCACTCGCTGTTTTACGATGAGTAAAATTAATTTGAGGCGCACTTTTTTTCTATTTCTGTGACTGAATAATTAAATTGCACCATTCTCTCATTAGAGAAACTAAAATATACGTAATGAAATTATTTCATTATGCTATATAATAAATAAATTTTCTATGATAATAACAAAATGTATATATATATATATATATATATATATATATATATATATATATATATATATATATATATATATATATATATATATATATAAAACATATGTATTACTCATATTCATATAGCGTGTACTGGACGAAATTAAACATCCTTACGTAGTTCTTTTACCTCAATTGTAAATTTAAATTTCGTAAAAACGATTTAATTTTAATAATACAGGATTATGCATTTCGTAGTAGGGAAAATACGGTCCCGTGTTTTGACAACTGTCAAACTTAAATGTCATCCAAAATTTAGTCTTAAGGTTTGTTTAGTTTCAGCTTTACCATTTTAAATAAAAAACCAAGATTAATATCTAAATTTCCACTATATTTAAAACTTGTACGTATGACAATTGTTTCGACACATATTGTCACACGACATAGTGTCTTTTTCAAATGAGTATTTTTTCGATTTTTTATTTAAAATGAATTCCCATCAAGTATCGGCTACCTCAGTTAAATATTTACCATTTTACAATATGGATCGTTTAACCACCGAACCATGCGTTAGAATTGTTAAAAGTTTCTATAAAAATGGTAATTCTGCTGTATCTAGGTTTCGTGCCTTACAAGCAGAATGTGGTCGTTTTAATCGTCCTTCTGAGCGCACAATTTCCTATGCAGTCAAGGAAAATACTAGGTCTGTTACGAATGTCGTAAGGTATGTGCATCATCGTAATGTTCGCTTGATGGAAAATATCGCTGCTGTTAGTGAAAGTGTGACTGAAGATCCAAATTTATCGATTCTTCGGCATTCACAGTCTGTGGGCTTGTCTTATGGCGCAATGGCATATTTTGCATATGGACTTGCCTCTTGATCCTTACAAAATTCAACACAGTCAAGAATTGAAGCCTGTCGAGCTCAATTCTTGACTTACGTCGATTGTGTACTTAACATTCTGTAGATAAGTAGATAAGCAAAATTAGTGTATATGGGGCTCTGAAAACCCACAAGTCATTGTGGAGAGTCCATTGCATCCGTAAAAGGTGACTGTTTGGTTGTCGTTATAGTCTGGTATTGTCAGTGGTTCGTAGTTCTTCGAAAACAAAGAAGAGGTGACTGTTAAAGTCAATTTTGAGCGCTGTAGCCGTATGATAATCCATATTTTTGACTAGAAATTGAAAATTTCGATCTGAACGATATATGGTTCCAACAAGACGGCGCCACAAACCACCCAACACGGCCAATTTTGGCTTTATAGCGTGAGAAGTTTCCAGTCCGCGTAAATTCGAGATTTTTTCGATCATACGATTTGACGCCGTTGGGCTTTGTTGTGGGGCTACACAAAAGACCGTATTTGCGTAGATAATTCTCAGAGACTTGAGCAGTTGAAATCCAACATTTGTGAAGTCATGCCGAGATACCAACCGAAATGTGCGGAAAAGTCATTGAAAATTACCTCAAAAGGATTGAGTCGAAACGGGCAAGTGGTCATGTGGTGGACATTTAAATGATGTTGTATTCCTCACTTAATGGCAAAGTCCATGGCAAAAAAAGTAGGTTCTCGACCTTATCAATTTGGACCTTATCAATTAACCTTATCAATTGATAGCAGTAGGTTAAATTAGCAGTAATTTGCTGCTGTAAAAAATATCCAATTTTTGCAGAGTGAGTTTCTAAACGTTATTTTCAATTGTTTACTATGCCTCGTATGCTAAGAAATGCAACATTTCGCCAACTTACCCAGTTTGACAGTGGGAATTGTGGATACTATGTTAAGATTTTCTCAGGTATGGCTTCAGGAAGGCCGCACACAGAAGTACTACACTAGGGAAATTGTAAATCAATGGTTTACAG
Organism: Cosmopolites sordidus; assembly: GCA_031761425.1. Taxonomy (NCBI): domain Eukaryota; kingdom Metazoa; phylum Arthropoda; class Insecta; order Coleoptera; family Curculionidae; genus Cosmopolites; species Cosmopolites sordidus. Next base: position 142,568 of record JARFXV010000546.1, read on the forward strand.
AACAACTGGAAGGGGAAAACCCATAGGAATACGGATTGTTTATTGTCCGATAAGAATTTTAAAACTTTTTTCATATTATCCGCATTGGGGACTACCTAACTATAGAGCATCGAGGCAATCGACTTAGTGTTTAGTGACAATAGTGTTTAGTGATGAGTCTCTATTTTGTTTAGGTATGCATGATGGCCAGGCATAAGTGAGAGGACAACGTGGTGAACGTCGAGATCGACAGTTTTTTTTTTTGAATGGCTTGTTCAGCACTCTGTTGGGATTATGGTGTAGCGTGCCATTGTTTATGGCTTTTGTTCACTAATTGATGAATACTAGAGTCATCAGAGAAAACATGACCGCACTTCGATACGTCCACGAACTTGTGGACCCTCATCTCATACCATACTTAAGGGCACTCCCAAACCCAATTTTTCAACAAGATAATGACCAACCATATTTAGCAGCAAGAATCACAACAGACTTATTTGACCATCCTAAGTTAATGTACTGCAATGACCTCCAACGTTTCCCGATTTAAGTCCAATCGAACATGATCTGTAGAAGGGTACTCAATTTATAACAACCGACTCAAACTTTGGTGGCACTTTGCCATGAAGTAGAAGTCGCTTGGAATGAGGTGTCCCAGGAGGATATTAATCACCTCGAAATTTGATATCTGACAGTTATACTCGTATTTCTACACAGTAAAGTGTGTGTGTGATACTAAGAAATGTAACATTTTTGATTGCGATGCATTTCCCTATCCCCATTCCAAAATGTGGTTATACGTCCCCTACCTGTTTTCTCCCCCACAAACCGCCGCTGGTTCTCACTATACGAATAATGCAGGTAGTGATCTGCTGACCTTTTAACCTTTTAATTTTTGTCAACAGTGCACTGGATCTCCAAGAATTAGACCACTGTCCTGTTTTAATCAACATTTATAATATAAATCTGTTCAATAAAAACTGTTCAACAAAATCTGCAATACTCATATAATCGATGTACGTAACGGCAGATAACACTTCCGGTCCTTAAAATTCAGATTCTAGTCCACAGTTACTTATCTTTTTGAAACGATAAAAAAAATAGAAGGTTTATTCAATACTTTCGTAGACAAAGACCTCAAATGAAAGATTTCAATGATGAATGAACAAGCTAGCTTAATTTAATTTATATATAAACAAAATTTCTGTATGCAGGATTCCCTTTGACAGTTTATCCTGTGGGTAGAAAGAACATCTCCAGCGTTTTGACTAATTATCCTGTCATCTGTTAGCCAAAGGCAACATATCGAATTAAAAATTAATTAATAATTTTTTTATATTTCTCGTAATTACAGAGTCGATTTTTTTGTGCTTATGTGGGAGGGATGAACATTAATTACATTTGGGTTACCCTTTTTTAAAGGATATACATGTGTCGGTGTGTTTCTACTTATATCTTTGATACAATATCACTGAATATTTTTGATAAACTCTTGTCCACCTAATTCTGGAGGTACTGGTCAATATATTTGTGCATTTTAGAATACTAAAGGTCACGGGCGTAGCCAACGGGGCGGGGGGTTCAAACCCCCCCGAAATGAGCCAAATATAACCTAATATTATACCGAAAAAATACGAGAAGTGAAGAGAGTTAAATTATTACATTTGAATTGAATATATATCCGAACTAGTGGACGTTGCGCACAGCCATCTCTTGGTCGAGTAGTCGAACTATTTTGTATCGTATGGAAACTTTGCGTTGTTTCTCGATTATTCGCCACGCCCCTCGGTCGGAATGAGCGGAGCTTTGTGGAAGTTTGTGGTAGTTTCTGGACGGCTACTACTGGGCTGCTATATAAGCGGCGCGTGACCGCGCTTACGGCAGTATTGTTCCTTGCGAACTCGAAGCGAATATAAGTGAAAAGTGGTGAACGAATAGTGAAGAAAATTAAGTGCACCGTGTAAGCGAGTAATTTTAGTGCAGTGTTATTCGGTGACCTTGTTAAGGATAGATACGTGAATCATTATTACTGTCGAAAAATGGAGGGAAAAAAAGGAAGGGTGATAAACTTAAAGGTATGGACTACTGAAAAAAGTGTTGTAGTCAAGGGGTTTCTAATAAAGAAACAAATTTGGATTTAGCTATCAAAGCTTCAGCTACCTTGCATGCTGATAAGAAGACTGTGATGACAAGCGGGCCCTCGACCTCGACCTCAATCACAATACCGAATGTCGAAATCGATGCCATATCGCTGGTGCCCTGTTCGATACCTTCAACTGCCGAATCTACATCTAGTCTGCAACAGGCCAGCTGGCCTGTTACCTCATCTTTTACAACTGTAGCTAAGTTGGATGTTGGTTTTTACGCGAATCAAGAAAAAATCTTGGATGAATATTTTAGAGTCCAACTTTTAAAAACGCTATGGAACCCACCCAGAGATTATAAGTTTCCTATTTCCACAAAACGAAACTTGCGCTTTCAATTGAAATGGTTGGAGAGATTCCCCTGGTTGTCATATTCGGAATATAAAAGTGGCGCATACTGCAGAGTTTGCGTGGTAATGGGACGTTCGCTTGATGAAGGTAAAGGCGGTCATCAAAGGATCGGCCAGTTGGTAATCGAACCGTTTTGTAAGTGGAAAAATGCCCTAGAAATATTTGAAGCTCATGCGAAATCGAGATACCACAAGCGAAATTCAGAACTGGTAGATAACTTTCTAAAAGTAATGTCTTCGCAGGCTTTTTCGGTCACTGAACAGCTGTCTTCTGAAAGAAAGAGGCAACAAGAGGAGAATCGAAAGAAACTAATCCCTATCGTAAAAGCAATATTTTTTGCGGCAAACAAGGCATCTCCTTGAAAGGTAAAATCAATGCGGGGCGCATACAAATTACACCAGAATCACCAGAACCTAAACAACCACTACAGAATAATGGTAATTTTAGAGCCCTGTTGCGGTTTGCGGCTGAGTCTGGAGATAAAGATCTGGCTAAGCATTTGAATACTTCACAGAAAAATGCCCTGCACACAAGATTCAAAACGAAATAATTGACATTTGTGGTGAATTAATTCAACTTAAAATAATTGAAGAAGTAAAGAAAGCCAAACTATTTGCGATTCTGGCTGACGAAACCACCGACATCGGACGTGTAGAACAAGTCTCGTTATGTCTTCGATATGTTGTTTTTACAGATAATAAACACCATATACTTAAAGAGATGTTCCTTGAGTACATTCCAACGGTCGATGTTTCAGGATCCGGTCTCGCAAATGTTATTATTACAGCTCTGAAAGAGCATGGACTTGAATGTTCTCATGTAGTTGGTCAATGTTACGATGGGGCTGCAACTATGAGTGGGTATTTGCACGGTGCCAAGCTTATGTTCGCCAAGAATGTCCTCCTGCTCTATACATTGTCGCTATCAAAACAATTACAGACAATCGACATCGATCTTATCACGGCATTCAAACATGTAGATGATGTTATTAATGTCTTACAACACCTGAGAAACAACACTGACATCGAATATCTTCATCTCTATGAAGACGCAAATGTTTTACTGGAAGAAAATGGTGGTATACTGCGAATGCCACGCGTCGTCGGAAGACAAGTAAATAGACCTAACATTCCTGCATTGGATGTACGCACGTATTACAAAATTAATTTGTTCATTCCATTTCTTGATCATACAATTCAACAATTGGTTGAAAGGTTTACCAAACATCGTAAAGTAGTATCAGCATTATCTGGTGTGCTACCTTCATATTTTACTACCAGTTCTGAAATTGAAGAAGCAATTTCCATGTACTCGTCACTGCTTCCCGAAAGCAATATATCAGTGGTTAAACCAGAACTTGAAGTATGGAAAACAGTGATGACAAGTATCTCGCGTACCCCGAAATCTAGTTTGGAATGCCTAGATATGTGCGATAAAAACGTTTATTCTAATATTTACACATTACTACAAATCTTGGCTACCATTCCTGTATCCACTGCTACCCCAGAAAGATCTTTCTCGAGCCTAAGGAGACTGAAAAACTATTTACGAAACACTACAAGTGAAAACAGACTTAATGGTTTGGCTCTCATGAACATTCACTATGGAACAGAAATTCATACAGATGAAGTAGTGGATATATTTAAAAGAAAAAGCCGAAGATTTCTTCTTTAATGGTTTTAGATTTAGCACAGAGAAACGAAATTAATTTAACCATTTCATTTAAAGTTAAGAACTTTATAAATATGTCGTAATTTTCCCGATGAATATATAGATATTAAATTTCATGTAAGTATATTTTTGTTGTTTTATTTACTTCAAACTAACCCTCCCCCCAAACTAAATCCTGGCTACGCCCGTGCTAAAGGTAGCTATTATTATTCCCAGAACTACAATTTCGAGAAACTTGGACAAATGTTTGCCGAGCTGGAAACGATATTTTTGGGTATCGTTGTCCGTAAATACACCAAAACCCTTTAAAATTTTGGAGAGTTTCTCCGAAATACGAAGCATACCGTGATATTCGCGTATAGAATATAGTTTTAATTTTAAATCGAACTTAAATACAGTTCTGACCTACACTGAAATAATTTGTCTCGCAATGTCCAAATAACATTGTTTGCGGCGTTGCTGTATCGATATTGATAGAAGTATAACTTGATTCTTAATTTAAAAAAATTGTTTTGTATAGTTTTTTGTATAATTTTTAAAACACCCTTCATTAGTTTATTTGTAATTTGTGATGTAAAGATCGTTGGTTAAATTTGCGAAAGTACTTTCCCTTACACACAATAAGAAGGTGAATATTTCTTTTAAATTGCAATTTTTGGATGTTTCCTTTACTTACTCAAACCATTTTATTACAAAATAAAATAAAGAAATTAGCATTTGCGAAAAATAAAACAAAATTCTAGTGAAACTTCATTTTTTTCAACATTTCAAAAACTTCAAATTTTGACATTGTTTCTTTCAAAAAATTGATTGTAAAGCCAATACAAAAAATATGTTTTTGGTATGCTGTTTTCGTATCTATAGTCTTCACAAATACCTTGAACATATATTATGACATCCTTTTCTATCACGAGCTCTTGGACAAATATTATATCAATGCTTTCTCAGGATATCCAAGATAATCAAGAATTGATTGTTTTAGTTTTCGTTGCTACATGTTCATTGTTACACGTTCTTCCGTTTATATTGTTCTCTACTAACGCATCAGCTAAATTTTAAAAAACATTAATCATGTAATCTGATTTTTTCGTTTCTCGTTGATATAATACCATAAAGTAATGTATACCATCAGCATCCAACATACCAAAGAAAATTCTTGAAAACTATAATCAAAAGCATCAATTGTTATTTTTTAATTATAAAACAATATAATTGATTTTTAGTGTTCTTATAAATATCCTTGTAAAAATGCTTGGAACTAATTTGAAGAAGGTATTTTTTTCTGACACATGAGCAATTAATGTTATATTCTATGGAAAAACTAAGACAAAAGAATGAATATGTTTTCATTTTAGATTCATAAATTCTTTTGATACTTTTTTTTTAGATTTTCTATTCACTTCCTCATGTACAGCCCAGCATCTATTCTAATGTTACGATTTGTTTCTTAAATAACCCTTGATAGCATAGCTCTGTTAGCATATTTTCTAACGTAAGTAATCTCTCAGCACAGTTATGAGGTAATTGCATCTTCCATCATAATAATTTTCAGTCCATGCTTATATGATTTGCTGAATGCAGATATCTTAAATGGCCGTTGTATTCAAAAGTTTCTCAGACCTTCGGAGAGTAAAGAGCATGAAGAGGTGCTTCCTATATTTTAATAATATTGACTTCGATTAATTGCTATCCTTCATTATCCTTAATTGTTTCTAAATTAGACGTTGTTACCCGTTTGGGCTTCAGAAATGTACCTATAAAAAAATACAATATATTTTACTACGTTAAATGATTACCAAGGGCTAATTAATGCTCAGATAACATGAGATCTCAGGCGACAAAAGAAAACGTTATTCGGTACATTTACCGAGACATTTATTCACATTATGTAAGACCGTATCGTGAAAGCCAAAAGAACATGAGAGGAATTCGGTTACAATATTAAATTAACTAGGTTAGTACTATACGGGCAATTTAGTAATGACGTCTTGTAGACAATAAACAGTAATGAACTTAATTTAATCTGACTAGTAGGATGATAACATATCTTTGGTCGGTCAATCCACGAAACTCCCCGATGAGTGTCGCACAGGCCACGTGAGGCGGAACGTTGGTCTGCCTACCCCTTAAGATTTCAGATAGTCCGTGGGTGACTTGAATGGAAAGAAGCCAAAGATTCACCCGGATAGACCACGTGAACAGAAGAAATATGAAAAGATGGAAACAATCCATCCTAAAGAGAGATTTGATTAATATTGTGAGAAATATTTTAATGGGGTTAAATTATTCTTACCCCTATCTGGGTTAAAAAATAATTATTCGTCCAATAAAGTCCACCAAAGCTGATAAATAAACTCGGCACTATTCCCAAAATATCCCGAACTTCAAAACTCTATTCATCAGAAATTTTGCACTGGGTCAAATCCTATTGCTGCACAGTCGACTGCTCTCGAAGGTGGTCGAAAAGGGAATCTGAAGGGTGGAGACCAAAAGTAGTTCCTTCGAAAAATCAAGCCCGCGAAGTAATTCAGTAGTTATCCGTCAGAGTACTGCCAATCAACCAAGGTACCAGTATCAGACTGAGGTGAACGAAAAGTAACCAATTAAAATGCATGCTTTAATTCCAGGACAAAAATAGATATAACCTAAAGAAACATTGTACGGACCCTCTGTTAATATTATCTGTGTATATTATACAGAACCTTCATTTAATCTCGAAACCTAGGGCGCGTGGGTTTCGGGATTAAATAAAGGCTTTGTATAATGATTGTAGATTAATAATTAATTATTATAAGATGTGATTTTTTCATCTAATATACATTTTATGATATTACATTTCATTGATAGCAATAAATAATATATTTATATCAATGTATTCACCATTTAGTTTATTAATCAGTTCCCACTTTTGATGCAATAACCCTTACATTCAAAAATCTTTTCCAAGTACTGTTTTATAATATAAAACAAATATTTTTATTTTTTTGTTCGGAAAAAAGTGTTATGATTATATCGTGAATGGGGTAACGTATCGTATCAATTTTATCATGTTGTGAGATAATTTTCGCATGCTACTGCAAAACAGTATTAATGTGATTCTAATAAAAATGCGTTTTAGGCAATTATTGGAATTTGAAAAGCAAACAGGTTTAAATTTTTATGCAATAGCGGAAATATTGGATATTGCTGCTTCTACCGTTATGCATGCATATTTCCGTTGTAAAACATCCTGTAATTCCAGATCAAGTATCAATTGATCAATAATCTAATCATTGAACAGATATATTCCAATGAATTAATCATTTCATTTGACGATAAATAGTTAAAATAAATAATCCTCTTTGATTTCACTAATTTGAAAACATGACGTTCTTCTGATGAACGTGCATTTTTAATATACCTTTATCAACCCTTTAAAAAAATTGATTATTTTGGAGACGTTTCAAAGCAAATCGTACATTATTTTGCATTTTTACTCTCTATTAATCGATTAGAGCGTGGAGTCTTTTAAACAGAAAATTTATCAGAATCTCGCAAATCTATTGCTAAGATTTCGTTCTTTACGTACGCTATATTTTCGGTTTGTTTATAGTTACCTTACGCCTTTGTGGCTTTAAAATTTTAAAACTATTTTCAAAATGATTTAAATTGATGATTCAAATTTATTTAAATTTTGACATCAATTACTAAGTAATACAGTTCTGTGATTTCGATTATGAACATTCACAGAAAAAATGAAACTGACTAAGCCATACAATTGAATAAACACAACGAACTCTCCGGATACTTCAATATTGAAAAGGATTAAAAAGAATACAACAGAAATATATCGGATTGTCCGGAAAGTTCCTTGAGGTGTTTTTAAGAGAAAGACAAACGCAAATAGGTTATATAAATATTTATTTAGTATATGATAGAATTACTATTATTACTTACTTTTTCCAACGTAGTGGTAGATCCTTTGTAGTGCCTTTTTGTCAAAAATTTAGCATCTTTATTGCCAAAAAATATCTAGTGAATATTTTTCACCACTTCTTCCGTTTTACAATATTACTCATTTAGACTATTTTGGAGGTTGCGAAATAGCTGATAGTCTGACGATGCGAATAATTTTTACTAGATCCTGATTGAAATATGTGGTCGTCCATTGTCATGATGAAACACGACTCATTTCACTATTTACTTATTCTGACTAGTTTTCTTCAATTGCTGCTTACAGCCGAAATAATTGTGAACCGTGGAGGTCTGTATTGATGGTTTGGTTACATGGAAAATGCTGAAAGTGTATGGGTCCCTTCCAATCCCACCAAATGCAAAACATAATTGTCTTAGAATCACTGACTTTGGCAACTCGCATGATTTATTTTCTTGCACATTATTGTACGCAATCCACTTTTCATCACCAGTTCACCATTCTTTAGAAATAGAGCGTGAGATTTGTTTTTCGGCAAAACATCGCACTAAGAGATTCGGTCTATCAGATTTCGTATCGGCAGACCTACTCATTTTTTTTAAATGGTCAAAAACGATCGATCTGTTAATTCTAAGCTTATCTACTATCTCATGGATCATCGTGCGTGGATATTCGGCTATTATTTCCTCGACTTCAGTGTTTGAAGGTAGAGCAATGCCGGTCTTCCAGATCAAAATATCCGTCCGCGAACCAATCGAACTTCTTTTGCACTATAGTCCCAACAAAACCGTCACCGTAAAAAAAACGCAAATATTGTCATAATGTGGCGTAAATGCAAAATTAGTGATTCACATTTCCAATTTCAATTGAATAACTGAAAAGAAATGAAAGTGTATCTGAACACACACACACACACACACACACACACACACACACACACACACACACACACACACACACACACACACACACACACACACACACACACACACACACACACACACACACACACACACACACACACACACACACACACACACACACACACACACACACACACACACACACACACACACACACACACACACACACACACACACACACACACACACACACACACACACACACACACACACACACACACACACACACACACACACACACACACACACACACACACACACACACACACACACACACACACACACACACACACACACACACACACACACACACACACACACACACACACACACACACACACACACACACACACACACACACACACACACACACACACACACACACACACACACACACACACACACACACACACACACACACACACACACACACACACACACACACACACACACACACACACACACACACACACACACACACACACACACACACACACACACACACACACACACACACACACACACACACACACACACACACACACACACACACACACACACACACACACACACACACACACACACACACACACACACACACACACACACACACACACACACACACACACACACACACACACACACACACACACACACACACACACACACACACACACACACACCACACACACACACACACACACACACACACACACACACACACACACACACACACACACACACACACACACACACACACACACACACACACACACACACACACACACACACACACACACACACACACACACACACACACACACACACACACACACACACACACACACACACACACACACACACACACACACACACACACACACACACACACACACACACACACACACACACACACACACACACACACACACACACACACACACACACACACACACACACACACACACACACACACACACACACACACACACACACACACACACACACACACACACACACACACACACACACACACACACACACACACACACACACACACACACACACACACACACACACACACACACACACACACACACACACACACACACACACACACACACACACACACACACACACACACACACACACACACACACACACACACACACACACACACACACACACACACACACACACACACACACACACACACACACACACACACACACACACACACACACACACACACACACACACACACACACACACACACACACACACACACACACACACACACACACACACACACACACACACACACACACACACACACACACACACACACACACACACACACACACACACACACACACACACACACACACACAGACGGCATAGCTCAAAACTACGTCGCCCTACACAAACCTCTTTACCACATCAAGGTCTGATCCACAAAGGGAGATTTTTTTGCATGCTACAGAAAAAACTGTGGATAATAGAAAAATTGTGTTAACCGATTTATTTTCAGCGTATCAAATTACACCACAAATGGGTGTACCACTTATTAAAAAAAATGTAAGCAATGCCACTATATTAATATATAACTTAGAAATATGAGCACTTGAAATCATATAAATGCAGGGTACAGGTATTCAAAATGTTGAATCTATAAGCTGCGGCCGGAGGGAATAGAATTATTAATAACACTATAAGAGGGCGGTTTAAAGTAGGTGTTTTCGAAAGTAAGGAATGTCAGTTGAAATGGATGAGATACGTGATAGGAATTACTGCTAACAAAAATGTTAAGCATTTGTAAAAAAGGCGAATATCCATATCTATAATAAAGGGTCTGTCTATAGGAATGATGGAAATTCAAGATTAAATAAAACGCACATTTTTTGTTCAAAATCGGTTCCGATTGCTTTATTTAATAGATTTAGACATGACATTTTTGATTTAAATAAGATTTCAGCCAAATGGTCACCACAGCTCTTTTTGCAGACACGGGTCCGCTCGCGCCAATTTTCAATGACCCTGGTGTACATTTCGGGCTATATGGAAACTATGCCTTGACGAATGTTAGTTTCCAAGCCGCCAATAGTCGCGGGTTTATATATTTTCACATGTCCCCAGAAAAAAATAATCTAAAGGAGTTAAATCGCATGATCTTGAGGGCCAATCGATGGGGCTATTTCGTGAAATTAACAAGTTGCCGAACTTGACCCCCAATGAACTCCCATGTTTCCTCGGGATATATGCGGTGATGCGCCATCCTATTGAAAATAAATGTTATCCTTATCGATTCCATCAAGTTCCGAGAAAAAATCTTCCAGCATTACCTTTCAGAGCTGGGTTTTGATGGTAACGGCGGCTCCTTCCTTATTTTTAAAGAAAGAAGGAGCGATGGCTTCTGCACGCCAAAATCCACATCAAACTGTGATCTTTTGCCGGTGCAAAGGACTCTCATACATCACGTGTGGAATAGATTAGCACCAATACCGATAATTTTGTTTATTGGCGAAGCTATTGAGCCTGAAATGAGCCTCATCGGAGATGATTTTGCGATTAAATTCGTTGTCTGTTTCCATCATTTCGAAGACGCAACCATCGATTCTTTACAGTTTTCTGAATAAAGAGTTTCCTCAAAAAAGGTATCCAAAATGCAACCGTTTCCGCTGAAAACATATTAAAACAGTTTTAAGAGGAGATTTTCTATTCAACGGAAACATCTATTTCCGTTTTGTTTATATCGATCTATTGGAATTGAGTTTTTGTTGCATTAGTCTTTTATGGTAATATTAAAAAAATGTATTTGTATGGTCGTTTATTCACGTTTATTCGTTCGTTCCCGCATAAACTTGCTTTGTTGCAACAAAAAAGAAACCTTACATATTATTGTCGTATAAAGTCAAAGTTGAATTGAAACCAATTTTTCACACTATAGCGCGTTTTCAACGATACATGGCATATTAAGAAACATGATTAATTGCTTTATTAAATTAACTGATCAAAATGTCCACCATTACATTCTTAGTGAAACGAATTTCTTCGTTATTTCGTCGATTAATAAAATATTTAAAAAACAATGGATTCCTTTGATTCTGGACAATAAATCACTCACAATATTTTTGCCTGTGTGAAAAATCAGTCGTTAAATGTGTCTGTACCATTTATTCATTTATTCATGATAAGGGAAGAGATTCATGATAGAGTAATTGCTTTTTTAATGTCTATGTACTGTCCAATAGAAAAATCCAACTTGTGCGCAACACGTTGTGTACTTCTGGTACAATCCTCTTCAATAAGAAGTACAATTTTTGTTTCTGGACTTGATGACCGACTTCTAGCTACCGCCCACATTCTTGAAATTTTGGAACCACGTTACCCTTATCCGGAAGGTTTTGAGATATTTGGACAAACGTTTTTCGAGCTCGTAGCAGCATTTGGGATATCGTTGCCTGTAAATATGCCTAACTCCTTCATTATTTTGAAGAGGTCTCCGTGAACCAGAGCACACACACAGATAGACATATATTTATATATATATATATATATATATATATATATATATATATATATATATTTATTTATTATATTTTGCCAACCGGTACATTCGATCTTGTAGTTTGCCTATTTGTTCTGAAATTGGACCGAAATATGTAAACTCCCCAGCCAATCAGTAAATAACTTTTTAATGCCAAAGATAAAACATCACAAAATACAATATCTGGAGTTTATATGTTAAGTTGCAACGAGTGCGCAAAGATTTTCAGACCAGATTCAAAAAACACAAATCTGTGTACATATTAAAGAAACAAAACTCTAATTTTGCGAACCATTTGATAGATATCGGACATATATTTCCCGAGATTACAAATTTTAAATTTTTACATACAGCGCCAAAAAGTAAAAAATTTAACATTTTAGAAGCTACTGAAATTTATAAATATAATAATAAGATAATAATAATAATAAAAATAATAATAATAATAAGGCATGGGGCGGATAGACCGCTTGGTGAGTGGCGCCACCACCTTCCCGAGCTGAGAGAAGTACACCTCTGGAAAAAAACCCCAAGCTCAAGGTGGAAATCCATCGTGCCGAGGAGCTGAATGGCACAGGGTTAAAGTGTATCTAACGATGTCTTCGGATACCTAGCGCCCTCCGGTAGTAAATAGCTTTCCCATGGTAAATCGGGGCTCTGCCTTGGGTGACCGTTTTTTCCCTTGAACCCAAAATTTTTTTTTATGGAGATTGAAACATATAATGATATTATACAAGGCGGTAGGGTTTTGCGGACAAGAACCCTTCGGAACCATCGGGAGGATTTGTCCGGGGTTGGTGAGTATGGAGCGAGTGGCAACTCCCAACTCTATGGCACCACAAGAATGGCAATGAATAAGGCAACTGAAAAAATCCATCCACAATTAGAATATAATAGTCAATCAACACCAAAGACTTCAATACAAACCGAACAAAAAGCAGGAGCTAATAATCAGGTAGCGTCTGGCTCGCCCCCCATAAGGAGGGCTGTCAGCAGGACCGAGCGCACTCCACGTATTAGATGGACACGTGAAATGAATATTGAAGTAATGAGTGCCTATTATTACGTGAACCAGTGTGCAGATATACCGCTACCTGGATGGAGAAGTGCACTTCACCAAGAATATAAGAAGAGGTTTGCTGAAACACAGTTATCGGAACAAAACTTAGCAGACCGTAAAAATCTTATATTAAGAAAAAAATATCTTACCGAAACAGAATTAATGAACATCAAGAGGGAAGTCGGTAATAAATTACACCAAAGCATTACATATGACCCACCTCAAGAAAATATCATGGATATCCTTAACTTGAACACAGAGAACCATCCGGTAGTACAAACTCCAATCCTAACAACAGAAGTATCATCAACTCAAAGTGAAGAAACAGTCATGAATGGAAACTTTTTTAACATACGAGAAAGATTTTACAGTCTATTGGCTCATTTTACTGGCTCAAATCCACTAAATAGGCCAAAAATACCGATTCTGCGCAACATTGCAAAATCCCGCTTTACTATAATGCAGGTCAATAAAGTTTTGGAATCGCATTTATCGGGGATAATGAACCTTAGTGACATACATCTTGCGTTGTACTGTGCAGCAGTAACTGTAATCGAGGTTTCAGGTCAAAAAACTTACACCCTCAATGCGACAAGGCGTAATATCCAAAAAGATACACCTGCCTGGAAAAAGCGCCTGGAAACTGATATCAATGATTTTCGAGCGAAGGTTGACATTATTTCTGAGTATCTTGCTGCAAATACATCTAGCAAAGTGACGAAAAAAACGAAAATAATTGCTAAAAAATCTGGCATTGGATTTGAAGAGTCAAACTTTCGCGAGAAATTATTAGACCTGAAAGATCGATTTAGACAGAAGGCTAAAACGAAGGGAGCCAGACTAGCCAGATACAATGAGACAGAAAAACGAAAACACCAAAATGCAATGTTTCAAAATAGCCAGAAGAAGTTTTATAGAGAACTAGAAGCTCAGGGTAACCAGTCAAAACATGAAAATGTGAATGTATCTACCTTTGAGAAATACTGGAAATCTGTCTGGAAAAGATTTGATGGTTATGAAAAAATGGCCCCGTGGGTTGCAACAATTCGAAAACAGACTGATGCACTTCCACAAATGGAATTCAACGGTCTTGAAGCGATTGACATCTGCACTGCCATCAAGAACTCTCAAAACTGGAAGACACCTGGGCCAGATGGATTACACAACTTCTGGATCAAAAACTTCACAGCTGTTTACCAGGTACTTGCTGATGCATTTAAAGAAATAATGGTGAATCCTGATACTTTCCCCGACTTTCTGATGGAGGGAAATACATATTTGTTATATAAAAAGGGTGATGCTAACCAACCCAGTAACTATAGACCGATAACATGTTTATCCGTGTTGTATAAATTATTCACAGCCCTGCTCAATGAAAAAATTTACCAACATTGTGACTATAATAACATATTAGAAGATGAGCAGAAAGGGTGTATTAGGTTGCCCTAATACACCCAGTTGCTCCTTGCATCCCATACTTGCGTATGGGATGCAAGGAGCAACTGACGATTGACGCTGTAGTTCTTGCGCAAGCCCGGACAAAAAAGCGCAATTTGAATATGTGCTATATAGATTACAAGAAGGCTTTCGATAGTGTCCCACATGACTGGTTATTAGAAGTTTTGAACATCTACAAAATTTGTCCGCAGATTACAAACTCTTTAAGGTATCTCATGAGTAAATGGAAGTTTGATTTATTTGTCCACCAACAGTACATTGGAACAACAAATATCGAGAGAGGAATATTTCAGGGAGATTCATTTTTCCCCTGTTTGGTTTTGTCTAGCGTTGAATCCGATGTCCACATTACTTAACATTGGCTACAAACTTGACATGAGAAATTCCAGGAAACTATCTCATTTGCTATACATGGACGACTTAAAACTCTATGGAGAAACAAGAGAGAAACTAAATTCATTAATAAAAACAGTCGAAATATTTAGTAAGGATATCAAAATGTCATACGGACAAATGTCATACGGAGAAATGCTCCACAATCAGCATACAAAAGGGAATAATAAAAGAACAACATTCAACAGAACTAGCATCAGAAGACTCATACAAATATTTAGGAATGCTTCAAAATCATAAATTTGATCATAGATTATTAAAGAAGAATTTTTCCACTTTGTACCAAAAACGACTGACAAAACTCTTAAACGCCAAACTGAACGGTGGAAACCTCATTAAAGCGATCAATGGCTGGGCGGTGCCAACTCTGACATATTCTTTTGGCATTGTTAAATGGTCTGAAGCAGATCTTGATGAACTGGATAGATTGACACGAAGAATATTGACAAAGTTCCGATGTTTACATCCCAATTCGTCCACAAAAAGGCTATATATTCCAAGAAAGTTGGGAGGCAGAGGGCTTGTGAATGTCAAGAATCTTTGTCTCAATCAGGAGAATAGGATGAGAGAGCGCTTCATTAGTTCACATAGCACACTAATGAAACTGGTTGTTAAGAAGGACCAGGGTTTCACCCCACTAAATCTAAGTAAACAAAATCGTGTTGATAGTAGAACAGCACTGAAGGATATCGTTCAAGAATGGAAACAACAGACATTACATGGGAGATTTCCTAAATCACTTCAGGATGACTCCATTGACAAATATTTGTCTCTAAACTGGCTTACCGATGGACTATTATATCCAGAAACAGAAGGCTTCGCGACAGCTATTCAAGATAAATAAGGTAGTAAGGACAAAAAATTATGAAAGACATATTCTACACATGGATGTTGTCAACAAGTGCAGGAAGTGTGGTGGTGTAGGAGAAACAATTGAACACCTTGTTGGAGGGTGTCCAGTCCTTGCCCCTAATGCTTACCTAGGCAGGCATAATCAACTGGCGAAAATTATACACCAGCAAATCGCTTTAAAGCACTCGCTATTTGATAAGATGCCTCCACCATATTACAAGTACACGCCTTCCCCCGTACTTGAGTCAGCCGATACAATTCTTTACTGGGATAGACCAATTACAACAGATCGGACGGTTGACTATGATAGGCCGGATATTGTTCTAATTAACAAAAAGCAGAGGAGAGCTTTCATAATTGACATTGCGATACCACTCTCTCATAACATCAGAAAAACTGAAATGGAAAAGGTCACGAAGTACGAAAATCTTGCAATTGATCTGAACAATCAATGGAAACTTCAGAAAGTGGAGGTGTTACCTTTTGTTATATCCGCCGAAGGCCTAGTAAGCAAAACCTTTTCCAAAAATCTGGAAATTCTTGGTGTTTCAAAATCGATTACCACAGTAGGACAACGAGCAGTTCTCTTACAAATTTGCCACATTGTTCATAAGGTACTAAGCTGAATGAACTTGAACCCAAAAATATTTATGGAGAATAAAATATGTAATAATATTACACAAGGTGGTAGGGTTTTGCGGACAAAAACTCTTCGGAGCCGTCGGAAGGATTTGTCCGGGGTTGGTGAATCTGGAGCGAGTGACGGTTCCCAACTCTATGGCATCACAAGAATGGCAACGAAAAAGGCACTCGGTCAACAATTAGATCATCTAAGTCTAGCAACAACAAAGACCACACCACCAAATCAACATAGGGCGGAAATTAATAAAGGAATAGAAGATCAAAATTCACCGGTACTTGCTGGCTCGCCCCCAATAAGGAGGGCTATCGTGCCTATTTCTACGTAAACCAGTGCGGAGGTAAGCGGCTACTTGGATGGAGAAATGCACTCCATCAAAAATATAAAAAAGGTTCCCTGAAAATCAGCTGTCGGAGCAAAACTTAGCCGACCATAAAATTCTAATTATAAGGAAAAATTATCTAACCGAAACAGAATTAATGAACAAGAGAGTAATCGGTAATGAACTACATCCAAACAATACATATCAACAACATCAAGAAGATACTATAGACGCTCTTATTTCGAATACAGAGGAGCAACAAGTAGTACAAATTCGAAATGTATCACCAGAAGCCTCATCGCCTGACATTGAAGAATCAATCTCGCAACGCAACTTTTCTATCATACGAGAGAGGTTTTACAGCAATTTGACCCGTTTTGCTGGCTCAAATCCATTGAATAGGCCAAAAATTCCAGTACTGCGCAATATTGCAAAGTCACGTATTACTCTAATGCAGATTAACAGAGTTTTATATTATATCTATCTGGCATGATAAATCTAAACGATATACATATTGCGTTATATTGTGCTACAGAGACTGCCATCGAAATTTCAGGCCAAAAGACTTACACCAATAATGCGACCGGGCGTAGTAGCCAGAAAAATACACCTGACTGGAAAACGCGCCTTGAAAGCAATATCAATGATTTCCGGAGAACAGTTGACATTATATTAGAGTATCTTTCTGGTAATTGTCTCTGAAGTGGCTGACTGATGTACTGTTGTACCCAGAAATGGAAGGTTTCGCGATGTCCATTCAAGATAGGGTAACAAGGACAAGGAACTATGAAAAGCACATACTGCACTTGGACGTAGTAGATAAGTGCATGAAATGCGGTACTTTGGGGGAAACAATTAATCACTTTATTGGTGGTTGTCCGGCCCTTGCTCATAATGCTTATTGAGGACGGCATAATCAGGTAGCAAAAATCATACATCAGCAAATGGCACTAAAATTCTCGCTATTGGAAGGCACACCTTCATATTATAAGTACTCGCCTTCTCCTGTACTTGAATCATCCGATACTATTATTCACTGGGACAGACCAATCACTACTGATCGAACGGTTGATTATAACAGGCCAGATATTGTTCTGATCAACAAAAAGGAGAAAAGAGCTTTTATAATTGACATCGCAGTGCCGCTCTCTCACAATATTAGAAAAAACTAGATGGAAAAATCCACAAAGTATGAAAATCTGGCATACCACTTGAAGAACTAATGGAAACTGAGTAAGGTAGATGTAATGCCCTTCGTTATATCCGCCGAAGGCCTGATAAGTAAGAGATTTTCAAAGAACCTCGAGAGCCTGGGTATCTCGAAATCGATTGCCATAGTGAGACAACGTGCCGTGCTCTTGCAGATATGTCGCATTGTTCGTAATATACTATGTTAAGGTGAGAGGAACTGAATTGCTTTTTCATCTTGGCATTGGAATATCGACCAGCATGAGCTGGGATATTACAGCAAGGATGAGCAGAATAATAATAATTTATGAACATATATATATATATATATATATATATATATATATATATATATATATATATATATTTCACACAGGCACGCGTAAAGAAACTGCAATTTTTCATAAAAAGGAAGGTTTTTTTGGGGTTATATATATATATATATATATATATATATATATATATATATATATATATATATATATATATATATATATATATATATATATATATATATATATATATATATATATATATTAAACCCCAAAAAAACCTTCCTTTTGATGAAAAATTGCAGCTTTTTTTTACAATTTTTGCATAAACCAAACAACTGCAATTTTTCATAAAAAGGAAGGTTTTTTTGGGGTTTATATATATATATATATATATATATATATATATATATATATATATATATATATATTAAACCCCAAAAAAACCTTCCTTTTAATGAAAAATTGCAGCTTTTTTTACACGTGTCTGTGTAAAAAAGATATAGGAGCAATTTAGATTAGTAGGGAATTAAATTCTCTACAAGAAAGATCCTTTCCATTTTCTTCAAAAAATTCATATCTATGGAGATATTCTCGATAATAAATTCATTTAACATAAGATAAACATTTAATAAATCTGTTTATAACAAGTAAATTTGTATTATTTAATTTTGATATAAAATTAATGACATTAATTATGCCTTAATCATTATTAACTAGATATATTTAAATAAATAATTGTAAATTCTATTTAAGTTTCAAAATATTTTATATCACAGAAAAAATGACGTTTGTAGATATTAAAATATTGACTATATGTAGTTAATGAATTTATTATTGAGAATATCTTCATAAGTATGAATTTTATGAAGAAAATGGAGAGGACCTTTTTGTAGAGAATTTAATTTCCTATATATTTTTTTCAAATCCATATACTTTAAGAGATAGATAGAGATAGATTAAGAGATAGATAGAGATAGATTAAGAGATAATCTCGGGTATACTAATACAAATAATGGTTTAAACAGTTACAAAATATTTATTTTATCTAAAAATATTTTACAAAAACATCAAGAAGTTATATGGTTAAGATT
Organism: Cosmopolites sordidus; assembly: GCA_031761425.1. NCBI lineage: Eukaryota > Metazoa > Arthropoda > Insecta > Coleoptera > Curculionidae > Cosmopolites > Cosmopolites sordidus. The sequence goes on from JARFXV010000546.1 coordinate 162,375, forward strand.
GAATATTAGTTATGCAAGGCGCGACATAGACTACCTATTATAAAAACTGACTAACAAATTTTAAATTTTCTAATGTTTTGTTTCATTAATTATAAATATTCCACATTATAGAAAACTACAAGAATTGTTTTAATGGTAACATCTGAAATGTGACATCCATCTATTCTAAAGTATTGGTATAATATCCATCGCACATTGCTCATTACACGGCGCTTACAAATTTGCTGCTGGAATTAGGGTTATTAAAAAAGCAATAATTATCCTGATCTTGACCTCTCAATGATTGCACTACCAGAATGTTATACGGATAGAACTTCAAATCTTGATGTAAAATGCATCGTAAACCCATATTCAAAATGTTCTATGAAATTGCATAACGCCAGCGACTCTAACCCTCCGTGTTTATGCAGAGATAGATACGATTTTTTGTCTACATGGGGGCTTCACAGAATCGGTTTGCTCAAGGTTTTTACCCATGTTTTCAAAAAATCTGATATATATGTGTCCTTTGTTCAAATGTAGTATATCAAAAGTTCTATCGACTATATCAATTGTTAAAAAAATATTAACAATATACACCGACAAACATTTATGATTACCACACTAACAAAATATTTTTAACATTATATTTAATTTCGCAAACTATATTTTTAAACTAAATTAGATGGCCTAGATATTTAATAATATTTCCCAATTTACATCATATACTAAGATGTATTAAGTATTTGCTTTTTTGATGTACTTAGTTATTCACTGTATAAAAATAAAAATAAAAATTTATACCTGGAGGTATTATTTCTCCAAATATAGGCCGTTCTTTTTTATTAATCCACTTTTGAGCTAGTAACTCTATTCCTCTTCGGTTCCATTCATCTTAAGTACCACAATGAGTCTTTGGAAGCGAAGAACGACACCGCCAGTTTTTACATCTTCTTCAATCTAGATTTTTTTTTCTCGCAAAAAATGAGCAATGGACCGAAACAGGTATTAATATAACAGAGCGAGGTTGAGACTGTATGCTGGACGAGGGAGAAGTTCAAAGTCCAATTCGTTATTTTTTGAGGTGGTCTATCAAGTGGATTGTCTTGCGTTGTCTTCTGCAGCGGGACTTTTTTGACCTCAGCTTATATTTCGACCAGAACAGCATGCACTCTCTTATATTGATAGAAGCACGATTCTAAATTTATCCCCTAATCATAAGAGACAAAGTAAATTATTCCTATATATTTTTAATAAAATTTCCAAAATTTCACCAAACATATAGAATAACCTATTTTACAACAAATATTTTACGTCTTAGTACCGGAATACTTTGGTGATCTTAGTATTGTTGATTTAACCCATTTCTCATCGCAGATAGCAATCCGTTTAATCAATCGAAAATCAATAGGGCTTTTGAGGAGAATTTTACATAGTTCACGCCAAAGCTTGACTTGTTTCGGCAACAGTTCAAGAGGCCAACATTTCAACAGTTTGTTTGCCGGCTAATAGTAGTGTAGGATACTCCTAATTCCCCTGAAAGTTTCCTCGTGCGTGTTTTAGTATCTGCAATTACAGATGCTTTTTAAAAGTCGGCATCGAATAACTGTGTGCGACCAGATTAAGATTTCAAGACTCATATCACCATTTTAACGTTTTTGATAAAAATCGTCGACTGAAAATTTCGCAGTGGAGTTACTTTACTATTGAAGAAGAAATGTTTGTTTGTCGGATCAAAAAGTTGAAGCAGAATTAAACTTCAGAAAAGTGACATAATTCTTTATTTATAAACAAAACGTTGTTTACACCGTAGCATTTTGTCAATGTTTATATTGTGATATTACTTGATTTATCTACAATTCTCTTGATTTGGTTTTCTTTATCGTCTTCGCAAATGTGCCTTTTCATGTTTTGCTTATCAGTTGCTATCTGAGTCAAATCATGAGTGTAACAACTTCAGTACCAAATTGAATCAGAACTTTGATGTTTCTCCTTTAATCCTGACTGAAGCTATTGAATCCTCTAGAGCCACTTAACCACATTCACTAGTTTTTTTAGATGTTTTGTTTATTTTGATCTGTTCATCTTGATTGTTGAAATATACTGTCCTGTTGACCTCAGAGCATATTTTGTAAGCATATTATCTTCTCTCTTGTTTATTATTTCCTCGTGGCCTTTGAGGAATCATCAGACAAGTAAAGAAACTATTACAATTTTCGATAATTAACCTATTGCAAAATGTTTCAAGCATCTATTCGATTTTTTTGAAGATTTATGAAATTTATTCCAAAGTGGGAATAATAAAAGTGATGGCTGTTAAAAAAAATTCCGCAAAAGAACGTGGCGCTGAATCACAGAAAACAATCGAAATCAAATATAATTTTTTTTTAACATAGCTTCGCAATGAACAATTAGACCAAAATTGTTGACCATTTTGCTTTTTAAACGGTGTTAAATAAATTTTTATAACGAATTTTCCACTTACACCAAATAACATTTATCTCATAACATTTAATCAACCTGACGAAAAGTGAATCAATCCGGTTTTAATCATCTCTAGATGATGCTAACATAGTTAGCGATGCACGTGTCACGTTAGATAAATACTATTTGATGTGAGTAAAAATTCGTTATGAAGTTATTTAGAAATGTAAAGGGTGATTTTAGTGTGTCTCAACTTCCGATAGGGGTCGCGGTCAAAAGAACTGTAAGTTTGCGGGCAAGTTTATAAATATGTGTTTCAATAGCCTGGCAAATCATCATGGAACGTTTAACATCAGAGTTGTAAATTGTCGAAATTTATGATCAAACTCACTGTTCTGTGCGCCACATTTATGGGGAGCTTCGCGAATTTTCTGCTGGACATGATCGCTCCACCGAACGATGTATTTGTCAATTTATGGATAAATTCCGAACGCATTTATCGCTGTTCAATAATAAAACAAAAACAAGACAAAAACCGGGCGTTTCGAAGAAAATATTTCCTGGCAATGTTGATGAAGCTCCACATTTATCAATTCGTTGCCGTTCACAGGAAGTTGGGATTTGTTATTCGACTACGTGGATTATTTAATTCCGAATTTTAATGGTATTGATTTGGAGGAGATCTGGTTCCAAGAGGACGGCCCCAAATGTCATACAGCCAACCCAATAATGAATTTGTTGAGGGAACAATTCGCTGAGAAAATTATTTCGAGGAACGGGCCTGTTGAGTGATTTAACACATTTAGACTATTTTCTTTGGGGTTATGTTAAATCTTTAATATACGCCGACAATTGCGGTCATAAGACTCCAAATGCTTGAAAAAGGGGTCGGAAATTGGATTGGCATAATATGCTTTGTCAAAAATGTCTTTGTCATTGAATGCTATTTCACATAAAATAAATAGTTTCAAGGCATCTAATTTGGTTGTTGTTTTATTTCAGTTTAAAATTCGGTCGAACAAAAAAATCACTTTATATAAGCTGTCAGCAGACTCTATAAAAAAAATTACACCACGAATTATGTATTAGGTTAAAAAGTACCAGATCATTGGATGCCAAAAATGTCAACTGCTGCAGCAATAAAACTTCACAACGTTCAACACGTTTAACAGAACCACAGAGTACTGCCTAGCTTAGTAGCTGATGAAAAATATCTCAAATCATAACAAAAACAATTTTTTATACAATTAATTTTGCTATATTTTCTGTAATCGTATACAGAAACAAAAAGTTAAACAAGCAAAGCTTGTCCCAGGTTTTGTGTTCAAGACTTGCCATAGGGTAAGAATTCTTTCAGTTTATTACGTATATAAACTATAATATATATATATATATATATATATATATATATATATATATATATATATATATATATATATATATATATATATATGTAGCTTATGCACCAACTAGAAGCCATAGGGATGAGGAAACTGAGGAATTTTATGATGATGTGGCCCAGCTTTTATACAAGGAGAAATGTAGGTACAAAATCCTGAGGGGTTATTTTAATGCCAGAATTGGAACAACAGGAACTGGTAAAAATGCAACTGGCCCATATAGAACTGGTGAGCAAGACAATATAGGTGACAGATTGGTTGATTTTGCTGAGGGACAAGAACTTTATATTATAAATTTGTTCAACAAGAAAAATATCAGCAGAAAATAGAAATAGAAAAGTCCATCTGGACTCACAAATGAAATTGATAGATCATGACCAACGATAAATCAATATTTTGTAATTGTACTGTCCTTAACAATTTTAATGTTGGAAGTGATCACGGAATGGTACGAGCAAAAGAGAGCGCAAAAGAATGGTACGGTCAAAGAAGGACAAAGTGGATTCTGGGAAAGAGCTGTAGAGGGGCAGCGATTTTGAAATTGCTTTGTCGAACCACTTTGCTGTGTTACAAGATCCGGAGGAGATGGAAATATCAGTTCAATATGAAGAAATCACCAACAATGTGCTTCAAACGGCTGCTTTAATAGCACCAGAAGAAAAATGTCTCAAACAGACAAAAATCTCCTGTGAGACCATTGACTTAATGAAGAAACGAAGAATAATGAGAAATGCAGGGAGTCCTTTTGGTAGGGGTGAGTACGCTGAGCTCTACAAAACTATAAGAAAACGTATCAAAGGACATGCGCCGGTTCAACATGCAGCTAGTGCAAAAAACGCTGGATAAAAACATAGGTATTAACAAGGCCAAACAGAACCTCAGAAAGAAAAGAACGAAAATGTATGCCTTAATGCGTGAGGATAGTACAGTGTGCAGGGCGCGTACGCAAATGTTAGAGGTTATCAGAAAATTTTATTCCCAGTTATATGAAGATCAGAACCAATCAAAGACCTCAATACCCACGGAAGAGCAAATGACAGATATCCTAGTGGAGGAAGAACAAATGTTATAGAATCGATGAAAAACGGCAAGTCTACAGGAAAGCACAATGTAACTGAGTAAAGGTCAATAAAAAAAAGTAAAGTTCTCCTTTCACAACAGAGGAGACCTAGAGGATCTCCAAAGACGCATACAAGAGCTGCAATGGGCTGGCGAACCATTTGGCTTAAAGATGAACCTGCAAAAGAGTCAGGTTATGTTCAATAAATTCGCTGAAGACAGAAGAATTTCAGTTTTAGGAAGGGGTTTGGAGCTTGTGGACCACTTTATATATCTTGGGCAGAGGATTTCAATGGAGGGGGTACCACCCGGGAGATGGAACGGCATATTAAATGTGGCTGGCAGACATTTGGCAGGCTCAACATGGTGTTTAAGAGGAAACTCCCACTTTGCCTGAAAAGAAAAGTGTTCGATCAGTACGTCCTACTCGTTATAACATACGGAAGTAAAACCAGGACACTCACATCGCAATCAATTCAAAAACTTCGAGTAGCACAGAGGGGAATTGAAAGATGTATTCTTGGCATTACAAGGTGAGACAGAAAGCCCTGCACATAGATCAGGGAACAAACGTAAGTGTGTGACATCATTGGAAGAATAAAGCAACTGCAACTGAAATGGAGATGGGCAGGCCATATAGCGAGGCGATGGGACGACAGATGGACCAAGGCAATCCTGGAGTGGATATTGCTTGATCGCAAACGTCCACGAATAAAGCTGAAAGCACGATGGATTGATGACATCGTTAATTGGACCCGAGTGTCAGCGGAAAGCCCAAGACCGTGAAAGTTGGAAGCATTTTGAAGCTAAATGACGGGCTGATGATAATATATATATATATATATATATATATATATATATATATATATATATATATATATATATAGATATATATATATATATATATATATATATATATATATATATATATATATATATATATATATATATATATAGATATATATATATATATATATAGATATATATATATATATATATATATATATATATATATATATATATATATATATATATATATATATATATATATATATATATATATAAAAGCGCAATTAGAAGGAGTTTCTGTGCAGATTAGTGACTGTTGATGAAACTTCGATTCATTACTACATCCACATCACAGGAAACCACTATGCTGCATCATTGGTCAAACTTAATAAGAAAAGTTGATAAAGGAAAAACGTACTACGACAATGCACTCAACAATGTCCGCCGCGGGAACAATAGAATTGATCCACTTGCGCTCCGAACTGATGTCGCATTTTTCCTATTTTGCGTACTTGGCACCTTTCGACTTCTTTCCCTTCCCTCATATGAAGAAATGGATCATTAGGAAAAAAATCACCTTAAATGAAGATATCATTGCCGCAATAGAGAATTTTGCAGATTTCGACTTGCCTTTCAAAAAGTCGTACTTATTGGAAGGCAAAAAATGCTGGAAAATTCTCAAGCTAAAAACAGACCACGTTTAAACAAATCGATTTTCGAAAAGAACAAATCAATATTTCAAAAAAATACCTGACTTCACTCTCCTCCCTCGTGTTTGTTTACGATTTTTTCTTGTTCGACAATATACATTATGACGCTAGCTTTTAAATTGTCGTTTGGATTAGTGATTTAAATATATTAAAGATTATGATTATATATTAACTTCTTATTTATCACGTTTAATTCTTCGCTTATTATTTTAGAGACACCGCCATTTCTCAGTTTTTTATAATGAAATGTCAAATGTCATTTATGTAAAATTGTGGTAGGATCAATACCTCACTTTTCATAAAGTTTCGAAGAGAGCGCACGCATTATATGTACCTCTGCCAAACAACCTACAGGGAAAAAAAAAACTTAAATTCTTCGTGATTTTTTCATGAATCTATAAAGTGATCAATTTTTAATGATTTTTCAAGATAAATACCATCAATGTTTTATAAATTAAATGTATTTTTACGTGTAAAAAGATTTCCTGTAAAAATTTGTGATACCGTTGTTTCTTCGGTTTTCTTATCCAGGCGTCATGTTTTGCTTATAAATCTGACAAAGCGTTTGAAATTCGGCACATTGCAGGCATTGTTAAAGCCACATTGCTTCTTGCTTTATTGCCTCAAAGCCTCGTCAATGAGTTCGAAGCAACGGGAATTTCAAAGTACCGTTCTAACTTTAGCGGAAACAATTTCGGTATTGTAGGAACGGAAACGATAATAAACGATTAATAAATAAAAACGATTAATAAATATTCCATAAACATTAAATATTTGGTGTATTTACTTTATTTTCTCACGTTTTCAACAATTTTTTAGGTGTCGCAACAACCCGACAAAAAATTATTTGGCCAAAATGTAGGTCATTGAAAAATTAGATATATTTTTTGGGTTTTTGAAAAATCGAAAAACGTTTATTATCGAAGTGTTGGTAGGGCCTCTAGTTTTCCAAGGGTATAATAAACTCTTCAATATCTTTACGCAGTGAAATTTTATGATCAAAAAACAAAAGGTATTACCTTCCCCTAATTCATTTCCGCTGCTTGAATTTTACTTTTGAAAGTGTTCGTAAGCACCCAACTTTCGCTGACACACGTGAGGACTAAACCAACGATCGCTTTATATACATCTAACTAGGTATGTTTTGAAGTAGTTTCATTGATTCTTCAAAAAGTCTTAGTTGCCCAAAAGGTAATTTTACTGCAGTGATAACCCTTTCATGAATTTCAGCTTCTTGATTTCCATTACTTTGAATCTGTATATTCAAATATTTAAAACTTTATACTTATTACCATTCTAATCCTTCTAATTCTATTTTTGATTTTTTTTCTTCTTGCCCCACCATCACTACCTTTTCGTCCCCAATTTTATATTTGTTACTTTTAACCTATATTTCCATGGGAATATATCGTTAGCAAATACACATTCAGAAATGCCAACTGATTTCATATTTCTATATGCTTCATGGATTTGCCTCACTGTTGGATTTAACTACTTCAACTCATTATCATTATCCTTACTCATTAACATCATTATCATTACTCATTATCTGAAAGCATTATTTATGGTTTCTAGTTTTCTAGTTGTTTTAAATATGAAACACAAATAAACTTTCTAATATTGAACAGGTTTTTTCTCTGCTATTTGTCTCAACAGTCTTTCAGCCGCTTTTTTATTATGTTTCTTACTCCTCTCTTTAGGATTTTTTCATATACTTTTCATATAATATTAGTAAGGTTACATCACTATAGCTATTACGGTTTGTTTTATAACCTTTTTTAAATATAGTAAGATCCCATATTTTTTCTCCTTTATTTGGGTTTTTCGCCACTGTCTAAAACTCAAAAAACATCAAAGATACCTGTTCTTATTTACAGAATGAATCACAAATTTCTCAGTGATTCTTTTTTGTAATAAATTTGCCTAACAAACAAAATTTTAAAGATATAAAAATGTTATAAAAAATTTACAAACTTTAAACGTTAACGTTTCGGAGGGTAATCTCCCCCCGTTTTCAAAACTGAACCAAAAAATAAATTATATTAATTTGTAATATATAAAGTAACGAGTGAAAGTAAATATATTTTTTTTTGTATGTCAACGATACTTACATTGACAAAAAATAAAGGAGAAAAAATATATGAACACGCCACAATCATTCAGACATTACATAGTAAGATCCCGCCTAACGCTGTTTCAATATTGCTCGGTAGAATTCGGATTCCATGAAATCGAACACGGTATTGGAATTCACAGAAACTGAGCACAATTTTGTTGCTTTGATACTCGCTTGCTGTATCGCGACTCATATCGTAGCAATACCAACGCATGTTTGATGCATCACAGTTGATTTATTTTCGGTCCTCAACGTTATTGTGTGTATAAAGGGATAAACATAATATTTTATTTTATTTAATTTTTATAAATACAGCAATTTTTAGTTTTTACAATGGGTAATTGCAAAAAAAAGTAAAGCGGCTATAAAAGCATTTTACTAGAAAATAAAATGCTGGTGCTCAGACGATTAGATGTACGTGAACGGCAATCTGATATCGGCAGTGCAGTAAATTTGTCAACTTCAACAATACGGAAAATTAAAAAAAAAAAAGAAAATACCATATCATCAGCAATTATAACCACAATGACTTCTGCAACAATAATTACCCGTTCCAGAAGCAATGTGTTTGAAGAATCGTTGAAGAATTAGAGGGTGCATTGAAATAAATGGAGGTAATTTTCAACATCTGTTGTGAATAAGTGCTAAAGCCTTGATAGTAATTAGCCTTGTTATTGTTGGCTACTAAATAAATATTTTGGTACAAGCATGCCTATTTAATTATTAAGATGCATTTCGATATCGATGTAATCGTGCATCGATTTAGAAAAAGTCAGATTTCTGGAAAACAGTCTATCCGAACGAAATGAAATAAGAGGACCTTTTTTACCTAAAAATCTTTGCGATTCAATAATTTGATTTAACAAATTAAAAAATTGTGAAGTGAACGCAATGTGAAGTTGAACGCAATATGTCATTAAGTCAACTAATTATAATGGAAAAAGCGATCAATTTTTATTCACATTCAGAATGAAAAAGACGACACGAGTAAACATTTCATAGCCAATCGAGTGAGGTTCCATTTATTTAAAAACAGAAACAATCTTCATATAGATTTCTGGCAAAGCGTCTCCCAATAGAAGAATTCCTGATAGGAAAACCTTTGCAAGAGTAGCAGCAAGATGTTTTATTTTTTACTTGTACTTATCGAATGATGGGGATTTAATGTAAAATGTCGCAAACAACTTTAGGAAGGTTTGACAAAGCCAGCCACAACTGTGGAAATCAAATCCATCGCGGGGAGGATGTTGAAGAAAACAAATGCCGCAAAGGCAGATCCTTCAACAAGTGGCCGAAAATTGGCTGTCGAGTTTGATTGCACAAAATCGACGGTCTTTAGAATTCCTAGAGAACAACAGTTGCATCCGTACCATCTTCAAAAAGTCCATGCGTTTTTTCTTGAATATTTTCCGAGGAGAATGGAATTTTCTAATTTGGTTTTAGATCGGCACTGAAACGATACAATTTTCACTGGTTCAGTTCAGTTTACTGACGAAGCTATTTACAAAGATCTTCTAGAAACAGCATCATAAACTTCCATAATTTGCATTTATGGGCAGAGGAAAATCCCCATGCTTCTATCGTAACGTATCATCAGCATCAATTTGAACTCATCAACGTGTGAGCCGGAATCATCGGGCAATATTTAATTGGACCATTTGTATTGCCAATAAGGTTAACTGGAGAACTTTATTTGGTACCCCTGCCAATGCGACGTGATATGTGTTTCATGCATCATGGAGCCCCACCACATTTTAGTCTAGTAGTTCGAGAACACCTAAACAGGCACTTCGAAAATCGATGGATAAATAGAGGAGGACCAGTGGCTTGGCCTCCTCGATCACCTGACCTAAATCCATTACATTTTTTTGTGGAGCTATTTAAAACTTTAGTCTATGCCAATCCAATAGACGACCGAGAAAACTTATTGGAAATGATTAATTTTCATTGTCGCGAAATAAGGCCTAATTTTGAGGCATTGTGGAAAGTCCAACAATCTTCAATTCTTAGAGCTAGGGAATGCATAAGAGTGGAAGAAGCTCATGTTGAACCGACATACAAAATGATTCGATAAAAACCATAATGAACACAATGGTTTTCTTTTCGTAAACAGTTCATTTCATCGATGTCGATCAAGGGAACTTTTTTTTAGTTTCAAGGTTCAAGCTGTCCGAAAATATTATTATTGTGCCGTTATCGTACAGGGTGTAAATACATTACTGTATTAGGGCTAGTTCGTCCCTGGCAAACTATATAAGCCCAATGTGATTAAAATGCTTCATTTTAAGGAGACTTACCTAGTAACCATCATATAAAAAAACTTAAGTTACACTTAGTACTTCAAACGATTTCCAGGGGCGTCCGTTATGAATTCGTATTTCCGGGGTATATATATATATATATATATATATATATATATATATATATATATATATATATATATATATATATATATAACTAACTAAAGTGACCCGAAGCATAAGAAACAATATTTCCGTTCAAAAAAAGTTGTCCGCCATCGCACTGTTCTACATGTCGAGGATTATGGGGCAGGAAAATAAATTATTTTTGGGTGCTGGTTTTGAAACCGTTCTTGTTTTTCTGCGCTATCCGGTTGTAATTTATCCATTTATATGATTAATTACATCTTTCTTATGGCTCAAACATTCCCATATTTGAGAGTAGGCTCCACGCAAAATTCTAATGATTATTATTGAGGGTGGACGTGGGTGGCAGATAAAATTCAATGATTTGATTTTAATGGGTGATTTACAAACGGTTTTAAACAAGAAATATTCATTGTTGTTTCACTAGTAGTAGAGATACGAAAGCAGATGCTGAATTTCCAGCAAAATTAAAAGCAATCATTGAACGAAATTTTATCCTCCTGAATTAATTTTCAATGTTGATGAAACGGGTCTTTCCTCGTAGAGCATGCCAAAACGTGCATTTTTATCCAGTGGGGAATAGCGAGTACCAGGATTTAAGGCTGCAAAAGATCGTTTAACTCTCTCCTACTAGGTGGTAAAGCTAATGGAAATTAAATCCATTGCTTGTTTATCATTCCAAAACCCCAAGAGAAATTAAAGGCATTTCAAAATCAGCTTTACCAGTAAATTGGGAGGAGTCCAATAAAAAATCTTGGATCACTATGGAAATTTTTCAAATTTCCATTCTATGGTTCACCGAAATTTTCTGTCCGTCTGTTGAACGCTACTGCGAATTTAAAAACCTAGAACTGAAAATTTTACTTTTTATTGAAAATACTCCAAACCATCCGACCCATTTGTCCGGTTTAACAACATGTATTCCACTATAAATGGTTTTTATGCCGCCAAATACAACTTGTCCAACCAATGGATCAAAGCGTACTATCAAATTTTAAAACTTATTATATGCGATGGATATTCAGACAACTAATTGTTAAAACCAACATAGAAGATAAACAATCCATTAAAGGTTTTTGGAAAAACTACAATAATATGGAACACCAATCTTTCCTGGAATGAGGTGACCGAGAAATGTTGAGAGCTACGCAAGGATGTTGATACAAGAGAATCCATTGTTGATATGGACGAAATAGTGAAGATAGATAATGAAACAGAATTGGATAATATAAATGCACATTATATTGAAGAATTCTTACAAGTTACAACTGGTGAAAGTCTTTCCAACAAAGGTGTCAAAGAATTAATAGAACAAGTGCACGAGGATGGCGAAACTAGCGTTTCTGAAAAAGTTCCTTTTGCTCCTCCAAAAAGGAGCTTTCAAAGGATTTTCTAAAAAAAAAGTTTGGCAACTACAACGGAAATTATGGATCAGTTTATACAAAATAATTTAAATTTTGATAAAAGTTTAAATACAAGATGGAGTGCCGTTAACGCGATGTCTTGATATGAACAATTGATTGCTGAACGAAACAGAAAAACACAAACGACGTTAGATGACATCTTTACTAAAAACATAAGTCAAATGAGGAAGAACATTCTTTATTACAAACATAACTTCTTTTTTAAGATATATTATTTTATCCCCCTCGTTAAGCGGGGGCTTCGTTAAGCTGTAATGTTAAAATTACTCCTCATTTCCATTTTTTTGTTACCTTTTCCTCAGTGCATATTCTATTTGTACAATTCAGTTAACACTATTAGTCTTCTCTCCTTCTTTAGACTTCTCTTATTTCCTTATTATTTAGTTCCGTATACTCGAATCTATTTGAACTGTCATGTCTGTTTGTCACCTCCGCATATGTTAGTGTTTTTGTAGTACACAAAATTCTCTTGACTTACTTACTTACAGGCTTCTTTCTGGACACCTGGTATTAATTTTTTCTTTTCGTTTTTCTTCACTTGTTGTTTTTTTCCATCTGTTCGATTTCCATATATTTTGCTTCATATACCTCATCATTTATAACGATATATTATATGTAATTATACTTGTTATTCCCTTTGTTTAACATTTTTGGATTAATTGCTCTTATTTCTTCAATAATTTCCTTCGTATAGTATTCATCAATCCCTATATTTGTGTCTTTTAATTTCTTAAATTTCTTACTTTGCCTAAGTATTCCCAACTGAATGACTTTCCTTAGTAAATTTTAATAGTATAGGTATTATTTTTCCTATTTCAGCTTACCCATTCCCCTAACTTCATCAATATGACATTCCGCATATATTTAGACTCCAATAGCATTTATTAGTTGCACTATTTTTTCTTTATCAACTTATTTCCCTCCCTGCCTTTATCCTTTGTTCCCTTTAATAAAACAGTTCCTTTCCGTGTGGTTTCTTGTTTTACAATTTTTCCATTCAATTTAACATATTTTAATTTATTTTCCTTTAACTCACTTATTCCTGATGCCGTTTGTCACTTCCCATCCATCATTTCCATATTATTATATGTATAAACATTTTATATGTTCAAAAATATCTTGTAGTTTTTCCATATCTTTTTTCTGTTCCATTGTAGTAGTAGCTAGTCTTAGGACTAACATCAAAAACTGGTCCGCTTCATCAGATCAGAGACTTCGAGCTTTTATGTAGTCCTTCGATCGCTACTATTTGGGGAGTTCGACAATATCAGAAATATTTCATGAAACCACCTCCTTATCATTATCTATTTATGTTTATTAACAATTAATCACTACTCTATTTATTCATTTTTTCCAGAAAAACCGCTTTTTAAAATGTTATTTTATCACAGTACTTAGTCTGGTCATTTAATATCATCTTGATATATTCACCGGATTTTATGTAACATTATATATCCTAATTTTGAGCTGTTTGTAAGAGAACATTAAATATTGCCAACATTGCCACTACTACACAACTATTGCCACGTTGCCACATAAAAAAGGACTGTTAATAATAAAAAATGGACTGAGATCACCATAACAATTTAATATGCTTAAAAGTGCCTGTTTTTAGGTTTTTTGCGAGAGAAAAAATACGTATTTATTAACTAGTGACACGTTGCTAGACGGAAAAAAAGGGTGTTAATTAAATAAAATAGACTAACTAGTGACTACTTTAACATTTTAATATGCTTATAAATACAATAGTAGAGATGTGTTAAAGTTAACAGGTTACAAATCAAGCCCAATATACAAAAGACAAATCTCCAATAATAAATAATAATCAATATATTTGGGCTTTTCAACAATTTTTTTTTGTCATAAATGGAAAGATCATATATAAGTTTTATAACAAAACTATTTTTATTTTTTTCTTTATAATTATAAAGCTACATCAAATCTAAAATAAATGTTTAAAACTAATACCGATGACGCGCCGACAGTTCCCGAAAAGAACCCGAGCACATGTGACTTCACAATGGTAAGAAACGTAAACACGAACCCCAATATTGCCAATATCCGGTCAGCTCGGAACAACGAAAAAGCGTTCGGAAAGAATCGGAGTCTCGTGCAAATAAAACTATTCATCTGTCTTAGTGATTGTTCTATAGGTTTAACTTAGATTTTTTACTGCATTTATTGGTTTGCCAGCAGTTTGAACATATACTTGTTTGTAATTGTTATTTAGGTTTTCGGTACTGTTTTCGACGGTATATATTTTATTCATCTAAGGAAAACAAATTAATGTGCCAAATTTGTAGCAAGGAATATATCTGTGCCCTCAAAGAATTTACATGTAATAAAATAACCGAGGATAGTAACAATGAGAAATCCCTACAGGATCGTCTATTTTGCAGCATAATTCGTATCCTACAAAATAGACAAGATACATAAATAGAATAATATTCAAGAAAACGCGAATAGGCAAGAACAAAATTCGACTACCAATTTGAAAGGTAATTCTATATGAAAAGTCTTAAACTTATGAAAGTTTTACAGGATAATCTCATCCATTCAAAAAAAAAATGGGTTAGGTGCCTTCTTTTATTTTGAAAATATCTGGATCGCCATCCTTTTAAAAATACTGAAAACCTTAATTAAAGCAATAATGTAGTATGGGTGGATTTTTTTTCAAAATATTGTTAATAGAGTTTAGTGTGGTGGTTTGAATTTTAAAACTATTGCAAACTTTAATGAAAATAATCAAACTATTACTAAAACTATTAATAACTATTATTATATTATAAAAACTATTAATAACTATTACTAAAACTATTAATAAAAACAAACATGTATATAATTTTGGATAGTAATTGTTTTTATTCTGAATTGATTATTAATGTAGTTTGCATATTATAATCTACTGTAATATGTTATCCATATTATCCTCGTTGCGGAACGTTTTATTATGTATATGTAATAGTGGATTTAAAAACATTGTTTCACTTCTTGATAAAGAAATTATTGATTGGCAAAAATATATAATTAATTAAACCGCCTTCGGTTAGTTCTGGTACAAAATTATCACAAGCTAAGGTTTTAGAATGCAAACGAATTGCTGCTCTACATACTACTTATTCACATAAAATGCGTCATTGGAAGAATACGATAGTTTGATTTTCTCAGTTATTACACATAATATGTTGCCTTTTACATACTATTGTTATCATTGCTATGGCATTAGTGATTTTACAATCACCTATAATATCAACATAAATTTATTGATATTCATTTTAAAAAATGAATAACTAATTACGTTTAAAAAAATAAACTTACTTTGTCACACATTAATGAACTAAATTAGTAGCCAATATTATTTTATTTTACACTTAACAATAATTTTGACGGTATATATATATATATATATATATATATATATATATATATATATATATATATATATATATATATATATACACAGGTAGAAACCGTTGACAATACTGACATGAAAATACTTTACCATCATGACGTCACAAATATGGCAGCCAAATCACAAATATGTCGCAGCGCGTTCGTTGATTTCGTGATCGTATTTTTTTTAAATTTTATAAATTTTTATTTATTCATAATTAATTGTATTTTTTCTGTAAGGTTTTCTCATATATTATCAATATTATGATAAAGTTTTAAAATAAAATAAAAAAATCAATAATTATTTTTTATTCAAAAACCCATTTGTACACAAAACATTTAATAGCAATAAATGTTTTTACGTTCATACCACTAGCTAAATAAAGCGCATTAACCATTTTCCATATAATCAATCTTAAATTCCATGTAAACATAAAAGTCAGAATGTGTCGCAATTTCATGGCAATACTACATATAAAATAAAAGAAATATCGAGAAGTCAAATATCAAAATCTCACAGCGGAACGTGGAAAACTTCGAGGAAGGCTTCTCGTCGGAACTTTCTCTTTAACAAAGTCGTATATCAAAATGTCAATCGAGTTAAAAGCTGAAATTGAAATTAATTGTTCAAAGGCGCCTTTATCGACCAGGTGTTTTTAATGCTTTCAATTACTACGTGGGGGTTGCAAAGTGAAGCGAGAAATTAAAAAAAAAAATAATTAAATTTCTATTGTTAAGGTATGCTCCCCTTTAACATTCCAGTCTCAAAGCGTGGAATCTTGTTAAATAAGTTATGTGTTAATCACGCTATGAAAAAAGAGCAACTTTTTTGTGTGGAAATTCCTAATCTGCGCTTCAATATTTTGAGATAACTTTTAATAGAGAATTTTTTTGGCTTTTACAACCGAATATACTATTTTTCGATACTTTGTTCCATGTAATTAACAAGACCTCTTTTAACCAAATTGTAAATCTGCATAGAAATGTGTTTTTTTTTAAGTTTTAGTAATTTTATATCTATATGCAAGCTAATTTATTTTATATATACTACCTTATACTACTTTATTTTTATAACTACTATATAGTATATATTTTACTTATATTAATTATATTTATCAATCAAATAAAAACAGTTTCTGCCAATTATGTTACAAAATATTGCAGGCCACCGCAGCAAAAACCGAACGCACTCGCGTCACCTATACTGACATGTGACCAATAGTCGTTCCCGAATATGAATGTTGTACTCAAGTGTGATTTACAAATTTTATGTGTTAAAGTAATTAAACAAAACTTTTATTCTCTAAAATATTATAAGAAAAGTTCCATTCTAATTCATATTCTGTCTAGGTATGTTGCGAGAAGGATTGCTCCTCTTTGTTAGCTTCTCTCCGTGGGGGACAATAGGCCTTTTCATAGTTGAAAAATTTTTGTGCGCATGCCTCAACTTCCGCCATGTTTTTCGGGCATTTTATACGTGTATAAGCTGTAAATATTATGTTTTCAATTATTTATGTTTTCATGTAACTAAAAAAACATATTTTATTATTAATTCACTATCAGTATAGTATAGTTTTAATTGTTTTGTACTTAAAATATTATTACGAGCATTTTAATAATAATATATAATATTATTAGAATAAAAAGGAGCAAAAAAACGTTGTTATAGGATATGTTGTAGCGATACGAGTAACTAATCATTTTTGCAGCATTTATATTACTTTATTAGTTTTCCAAAGCCTTGTCACGAATATCGTCGAAAACTTGTAAAGCAATTGATGGTTTCATTTCAACTGACTGATCAAATTGATCATTCTGAGCACATCAGTTGTGTAAAAAAAATGATGTAATGAGGTAATATTAATCCATTTAATTCTTAATGTAATAGCTAATGCTATAATATCGAATGTTTTTTGTAGGTAAAAGTGCAAGGTCCAGCTTGGCATAAACTTAATATAAAAATAAAGATAATATTTTAGGATAGGCATCGAATATCTAAACTATTTTGCAGAAAATATAGATTGCGAATATTGTATAAATAAAACAGTTGTATATTTTCCATTAATATTTTTCTCTAAAATATAACGCATTTCGCCACACTGTAGCTTCTTCGGATGGTGGACAAACAATGAAATTTTGTTGTGACAAGTAGGTACTATAATAATCAAGTAATTTGTGCATGCTTTTTTTGGGAAATTCCAGAACCCTTATTCAGGCTGTGTTTCCGACATATTTAATAGCACAGAATTGTTGAAGTGGATTTGGTCATTAAGAAGGCCATCTGTGTATTTATGACGGTTTATTTCCAAACATTCTAGTAAACTCATTTTACTGGAATGTTAGCGAGACGCGTTATGTTTTAGAGAAAAATATAAGTGGAAATTAGATAACTTTGTTTTATTTATACAATTTAGAATGAATTTTCATCAAGAAAATGCACCTCAGCACGCATCAAACATCCTCAGATTGCGAAGATGCCCAAAATTTAATTATTGATGACGGACATAACTATACATCAGCATCCGCGTTAAGTCATGATGTTAATGAAACATCGAAATCCATCTCGTGTAATGCAGATATAGATATATCAAGATCTACTATCGCCATTGAAGATTGTGAGGAGTTAACATTAAAGTTTATTAAAGATTATTAAAGGTTAACTAAAGATTAAAGATTATTATAATTTCTTGTTTTTGATTATTAATCTTTATTTTTTAAATTATTAATATAGTAATTAATGTAAACCTAATATGAATATAATTGTCATCCTAACCTGTCAACAAGTTTTGATTTATTTCCACCCTGGGGACGGCTAAGGCATTGTAACCATCGACATAATTATATATGCATATCATTTATGTACTTCTATTATGAGATGCATTAATGAAGCACCATCCATTAATTTTTCATTTAATTGCACTCGTAATAAGGGTAATGATCCTTGTTGTCCAGCCATATTTATAAAAAATACCCGAAAATTTCATAGTACCGCCTTTTTAACACGGCGGACGCGCTTACGCGTAACTAGTCGTAAAAAGGCCTGATCACCAGCTCATTAGGTGCGATGAAGGTTAATATCGCTTAAAGTACAGTTATCAAAGTGAGGAGGGTCAATTGGAAAAATTATTGTATTCGATCACCACTGAAAGCATCCGGCCTGATTACCGGCATGACAATGAATCGATAATAGTTTGACAGTACTCAACGTCACAAATATATTTCTTCAATATACTGGGCTAATTAAAAAGATCGAGGAGCGACACCTATAGAGCAATAATAGAATTATATAATCTACTACATTTTGAAGTTTCAACATTCTTATGAACATATGTGAAATTTCAAGTCGATCTGTCAATTCATTCGTACAAAAACAGCAGTTTAAAGTAAACGTATCAGTTATTTTTTTAAATGGAAAATATTGAAAAGCATGCATTGTTTAAATACTTTTTAAAAAAAGGTTTAAAGGCAATGCTCATTTACTGCTCGTTTACTGCTCCAATTACTGCTGCTTCAAAAACAATAATTTGCAAGTGGGCAATTTTCAACATGGTTGTAGCCTGATGATCCTCGTTCCTGCACGTCCAATAAGTGAGCTGAACTGAACTAAACTACTGAACAAATAATTAATTCTATACATAATATGGTTATGGATGACAGATAATTGACTTTGAGTGAAATTGCTAAGACCGTAAATATCTCGACTGAACGTGTGTTTCATAATTTAAAAAAAGAATTGGGCTTGAGAAGCTATGTGCTATATTGAGAAGCTAAGATGGATGTCCGCATTTGTTAAATTCTGATCAAAAACGACTTCGAGTAAAACTTTCTAACCAACATTTGTATCTTTTTCGAAAGAATAAAATATATTTTAGACGTCGTTTTGTAACTATGGATGAGACTTTATCCATAGTTACAACCGTTATAGACGGTTTACCATTATGATCCTGAACCGCGACAACAAACCACATAGTGGACTGAGCCCGGTTGTTCAGCTTTGAAGAAGCCAAAGTAATCAGAATCGACCCAAAATGTTATGACATAAATTTTTTGAGATGCAAAGGGCATTTTGTTAATTGATTACCTTCAAACCGGTAAAACAATAACAATTGGAAGTACAAATTCGTGAGAAAAGACCTGAGTAATGTCTGCATGATTGTGGCGAGTTCATATATTTTTTTTCTTTATTTGCCACGATCTTTTCGCCACGATCTAAAACTCAAAAAATATCAAAAATATCCGTTCTTATGTAAATAAACAATGATTCTTTATTTACATAAGGACAGATATTTTTGATATTTTTGAGTTTTAGATTATGGCGGAAAACCCAAATAAAGAAAAAAAAATATAAAGACCTGCTTTAGCAAAGAAATTTTTTTTTATCAAAACAATGCACCAGCTCACAAAGGTGTTTTTGTAATGGCCAAATTAAAAGGGTATACTACCAATTGTTGGAGCACCCACTATATCCACGTGGCAAACATTTGTCATCAAATGAAGAAGTTATAGCAGCCGTAGATGAGTATTTTGAAGAACTTGCAGAAAATGACTTCGGAGATGGAATAAATAAATATTAAGAAATTTCAGGATACACTCGGCTATAACTATGCGATTGACACCTGCTTCGTTTCACACGAAGTGAACTCCTTGAGAAACGAGACCTAACTCTGACAAATTAAAATGCATGTCTTGGAGGAACATAAAAGGTCCTCTTTATTTTTATACTAATTGCTATTAATTTCGTGTTGTTACTAGATTTACGGTTGCATGCTTTACACATCAGTGTAATATCCCCTAGTAGACAAGTCAAGAACAAAGAATAAGTAAACACAAAAAAGTACAACACTTAGTTATTAACTCTTACTTATTTAAATCAAACTGAAAATATGTATAACACAACTTCCATTCAAAGTTGATATATTTTCGCTTGTTTAGCTTGATGTTTCTCTAAGCGATTGCAAAAAATGTGGGAAGTAAACGGTTTAATATTTTTAATCATAATTTCAGAAATGTTTCATATACTTCTAAGCTAAGCAGTTTTCCTGTGGTTCTTAAAATACCACAACTTCGTTCATCACATCTTCTCAAACTAATGTCGGAATTTCAAATTGGCGGCCGAGCCATGAGTATGAAAGAAGCAAGTATGTCAGAAAAATATCGCGGAATCCACACTGATGCGTTGGAATAAGATGCTTCTCGTCAATGATGGGTTGGAGTCGTTGTAGGAGCAGGTTTTCAAACAACTTGGATATAATCGGCAACAAGGACATTGAGCACTCGACAATAGATCACTAGAAGTGAAAAATACCTGGGTAACAATATTCCTCGATTTGGCTCATTCGACCGAGTGTGGCCCAACATTCGACCGAGTGTGGAACCAGGGCCTGGAATACAAGTTAGAAAAATATCTACCACCACAAATGAGCCAAGTTCTTCAATCATACATCACTGAGGAATACTCAGATATTAATAAGATATGTACTGGAGTGCAGCAAGGTAGCGTTCTCGGACCTATCCTTCACTTGCTGTACACCAGCGACGTCCCGCAGCCGTCAGCCATGTAACCAATTGGACAAGGAAATGACACATCAAATTAAATGAGACGAACTCGTCGCATGTCAATTTCATCAAAAGAAAATATAACTAAATACTAGTGACAGTCAATCAGAAAAGAATCACATATACCAACGAAGCAAAGTATCCAGATTTCAAATCCAGAAAAATGTATTGGCTACTAGGGCGCTATCCTGTGTTGTCAAGACATGTTCAGATGTTCCAAAATAGAGTAGTCAGTATTCTCAATGCCTCGTGGTACATCCGAAATGAAGACATCCATCGAGACCTGAAAGTACCTATGGCCAAAGATTAGATCAAAGGGTTTGCAAGCAAACACCAGAAGAGTGTGGAAAGCCATACATATATCGAAGTGATCTTACTTTTAGGCATCAACGGACTTATTCAGTGGTTGAAAAGACTGAAACCATTCGAATTAGTGTAATGTCAATGAAGGGTGCATCTAATTTGTTATGTGCTTATATCAATCACATAACAAAACTTATTAGTGTACTGTGAAGCACGTCACTGGATATGTATCTGTCAAATAGACTAAGATAAACATAAGCTTTTAGTTTCAACTATTGTTAGTTAGATAAATTTAGTTTTTCTAGTCACAATTTGTAATGTCTATATGAGAGAATTAGAGAATAAAAATAAAATGTCAGAAAAATAGCCATGGAGGAATTTTTTAAATAAAAATAAAAATTAGTTATTTTGCCAAAATTACTTCATTTTATTCAAAATACATCGCTTCCGCATCAATACATCTCTGGACACGTTCAACGAATAGATATTCAATCCAATCCAATCCAATCCAATACCATAGATATTGTATGTCGTTTTTAGGAATCTCCTCAATGATTTAATGTGTTTAATGCAATGTTTAAATAATCTCTTGGTCCTCATTTAAGTCATAAGGAACAAATCGACCACAGACTTTCCGTTTTTTTAATCCTTTGTCATAATTTCGTGAATCATGTCCTTGGTCGTATTTAATTCCTCAGCTATCCATCTCACAGTGGAATTCGAATTGTAGGCGATCAATTCACGCACTTTTTCCATCAACTCATCGCGATTTTTGTGTTTTGGTATACCCGGCTTTGGGTCGTCTTCCAAAGTACCATCCTGGAATCGTTTATACCACTCGAACACATGTGTTCGGAATAAGCTCTTCGTTACCATAAACGTTTTTTATCAATTCAAATGTTTCTGTAACAGTTTTAGCGAGCTTGAAATAAAATTTAAAATCAGCTGTTTGTTCCATCTTGTTTTTGCGACGAGATGACAAAAGGTTTTTTTTCTTTAAGCGCTATAATTTGACAATCCATTGATCGATTCTAATGATGGTGATCTCATTTTATAGAGGAGGTATAAAGCTTCCAGATTAAATATTATTTCAATAGTTGGCGTTAGTAGTTTTCCTTAAGTTTAACAGATTCCATTATTTTCCCACCATACTGTGTAAGTTTTCATGAAATAATATTCTTAGATCAACATTCAGAGATCAGAGAGTTTGAAGATCAGAGATGTACATGAGTATGAGATTCTGGCCGTCACTCAGAAGTCAGACAGTCGTCAGAAGTATTCAAGAATGTAAATAAATTCATCTTAAGCTTTTTGCTGTAAGATATCTACATAGCCATCCGGCATTTCAAGGTTGATTGCTTACCGGTAGTTGCTTGCATTGGGAATTTATGCTTATGATCTTTATAGGAATTGAAAATGATGTAGAATGGAACTCGACTTGCTTTAGTGCTGAATCTAAATTTTGTGTAAGTGGTCATGATGAACGTAGAACTTTCAGACGTATTAGACATAAAATGATCAAGAAGAGTTGAATTTGACTCACACAACCCTTCATCAGATTTTAAACAACACACATAACAATGAACTGGGGATGATGAAAATCTGTACACAAATAGTTCTAAAAAATCTTTCACGGGATCAAGAGGACGATAGGAGAGAAACATGTCTTGACTTTTTGAGGGTGGATTGAAAATGATCCGTTGGGGTCAGAAATGGGGCATTCCAACATCGACACGACGAAAAAGTCAGAGTCAAGAAATCAAAGCTCAAAAGAATGGCGATTTACTTTTTTAAAAGCCAGGCGATCATTCATAAGAAATTAGTGCCTCAAGATCAAACTGCAAACCTGCATTTTTCCCGAGAATTTCTTTAAAGGACTCCGAAAAAGAGTCTCGGTTATTTGTGTGAGACCGAACATCAACAAAACCGAGGTACTGCATCACGACAATGCATCTAGCGGAAAAGCAATTTCAATTAACGCGTTTTTGGCAAGTCAAAACATCAAGTTCAACTGCGGAATATCCACAATACTTAAGTAGTTCTAACTTTATTCTTTTTTCAAGATTGAAAATGCATTTTAAAATAGGCCATTTTAAAACATTGCAGATCAATGAAAAGGCGATAACCGACTAGAAAAATCCGGTTCATGGAAAGGATTACTACGTACCACCATGTGACTCCTGGGAGTTAAAACTCAAACTCGTACTGGACACACATCAGATGTTAGCCTAACTACTGTCCAAAAGGAAGCCAATAGTTTTGCCAGATAGAAAGCTAATCTAGCAGTTGATTATAAAGCAATCAACGGGTAGGTTAGCTTACACATCTTGTAGATAGATTACAATGAAAATTATTTCTAGCCTGTACATTGAAATTGAGAAATGCTCCGTTTACCTAGAAGGCATGAGTTTTGCACCACATATAAACTAATGTGAAATAGTTGTGATATAAATGGAAAACGAGTCGTCAAACGAAACGTCTGTTTAAACTAATTTCCAACATCTAACTTGAAAATATTCTAATTGATCTTGATATTTTAATAGAAAGTAGCACTACAAAAAATATTGCAAAACCATTGTGAATTTTACTGAAAACTATAACTCTGACAGAAAAGAAAATATTCTAGTCAACATTTTGAAGGAAACATATATAGTAAAGTATATGTGGCCATCAAAGAAGTTAAACATTTCTCGGCAGAAGTGTTTCATCCAGTTCATTCATCTAATTGAAAAATATAATGTTTAGATCAAATATTTAAATAAAAAATATCAAAATATTTAAGCGAACAAAATGATCGTAATAATGAAGACCCTGACGTTCGAAAAAACCGGAAATTAACAAAAGAAGCTGTAGATGCATTTCATCAGAATGTGGAATGAAACAAATATTTTTAATATTAAGGGCATACTGATAGTGTGAAAAAACAATAACAATGCCTTGCAAATTTGACAGAAAAAGCAGTTCAGAAACAATTATACCTTATTTTAATAAAATTAAATTGTTTATTTTCAAAAATTAA
The DNA here is from genome assembly GCA_031761425.1 of Cosmopolites sordidus. Taxonomy (NCBI): domain Eukaryota; kingdom Metazoa; phylum Arthropoda; class Insecta; order Coleoptera; family Curculionidae; genus Cosmopolites; species Cosmopolites sordidus. The sequence continues at coordinate 186,934 of JARFXV010000546.1, forward strand.
AATATATTCTTGATTACATGAAAAACTAAATTTATTCAAGGTGGAAGGAAAAATACTTTCATAAATTTAACAAATGAATCTTTAATTATTTTTTTTTTGACAAAAAGTTTCTTCAAAATATCCAAGATGCAATCATTTCCGCGGAAAACAGGTCAGAACTTTTCAGATCAGAAATGTTCTTAACAATTGACAACATAGACAATTTACATAGTGGTCGCCCTTTTAAACGATTCACGTTAAATTATAAAATATACAAATAATTGTTTTATTAGATTAACTGTTTAAAGTCTCCACCATCCCACTTCTGATGAAAGAATTGATGACATAATATGAACAAAAAAATTTGGATTCCTTTGGTTTTGGCCAATAAATCATTCACAATATTATTGTCTGTGCTTGTATCCTTTATACACCATAAGGTAAGAGTAATTGGTCTTTTGTTATTCGGTCTTAGTAGTTAGAGCGGTTAAAGCGGTCTTTCTGAGTATCGTTGTCCGTATATACGCCTAGCTCCTTCAGAAATTTCTCCGCCAATACGAAGAATATCGTAATATTCATATACAGAATAAGAGGTATTTTGTAAGCGAAACTAAATAATAATTAGGTTTTGAACCTTGTAATAAACTTTTTTTCATCTAAATGAAGTGAAGAATCGCCGGTTAAATTTACGACAGTAAATTTTTACTTATATTCTGTATATGTAAAATTACATTACTAAACTAAACATAAATCTTTACTACTAAAAACCAAATCACTTTTTTAAATTACGAGAGGTGGAACGATTCAATTTCTTGATGATATTACCATTGTGATGAATGAAACTTCTCCTGATGATGTTAACATGGTAAGTGAAAGGCGCGAAAAAGTTAACAAGAGTGATTTAGTATTTAGTGATAAATCTATCTAAGTTTATATGTTTGGTAATATATAAATAAACCTTACATTTTTAATTACTTACTCTTTTCTAAGGTACTGAATTATGTTTTAAACTAGTTGAATCTCTGGAACTAACCTGAAACAGAATTCGTTTGCTATATCTAGGGCACCAATAGAATAATCTACAAAGTACAAAGTCAGACAGGAAGTACAAAGTCAGACAATGAAAATTAATATCCAACTATATATAAATAATTTGTTTTTGGCATTCTTCCAATATACAAGGTGCGTCTCACGGCAAAAATCATAACTTTTATTCAAAATAGTCTCCTTGCGCGTCAATACAACGTTTTGTATAGTCAATTAGGTTGCCGAATTAATTCTGCAGCTCGGCCAAAGATCTGTTCTGTAGGGTGGTGGTCGACGCCTTTTGAATGGTATCAATATCGACATAACGCTGCCCTTTCATCGGCAAATGAATCTATTCGAATAGGTAGAAGTTGCAGGGAACCAAATCAGGCGAATATCTTTTTTTCTTTAAATAAACACCACGAAGGACATTTACTGGTATTACAATCTGATCTAATGTAGGTCAATAAGTAATTATGTTCTAACTTAAACTGCTACTTCGAAAACTTAAATCTAAGGTCTTATTCACTAGAATAGCTTATAGTCTAATAACTTGTTTACACTAAAATAATGTGTAACGCACAACCGCTCTATTATCTGCTTTGCGCTAGCACAAACGCTTATCTAACTCGAAAGGCTTCAGTCTCTTGATTGTTCTTGTTGGATTGGTGTTGTCGAGGGAGTTGTTGTGGAGCCATTGGAGCCACGTGTTGATGGAGCCATTGGTCGTGAATCAGACGAGTATGATGACATGTCACATTTATGACAATCGCAGAAATAAAAAGGTAAACAAACAAAAAGAATATCAGTTTTTGTATTCAAAATAGTTTATGTAGTGAATATATTTTCGGTTTGATTTAACCTTGTATATTGGGTGTTCCTCCTTTCTTGTTATCCAGTATGTAATTGTTATGTTTATAAAATATGTCAATATAGTAATAGGTTCTCATCTTAATTCTCAGCCCGTGCGATTCATCGACTGCAAAATCTATCTCTTGAATAAATAGAAGTCGCAGGGAGGCATATCAGGCAACAATGATGAATGATTGATAGTTAAAATGTCATTTTTGTGTCAGCTGTCTTGTTGATGGTATTGTGGCCGCACACGACGCCTACGTCAGCAAGCCCTGCCCTAAACAGAAAGATAAATTACAGCATTAATTGTTTGACTAGGTGGAACAAATTCCTTATGCACAATTCCCTCCGAATCGTAGAAACAAATCAACATTGTTTTGATTTTTGATTTCTCGAGACGGCTTTTCCTGGGATTTAGCTCACTCGGGTGTTTCCATTCGGCACTTTGACGCTTCGTTTCTGGATCATATTGAAAACACCAGATCTTATCACCAGTAACAATGATATATTTGAAGTCTTCGTTCTTTTTCGACTCTTTAATCAAGACCTTGCAATATTGGATTCGCAGCTATTTTTGGTGGCAAATCAATTTGTGTGGAGCAAAGCATGCACAAGCCCTCCGAAGTCCCAAATGATCGGTCAAAAGGCAATGAATTGAATCTTTGAACATGTTCAATTCCATTTCCATGTACCGCAATAAAGATTTTAGCTGAATTTTTATAAATTCACGCACAATTTCAAAGTCACTTTGAGTAACCACGGAATTTTTCGGATCAGTATGTTGGTCGTCCTTGATGCCCTCACGACCTTCTTTAAATCATTTAAACCACGGAATAAACAATTCTTACAATGCACTTGTTTCATTAATTGAAACGTTTCGTGCAAATGTTTTGCCAAGTTTAAAATAAAACTTAATATTCGCTCTTTGTTCGATGTCAATTGTTCGACCGATTGTAAAAGCGCGATAACTTGGCTGGATAAAAAGCCCTGCACATAAATCAGAGAACAAACGAAAGTAAGTGACATCTTTGGAAGAATATAGGAACATAGGAAGTGGAGGTGGGCTGGCCATGTAGCGAGACGAAGGGAGGAAAGATGGACCATGGCGATCCTAGACTGGATCCCGCTTGATCACAAACGTCCATGGAGAAAACCGAAAATACGATGGACTGATGACATCATTAAGTATAATGGACCCGAATGGCAGAGAAAAGCTCAGGGCCGCGATAGTTGGAAGCATGCTGAAGAGGCCTTCATCTTGCAGTAGATTGACACAGGCTGATGCTGATGATGATATAATAATCTGCAACTCTGTGAGACATGGACTCTTCTTGTGAAAAGGAATTTTAGCCGTGTTTTACACATATTGCAAATTCATAAAATTTCGGTGATTTTTATCCCATGGTAAGGTCTGTTAAATATAAGATTTGGGCGAGCTTAAACATAAAGCCTAATATTGGGCTGCCTATTTCGGTTGCACAATATATCATAAAGCCTAATATTCGGCTGCACTATTTCGGTTGGAAACTGAATAGCATCCCCGTCCCCATTGTTCCTCATGTTATCGCTGTATGTTGTTCTAATACCTACGTATAATTTCGCCTTCACTGGAAAATTGACCCTCCTACCTCAATTAGAACTACCTAAGTGGTGAATCTGGACTTTTGGGTGGTGATATTCAGGATATTCAATTCCCGCTCGACACTGTTCTAAGCGATACGTCTTTTGAAGGTCTCTTACAGTATTTATAAGGCTTCCAATAAAATCGCATAAGCATGCAAGTAAATGTCCAAGTAAAATCATCTTGTACTTGTCGGATATTTACATGTCGATTTCGTATGACAAAAAGTCTAAGATGCCTTGGATATTTCTAGAATGACCATAACATGTAAGATTTCTCTCTGATTTTGAAACTCACTCTGATTCTCAAACAATCTTATTTTAGACTCTCATAATGATAGAATCAGCATTGTTTACTATATCATAAAACCTAAACCTCCTTCAATCATACCAATGACTTGTGCCTTTTTCAAACTCGGCTATATATCTAAAACGACGTGGTGCAGGAACTCATGGTATTTTAGCACATTTAACAAAACACTACTTATGCTAGCGACGTACAAAAAATACTTCACATGATAAAGATATAGTTTTAGCCACATTTCTGACAATCGCAGAAACAGGAAGATAAGGAAGCACAAACTGTATCTGTATATTTTTATATTCAAAATACACTATGCAGTAAACTCATGGCATTTTAGCACATTTAACGGAACACTGCTTAGGCTAGTAACATACGAAAAATACTTCACATGATGAAGATATATTTTTAGTCACATTTCTATCAATCGCAGAAACAGAAAGATAAGGAAGCACAAACTGTTTCTGAATATTTTTATATTCAAAATATACTGTGCATTAAACTCATGGCATTTTTGCTCATTTAATGGAACACTGCTTAGGCTAGCAACATACGAAAAATACTTCACATGATGAAGATATATTTTTAGTGACAGTTTTGACAATCGCAGAAACAGAAAGATAAGGAAGCACACACTGTATCTGTATATTTTTATATTCAAAATATACTACGCAGTAAACTCATGGCATTTTAGCACATTTAACGGAACACTGCTTAGGCTAGTAACATACGAAAAATACTTCACATGATGAAGATATATTTTTAGTCACATTTCTGACAATCGCAGAAACATAAAGATTAGGAAGCACAAACTGTATCTGTATATTTTTATATTCAAAATATACTGTACATTAAACTCATGGCATTTTAGCACATTTAATGGAACACTACTTAGGCTAGCAACATACGAAAAATACTTCACATGATCAAGATATATTTTTAGTCACATTTCTGACAATCGCAGAAACAGAAAGATCAGGAAGCACAAACTGTGTCTGTATATTTTTATATTCAAAATATACTGTGCATTAAACTCATGGCATTTTAGCACATTTAATGGAACACTGCTTAGGCTAGCAACATACAAAAAATACTTCACATGATGAAGATATATTTTTAGTGACAGTTTTGACAATCGCAGAAACAGAAAGATAAGGAAGCACACACTGTATCTGTATATTTTTATATTCAAAATATACTATGCAGTAAACTCATGGCATTTTAGCACATTTAACGGAACACTGCTTAGGCTAGTAACATACGAAAAATACTTCACATGATGAAGATATATTTTTAGTCACATTTCTGACAATCGCAGAAACAGAAAGATAAGGAAGCACAAATTGTATATGTATATTTTTATATTCAAAATATACTTGCAACAAACTCATTGCATTTTAGCACATTTAACGGAACACTACTTAAGCTAGCAACATACGAAAAATACTTCACATGATGCAGATATATATTTTAGTCACATTTCTGACAATCGCAGAAACAGAAAGATAAGGAAGCACAAACTGTATCTGTATATTTTTATATTGAAAATATACTATGCAGTAAATATATATTCGGTTTGATTTAAACATATATAAATGGGTGCTGCACTTTTCTTGTTCTCGGGAATATTATCATTATGTTTATAAAATATGTCTATATAATGATTGGTCCTCAACTTAATTTTCAGTCCCTACGTTTCATTGACTGCAACATATATTCCAATCAGAAGAATTTTTCCCTGCCGTATAGTTATTTTAAAGCGCTATCTTTCAGCTTCAAAAAGAGGTACGACATATGAGTCTAATGAATGTTCTAAATCTCTCTGAATGTTCAAAATTTGATTCCTGCAACTTTGGGAAATAACTCTGTTTCGTACAGTACTTCCGGGAAAGCAGAACGTCCGGGAAAGCTAAAAACGGAGAATAAAGAATTGGAGCTGTGCTGGAAGAAAATCCTTGTCATACACTGCTAGAGCTCAGACACGAACTCGGAGTAACACCCTTGAACTGTGAACTCACAGCTGATAATAAAAGAAGACACTTTAATATTGTTGTGTTATAGTACTCCAGATTCAAGAAAAATAAATATTCGTATAAGATTATGATTTGTTAGGACAACTGGATTCTCTACGATAATCCAAATAGGAAATCCTATGAAAATCGTGAATTAATTCAGGTAAACCATCAACTATACAAACACAAAATCAAATCCATCCATCCATCATCAGCCTAATGAAATCCACTGCTAGACGTAGGCCTCCCTTAAGAGCTTCCACTCTGTTCGGTCCTGTGCCGCCTGCATCCAGTTTGTTTTGGTACGTTTTAGGTCATCAGTCCATCTGGTAGCGGAACATCCTATGTTCCTAAAGGCTTCCGATCTTTGTCTCCATACAAGGATTTGTCTTGTCCACCTGTCATCAACTACTCTCGCAACATGGCCCACCCACTTTCATTCAACATCGCTATTATTTCCCTGGCATCAATCAGTTTCGTTCGTTCGCGTATTTCTGTGTTTGGTCTCGGGTCTATGAGAAAAACTCCAAGCATTGTCTGTTTCATTACTAGTGATGTCACCCGTAACTTTCCAATTGTCTGTTTTGTCATTGTTGAAGTTTCTACACCATATATGAGGACTGGGAGGACGCACTGGCACAAAATTTTTCTCCCCAAACAATCCAGCAACTGACTCAGATTTTCGAAAGCAGCCCTCGCAAGTCCGATTCTTCTAGAGATTGCACGAGTCTTATTATCTCTGCTGATACTAATCTCGGTTCCCAAGTACTTAAAAGATATAGGTTCTTCTGCCATGATATCATCGATGTAGACACCCCCACCGACTACCAGGTTTGTCATAATTTGGGTTTTTCTGAAGTTGATTTTGAGTCCCACTTTCTTGGACAATTCGTTAAGATCAGTTTATGTTTACCCCTAATTACCCACATCGTGTTTGTTTGCACATGTATTAAACTAGAGTATTGAACAGTTTTGGTGAAATGGTGTAGCCTTAGCGAACACCTCTTTGTTTCCTGTATCAAATCCTGTATCAAGTTTGTCTACGTTCGGGGGGCCGGACAGTGGAGCGGTAGTCAATCCTGTAATCTGATAAAGCTGTTTACATTTTGTACTGGTCCAATGTGTCGAATGCTTTCTTACAATCTATAAAGATAAGCACTAGGGGTTTATTATACTCCATAGATTTTTCTATGGGGCTTGTGAATACTTGGAAGTGATCGTTAGTGTCATAGCCTGTCCTGACGACGGCTTGTTCTCGTGGCTGATATGAATCTAGCTTATTGCATCGTCGATTTGTAATAATATTGATAAACAACTTGTATATGTGTGATAAGAAACTGATAGGTCGGTAGTTTTCGATATTCGTTATATATCCTCCCTTATGTAGTAACATTAACACTGCATTGTTTCATTGGGATGGTGTTGTTTACTTTGAAAGAAATGCAATAAAGATAATTCTCAATTCTTGTAATAGTTTGTTTCCTCTCACTATGATAGTTTCTGTTCTATCCCATCAGCAGATTTTTCCACCGTCTTTGATAATGTTTATTATATATGCATTCAGTTCTTCGATGTTCAAACTTTAATTTTCCATGTGTCTTGTTATTGTCAAGTTCTCTTTCTATTTTATTTTGGTAAAACTTGTAATGTAATCTTTTTTTTGTTGGTTACTTAAATTTCAGATACGGCAGCCAGTTAGGTGGTGGGTCACGGGTGGATATCGATATTTCGACATATCGACGATATCGAACATATCCTTATCGACACTTCGATAAGGATGCCACCTAGTTCTTCGGAATAAAAATAAACCTTTAAACTGGAAAAAAAGGGTCCACCTACTCCAAAAAGACTCAGTTAACTGTAACAATTATTTAAAAAACACATATCAATTCAGCACGAGGTGAGGTTTTGGAGTGCCATGTGGTTATCGCCGAGTATGCAGGTGCCCTTTGAAGTAAGGTATGCGCAAAACAATTCTACCTGCAGCCACCGATAGTTCTTAGCGCTATAAAATCCACGTTCTCAGGTGATCCTCACTTTCTGTATTTGGTTTTGGCTATGAGTTTCGTTCTTTATTTGCTTTATATTTAGTGCTAGCTTAGCTTTCATCCTTAATACATTACAACTGGCAATGATCGCTGCCAGTTGTAAATGTATTAAGTATCGAGTTATCACGGACAATTTTTTTTCATATTTGTGATCATAATGTCAATTTTATTAATGTGTTTGTCATCGGGGCTTATCCTCGTACATTTATTTTCTCGTTTCTTGTTATAGAAAGAATTGATCGGGAAAAGATAGAATAAAATCAAATATCCACAACAAAAAGGTGTTGCTGCGCATACGATGGGATGAACTGAGCGTCGTACATTTGAATTGCTCCAATCTAATCAAATTGTTACAACTACCCGTTATCATTAGCAATTTATCCTATTAGTGACGCTTCAGAATGGAATTTATTTTGCTTAAGGGCAACCCACTGCCACGAACAGCAAAAAGCACTTTGGAAAATGACTTTTATGGCACCCGGCGTATTCTTCAAACTTGCCCTCCTTGGATTTCCATCTCTTCCAATCTCTATGGTATAACCTGGTTTATAGTTGAATGACCTTATCACATCAAAACAACCACGTTTTTTTTATCTAGGGGTGTCAGTTGCCTAAAACATGGTGAAAGTGTATTGAAAGTGAAGGACATTACTTCAAAGATTAAATTTGTATTACTTTTTTTGATAAATATATGTTAAAGGTAGGGAAATGTAGAAAAATGTTAAATGTATTATTATATTATGTTAGATAAATTTCATATCAGTTAGGAAACAAACATTTTAGTTAGGCGGCTTACTCTTAAAATACTCTATATAACAGGGATTTTTATACCTTTATGAAGAGAGATATACAGAACAAGTCCATTGAATACACAAATCAATTCCATTGGATTTTAGGTACGGTTCGCTTTCAATGATTCTGTTTCTGAATCACTCATGATTGTTGACAAATCAAAATTTTGCTAAACTCACCATAGGACCATGACCATTAAATCTGTTTGCAGTTGAAGTCCATCCTCCTAAATTTCTGAGCCGCAAAGTGGTTGATGACTTGATCATTAAAATTTGAAATTGATTTCACAAGCTTTTTCAATAGATAGCATTGCTAACGCGCACAGCCATTCCTGTCCCATAGTGTTTCTTAAAAGTGTTTTGATTCGTTTGAGGGTAGAGAAACATCTTTCGCTTTCCACAGTCGTCATAGGGACGGTACACAAAACATATATTATATGACGATGATTATGTATGATTATATTATATATCATTGACGGTATACAAAACATATATTTGGATAAACATTTGTAACAGCGGCACAGCCCCACTGTGTTTTATAAAATCGTCCCATGCGTACATTACCGAGAGTTCATTTTTTGATTTTAAGTAATTTACGTTTGCAAATAGGTTAGACACAATTTGAATGTCTTCATTTGGAAAGACGGCTCGATATTGACCAAATTTTTCAGTTGCAAATAAATTTGCAACAGTTAGGTATACATGGAAACTAAAACGTTCATGAACCTGTATGGTTAAGGTATCACAGATTTCCTTGCATATCCTGACGTTCGGATTGGGGTCCTCCTTGTCAGTAAATTCCCGTTTCTTTTCGCGATTGCCTATGATCGTTGTTGATTCTTCACTAGTTATGTTACCAAATTCTTCATTTTTTTGAATTTCTTTTTTTGAATTTCAATTTGAATTTCTATATTGTTTCTAATATTTTGAATGGCTGTTGAAATAATTACCAAATTATTCTTAACTTTAAGTGCATCTAGTTGCCTGCCTTGCAGTTGATAAAAGATAATGTCGCAGTGAGGCGTTATTTTATTGAAGAAAAACAACCAAAATTTAAAATTATTATCCATCAAATAATTTATTAACCCCTGAACTTGATTAATAGAATTTTTATGCGACTCGGCGTTCATAATTTCTTCAAGGCATGCTTACAATTCTTCTTTGTAAATGTAAAAAGTATTCACACATTTAGACGTAAAGTTCCATCTGGTATGGGCCGCACGGGGTAGACGCTTTTTTACAACGCTGTCCAGAACAGTTTGGATGATCGAAAAAATAAAGCGGGAAATGCAGACAGATTTGCAAAAGACGCCTTTACATCTTTCTCTATTGTACAACACTTTTCAATTATTAGATTTAATTGGTGATTTTTGATGATAATTCGGTCCTCATTATTAATGTGACATTATTTTTATTCATATATTGCACTAAATTCATCTCCATTATTGTAATCGTTCAAAATATTCACTTTGTAACCATTCGAAAAGTCGAAAAGCGAGATGGCGAAAAACACCTGAGTAGTGAGAATGGGGCAGCTCCCAAAATATGACGTTATAAATGCGTTTAATCTCCGGGTTACTAGCAAAGCGATACATTGCTGTCTTTGTTTTTCGCACGCAATTGTAATGAAAACAGTACGTGTTCTTTAATTGGTGCGCTTCGGCAACCCACGACCTATTTCATTACCGCGAATGACATTATGGATGTTACACTATAGAAGTCGCTAGAAACGTGATCATAGACAGAAAAGAGAATAAGCTGAAAATATTTTTTTTTCGCTTAATTTTTTAATTTATAGGTAGGGCACGTGCCCACATGCCCTTATAGACCAACTGCCACTGATGACAGGTAAAAGAAAAATTCGTTTTTAGGTCTTGTAGAGAAAATTTTTTTATTAAAATTTATTAAAATTTATTAAAATTTTTTAAAATTTATTTTTTTATGAACGATTTGTGCCATACCAGGTGTCCCATTAAGGATGGATCGCGGCCGTATCTTGAAAACTATTTATCCCACAGCTTTGGGGCAAAAAAAATTGTACTACAAATAATCATGAGAAATTCACCAAAAATATTTTTAAGCTTCTAAAACGACCGCAAGAGGGCGTGACGAGCTAAACATTTTTAAAAATCATTTTTTTGTGTATTTTCAAGTGTCAAGAAAAATTCTCAGTTACAATTAGCAAACTGTCTCCTACAACTTTGTTTTATGACATTTTGTCGTAACTTCGCGAATAAAGAAGTGGGGGGGAGTTTTACCTATTTAGATAAAAAGTCGTCTAATGTCCGTTTGCCTAAACCGATTTTCCTCAATTTGGATTCATTTAAAAGGAAATTGCTGGGACAATCAGATAATCTCGGAGATAAATTATTTAGTTTATAAATGAAACCGCGAGGTGGCGTTACATTCAACAATAGTTTTTTTAAAGTTTTGTTCAGTTTTTTCAAATGGAATCGTACAGCTTTTACTACATGGCAAGAAAGGTAATTTAAAGAGGAATCGTCCAGTGAAAACCCGAAATCGATATCTTTCACATGTCAAGAGATATTTCGATTTTTCTGAAAAAAATCAGTTAGTTTTAATTTTTACCGTAATATTAAGTTAAAAATTGGTCTTAATATTTAGGTCGTAATCGCAACCGCAACAATTTTATTTAAAAAATAAAATTATCTATTCAGTATCAATCATCATAAATGTTCTAATCCTGACCTTGATAATATTTTCTAATTTAATTACATAAGCGGAAAAAATGCCTTTCCCAATTGTTGCATTTTCTCTTTTGTGATGCTTAAATACTACTTGACAGAATATTGAAATCAGTCATTAATAAATATACCTACTCTTTCTTTTAAACTAAATGAATGGATGAATGAAATTGTGCGTTTTCGGGTTTCCAAATAAAAGCATGCAATCCTTAGGTACATTACACAAAGAGTGTAAGAAGGGGACCATGGAAACAAACAAAAACAGTCAAATTAACTTGTCAGTTTTGAAATGCATTACATTTTCAACAATGCATTTATTGATTATTAATAATTATTATAATAATATCTAACAATGCCTTTTACAAATAACGAGGCCTATGACATGTTGGCGGTGTATTTCCAATGTTTTGAAAATGCATGTATTGCAGAGCGGCAATATGCAAGTCAATATCCCGAAAGAAGGTATTATTCGAAGAAAGTGTTTACACGTCTAGCAAGACGCTTACGAAAAACAGGAATTGTGCATCCAGATCCAGTCCGCACCAGGTTACGTTCGATTCGTAATGGAGATAATGTCGTAAATGTTCTGGCTTATGTTGAAACCAACCCCCATTTAAGTATCAGACAAATATCTGAAGAATTAGGTGTTAGCAAGACATCCATTCATCGAATCTTAAGAGATAGCAAGCTGCACCCCTATCATGTTGTCTTACACCAAGCCCTTTTGGATAACGATTTCGACAGACGGTTAGACTATTGTCACTGGTTAAAAAATATGTGTAGTGGAAATAAACTATTCTTAAAACGCATACTATGGACTGATGAAGCTACTTTTAGCAGTGATGGAGGCGTTAACTTACATAATATGCACTACTGGGCAGTTGCTAATCCACACTGGATGTTAGAAATCAACCACCAAAATAGATGGAGTGTGAACATATGGCGTGGTGTTTTGGGAGACAAAATTATTGGTCCCTCTATTTTTAATGGACATTTGAATAGTGAAACATATTTAAATTTTTTACAAAATGGACTGCCAGAACTAATGGAAGTTCCAACTAATGGAAGAATGGATGTTTCGTTGGAAACAAGAAGTCAAATGTGGTACCAGCATGATGGATGCCCTGCCCACTTCTCGCAGGTGGTTCGAAACTTCTTGGATGCTTCGTTTCCAAATCGTTGGATAGGACGAGGTAGTTTATTTTCGTGGCCGGCGCGCTCACCGGATTTGACAGTCCTCGATTTTTACTTGTGGGGAAGACTAAAAGACCTTGTTTTTCAAACTCGTCCTACCACACGAGAAAACATGATTGAAAGAATTCAAAATTCAATAACCAGCATTTCAAGAGCGGAAATTGAAGCTGCCGTTTTTAGTACTCGTCGAAAAATAAATATTTGCATTTCTAAGGATGGAAGGCATTTTGAACATTTAGAAAGGCGTTAAAGTTCAGATTCTGTTAATTATTAGACTGTTGTGCTGTTAATTTTATTTGACTGTTGTTATTATTATTATCTTCGTTGTTAGCCCGTTGGCCTTTAAACACGCTCCAAATTAATATGGCACGAAGAATTTGGACCAGTCCTAAGCCTGGGTAAAGTGTGAAGGAAGGCAAACATTAGGTTAATATATTTTTAACTTAATGCAGGTAGTAGTGAAATAATAACTGATTTTTTCAGAAAAATCGAAATATCTCTTGACATGTCAGAGATATCGATTTCGGGTTTTCACTGGATGATTCCTCTTTAAATTACCTTTCTAGCCATGTAATAAAAGCTGTACTATTCCACTTGAAAAAACTGAACAAAACTTCAAAAAACTATTGTTGAATGTAACGCCACCTCGCGGTTTCATTTATAAACTAAATAATTTATCTCCCAGAGATAAATTATTTAGTTTATAAATGATAATTTATCCCCCAGAGATTGTCCCAGCAATTGCCTTTTAAATGAATCCAAATTGAATCCATTTTATCTAAATAGGTTCGCGAAGTTACGACAAAATGTCATAAAACAAAGTTGTTTTTGACAGTTTGCTAATTATAACTGAGAATTTTTCTTACTCGGTTAACACTTGAAAATACACAAAAAAATGATTATTAAAAATGTTTCGCTCGTCACGCCCTCTTGCGGTCGTTTTAGAAGCTTAAAAATATTTTTGGTGAATTTCTCATGATCATTTTTAGTACAATTTTTTTTGCCCCAAAGCTGTGGGATAAATAGTTTTCAAGATACGGCCTCGATCCATCCGTAATGGGACATCTGGTATAATAAATAGGTATTGTTTTATGATACTATGTATATTCTTATTACAACAGAAATTGGATAAATGGGAAGTGATCAATCAATGAGCTAATATTTCGTTAATTTTGAGTGAAAGTGAGTCCTTAAGGCTAATAAAAATAAGTTACTAATTAAAGTCAGTCCTCAAGATTAAAAAAACATGATTTTGAAAAGCTAACAAGTTACTTTTTACAAACAAATTTGCGAAAGAGGAATAATTTTTTTTTATATCACCCCAATTTATGTAAAGTTAGTTTAATTTCAATTTATAAAATATTCGTATAAAATTATAATAATTTGAAAAAGTTAACGATCTACAATAAATTAAAATAAATTTTCCCCAAATAAGAAATCATTGTTCCCATTGTACGTATGTTTGGCCAGGGAACTCGAACCATGTGTCTACACGGCCATATGTCAAATGCCTCGAGCCGGTTGATTTTAGGAGCTTTTAGAGTCCAAGCTTTTGCCCCATATAATAATAGAGTCTAAATGTAAAATATGATTATTGACTTGATTGATGAAATATGATTAGTGACTTCTACGGTTGAACACCATGAGTTTTGTTTTGGTTACGTTGACCTCTCTTATTTATCCAATCTAAGGTTGTACAGGGTAATTCATCGTTTTTTTTTGTTTCAGAAAAATGTTTTGAAGTAAAACACACAAAACTGGATGTGATTGTGAAAACTTTATTATGAACCGAAAGAACAATCGATACCATTTATTATCTGAATATTATTTCAGATAAATGTTGGCCGGGCCTACGCGTTAGGTGGATAATTCTGAAGCTCCAATAGTCGATCACTTGTTCGAGCATAATGACTGGAATGTGACCAATAACAGGCGTAATGTTTACTTCCAAGGCCTCAATCAAAGCCGGCTTATCTAGGTAGACTTGAGACTTCACGGATTACGTGAAGGAAATAATCCAGAGGGGTGATATCACACGACTTAGGCGGCCAATTCGCCTATCCAATACGTGAAATCAGCTGCTCACCGAAATGATTTATCAATGAGTCCATGCGCTGTATGGCAGTAGCGCCATCTTGTTGGAACCAGATATCATCGGCATCAGGGTCTTGAATTTCAGTTAAAAAATAGTCCGTTAAAGTGACGCGATAGCGAATGTCATTGACGGTTACGTTTCGGCGATCCTCATCCTTGACAAAATATAGCCTGATGATTCCACTAGCCCATAAACCGCACCAAACAGTGTATTTTGTTGGATGCATCGGGCGTTCTTAAATTGCTTTCGGCTGTTCATTACCCAAAATCCGGCAGTTTTGTTTATTATCGAATCCATCAAGTCAGAAATGGACCACATCGCTAAGCAAAATTCTGCGAGAAAAAAGCGGATCTTCATTGAACTGTTCAAGAATCCGTTCACTGAAAAACCGACGCAAATGCAGGTCTGGCGGCTTTAGTTCTTGGAAAAGTTGGATTTTGTATGCTTGTAAACCAAGATCCTTACGCAAAATACGCCAAGTTGTTGAATTTCGACAAACCAAGCTGTTGAGAACAACTTCAAATCGATTGTGAACGGTCATCGCGCACAATTTGAGTGCTGTACCGCTACATTTTCTTCCCTACATTCTGGACGTGGTTTTTATTTAGTCGCCGGTCATCCAATGATGAAAAATAAGTTTACAATTTTGTGATGGTATTGGCAATAGTGCGTTCGGTGAGTCAATTATTCCGGCCATAAGTAGCTCTAAGTGCACGAAAAACTTGCTTCACAGGTCCAGGTCATCTCTGTGAGAGGAAAAGGAATACTGATATCGAATATATAGTGCACCAGAGTAGAAAACCTCGTAGATACTCGAATGAACAAATAAACGAAGTACTAGACAAACATCTGATTAATGCAGCAAGGAATGGAAAGAGTATCAGGTGAAAATAGAATCAAGTTGATAGAAGTATTAATAAATAATTGGCAAAAAATAACACGAAAAATGTTTAATAATACGAAAACTTGAGAATTTATTGAAATTAATAATTACTTATTTTTAACATCCATCCTTCAGAAAATAAATTTAACGAAAATAATTTTGTTAAAAGTTATATTAATAATCATCTAACAACTAGGATTATTTATATTTTAGAATAGAAACTTAGGAACAGTTTTAGAGAATACTTTTAAAATTTTCACTTAAACTAAACAAATATTTAAACTATTGATTGATTTGTCCGTTACTTTATGATAGTTAATTTTTTAAATCGAATAAAACAATTATATACTTTGTTATCTATCACTTTGATTTTTAAATTTGTGTTACTATAGTTTCAACGAAGTCAAACGAAGATAAATATAAAATAGTCAATATGAATTCTACTCCTCCAAAACTGTACAGTTTAACTAAAATTCATAAAGGAAACTTTCCAATAATACCGGTAGTTTCCTACACAAATAGCCCTTTAACTTTAGCTTTTTACTTAAATAATATTTTCAAAATCATAATGAATTTCTCGCCAAAGCAATCAATAGAAAACTCGGCGGGCCTTACAAAGCTTCGCAAACTATCTATACCAAAAAACGGGTTTCTAGTATCGTTTTCCGAACAAAGATTACCTACAATTAACGGATAATTTACTCATAAAAAATAACATCAATCCAATAATTAAGCAAGATATTTTATAACTCTTTAATTTGTGCATTAATGAAAATTATTTTCAATTTAATAGCATTATTTACAAACGGCCTAGCAATGGGTTCTCCACTAAGCCCTTTATTATCAGAACTGTTTATGTCAAACTTGGAACATATTTTTTTTAAAACAGATAAAGTTAAAAATATATTGTTTTGGTTCAAATATGTAGACGACATTTTGGTTATTATACTGGAAATTACAGACAAATAGAAAAAACATTAAAACATTTAAATAGAATCCATCCAAAATAAAATTTACACTTGAAAAAGAACAAAATCAAACTATAAATCTGGACCTTTCAATATCCAAACAAAATAATAAACTAGAATTTAATATCTATAAAAAACTCACATACTTAGATAT
Source organism: Cosmopolites sordidus (assembly GCA_031761425.1). Classification (NCBI taxonomy): domain Eukaryota; kingdom Metazoa; phylum Arthropoda; class Insecta; order Coleoptera; family Curculionidae; genus Cosmopolites; species Cosmopolites sordidus. The sequence goes on from JARFXV010000546.1 coordinate 203,565, forward strand.
AACAATTACAAAACAATCAATCTACCCTATTACACACAATTCCACTAATTGAAAATAACAGAAAAATAGAACTGCAAAAAATAAAACTAATAGGACAAAATAACGGCTTAAAAAAAAGAAATTAGTTACTTAAAAATAAAAAACGGAAACAATTACTAATTCATCAAGTATACCTGAAAGTAAAACAAACAAATGATAAAAAGTACTGTAAAATTCATATTTCGGTCTAATTTTAGAACAAATAGCTCGCTTTTTGACGAAACATAATTTGCATATAGTGTTTAAAACCCTCCCAGTCAAACAATAAATTACTTTTTAACGCCAAAGATAAAACATCACAAAATACAAAATCTGGAGTTTATATATTAAGTTGCAACGAGTGCAGTAGCTGCTATGTGGGACAAACCGGCCAAAATTTTCAGACCAGATTCAAAAAACACAAATCTGCGTACATATTAAAGAAACATTTTAATTTTGCGAACCATTTCATAGATACCGGACATATATTTCCGGAGATTACAAATTTAAAAATTTTACATACAGCGCCAAAAAGCAAAAAATTAAACATTTGAAAAGCTATTGAAATTTATAAATATAATAAAGAGCCATCTAGACAGCTACCATACTAAACGATCAGACAGATCTCCAAAATTCCCCACTATTTAAAATATTGTAAAAAATTAACCCCAATAAAAGTGTAAAATTACGTACCTAGGATATACAGCTGTAATATCTTAGTTTTAGTAGTGTTTGAGAAGGTAAAATCGTTTTTACCAAACTATCACAGAAATTTAAAAATAAAAGTAATAGATAACAAAGTATAAAATTGTTTTATTGGATTTAGATATTCAAATAACTAGTTAACAAAAATAAAATTAAGAGTATTTTTTAAATTTTACAATTACCATAAAATCAACTTAAACCCAAGAGGAATCAAATAAACAGATGGATTAATTTCTGTGTATACTATTACGATATTATTTAGTGATAAATGTATCAGAATATTCCGCTTACAACATTTTGTACAAAAACATATTAAGCAGTAACGATTATTGTAAACCTCTTTAACTATGCAAGGCATGAAGTAAATTAAATGATAAGATGATATACGACTTCTTGTGGCGAGGTTTCCCAACCGTATTGTATATATGTATCCAGTTCAGTTAAACTTACTGGTGACCGTACCAATCGCTTAAGGGATCGACCAATGGTATCTGTCGGGGATAAAATGGGGGATCTCCGTCGCCCATCGAATATCGTTAAATCAAATAGTTCTAAATACTGTACTGTTTGAAAAACGCTATGCAGTCTGAAGTTATTTTGGTGAAAGTTAAGATTTGGTCAAGCTTGCAAATATATGACGAGCTTTAGTTTAGAATTCTAGTCGTTACGAAGGACGACCTGGTTCCCAAGCATATAACCCTCCAAACCGTAATGCTTAGAATGATGTATGCTATTTTGTGTATGCGAAAACATTCTATGTTCAGCATGATCTAAAAAATTTTAGACTTATCACTAAATAAAATAGAGTTCCGTGTCAAAACCCAATCACTTCCAGCTCGACACCATTTAAAGTGACATATACTTTGGTGTGCTTTAAGAGGAAACAGTTAATAAGAACGAGAAACATGCATCCCAACGCAATATCGATTTATTCTATAGTTATTCTCGAAACAGTCCTACCTCTACCTGCAACAAAAGCTCCTGCCGGATATTTTCATTTCGATGCTGTTGAACAAGAAGTCGTCATATCTGTTATCATGTCTTTGGAGACTTCTAGGATGACAAAAACCTCATACTCGTGCAAAGTTTTGATCCTCATACTATTTTGTCTAAAGGTCTGCGTAATGATTTAAGAAGCTACAGACAATCATATAGATAAAATTATTGCAAACTGAATAGTAATAATCGTTCTTGTGTACAAAAATGGAAAAAAATAATAAAAACCAAATGTTACACATACATGAAATATTAGCATAACTGTATTGTAATTAAACACAAAGAGATTTACCAATAAATACCAAATCATTTTTTTATTACTCTTCGACGCGCGTTTCCTTAACCATGTTCGCATCATCAGAAGATGATTCATTCTAGAATGCAGATTGAATAATCTTCTGGTGATGTTAATATGGTTAATGAAACACGCGTCAAGAAGTATAAAAAATTGATTTGGTGTTTGGTTTAGTGCTAGATCTCTTGGAGTTTAGTGTGTAACACCAAAGGCTCCAACAGAAGAACTAATTATTGATTGATTTGTCCGTTACTTTGTGATAGTTCATTTTTTAAAAAAGGAATACAACAATTTTTTACTTTGTTATCTATCACTTTTATTTTTAAATAAAATTTGTGTGACTATTGTTTTGTAAAACGACTTTACATTCTCAAACACTACTTTTTTTTTAGAAGAACTAATGTATTGTGGTTGTTAGATTTACTGCTACTACTATTCGTTAGTAATAACCAATTTTAATTGGGTCTTCTGAGTTACTGTATTTATAGCTGGGTACACTGGCTAATATAAGGATAGTTAAATTTTTTAAAAAAACCTCTTTCCCTTACCTTCTTTTCTTTCTCTTTTACTTGATAAAGAACTGTTAATGTACTAATATAGTACTAATGTAATAATGTACTGATAATAACTGTAATGTAATAATATATGCCACGTTTTATGCGGTTACAAGGTGTGTATGTATATAATTATATGTATATATGTATATATATATATATATATATATATATATATATATATATATATATATATATATATATATATATATATATATATATGAATATATATATATATATATATATATATATATATATATATATATATATATATATATATATATATATATATATATATATATATATATATATATGCACGGAACTGGCAAGAATTAAAACAAAAAATTATTAAAACAGCCTTAAAGTTGGTCCCTTTACAAAAACGTAGAAAACATCCGTGGTGGGATGAAGTTTGCGAGCAAGCAGTATTAAGCCGAAGTAAAGCATTCAAAGATTGGAACAGTCAAAAAACAGCAATAAACTATAACATCTTTTTGGAAGTAAGAAAAGAAACATCGAAGCTAATTAGACAAACTAAAAGAAAATATGAAAACAATCAACTTAATGAAATAGAAAAAGATTTCCAAAAAAATAACACCCGAAACTTTTACAAAACATTTAAAACTAAATTAACAGGCTATCAACCGCAGAGCCTATGCTTTCAAAAGGAAAACGGACAACTAGCTCTAAATAACCAAGACAATTGCAAAGAACTTGCGAAATATTTTGAACAAATACTAAACTGTCCTGAGCCCTTAAACAAATTACCAACACTAAACCCTAAACAAACAAACCCAGATTCATTACCACCGAATGAAGAGGAAATACTTAGGCAAATCAAGCGGCTTAAAAATAACAAAGCTTCTGGTGAAGATGGAATCACTGCTGAACTTTTGAAATCCGCTGGTTTTCGACCGGGCAGATCCTGCCCTGAACAGATCCTGAATCTAAAGTTGATTCTAAGACATCAAAAACTGTACAATAAAAATCTCGTCTGTACATTTGTGGATTTTAAAAAAGCATATGATTCTATTGACCGCGAATCTTTATTCCGAATCTTGAAAGAACAAGGACTAGATCTGAAAACGCTGGCAATTATTAAAGCAACGTTAACTAACACGAAGTCAAAAGTTAAATTCATGGGTGACATCTCAGAACCCTTTGAAATTAAAACGAAAAAAAGTCGGCACTGAATATTGACCAGCCCATTAAACTGGGGAGAACCAACATCAAAATTGATTGTCTGGCATTTGCTGAGGATCTAGCAATTTTAGCTCAAGATGTATTAACGGCTCAAAAACAGATTGAAATCCTAAAAGAAACAGCAGAAAAGGTAGGACTCCAAATATCCTTTGAAAAGACACAATACATGACCTGCAACAGACTAAGAACACCATTTCTAAAAACAAAATATGGTAACATCAGACGAGTCTCTCAATTCAAATATTTGGGTGAAATAATCATGGAAAATGCGTTGGAAAAAGCGGCCAATAAGGCTAGATGTCAAAAAATGGAAACGGCATTGAGACTTACACAAAATATTTACAACAAAAAATGCCTATCTAAAAACACAAAACTGAGACATTACAACACGGTTATTAAGCCAGAATGTCTATATGCTGCAGAAACGCTTATTTTGAATAGAAAGAGGGACATCGAGGACATTGAAAAGAAGGAAAGAAAAATCATAAGAAAAATCCTAGGCCCCAAACAAATAAATAGCACAACATACCGACTTTGAGAAAACCAAGAAATCAAACAATACACAGATATACATAGCGATATGAGAAAAAGAAGACTTAAGTTTTACGGACACATCAAACGGATGAATCCGAGTAGGCTAACTAGACAAATAGTCGAATTTTATGAAAATAGGAGTAGAGCTAAAGTAGAAATAATTAAATGGATTGCGGCAATTAAAGAGGACCTAAGATCAGCAAATATTACACAAAGTGAAATTCAGGATAGGATAGAGGTTGTTTCAGACACAAGGTTAACGTTTGGAAGGTTGGCCAGAGAGAAAAATGTAGGAAGACTGGAACAACTTGGTCTGACGAAAGGAAAAAAGCTCATAGCGAAAGAATAAAATTAGTATGGGCTCAAAGGAAGGCTAACAACAACAAACGCCTCTAATTGTACTTCGCGTGGTCCACCAGGGCCCATACGTGAATAATAATAATAATAATAATATATATATATATATATATATATATATATATATATATATATATATATATATATATATATATATCTATATATATATATATATATATATATATATATATATATATATATATATATATATATATATATATATATGTTATATGTGATTATAAACAATATTATTTCACAACATTGTGCAATTCTAGTCCCATAGCTATAAAATTTCCACGATGACATCATTCCATGGTCAAATCCGCCAGTTCTCACAAAAGATGCTGAACAAGCCCTCAAGCGTCACGGCCACCTACATGGTTCCCACCCAGAAGATGCCTAATAAACACTTTTAATGTATAAACAGTAAAATCGCCAAGACATAGTGTGCATTACTTAATATTCATTAGTAGCATCATTATTATTGTTTATTTTTTTCTTTTATATTACAAATATTATATTTTATAAAAATAAAACTTTTTAAAAAAAAGTAAAGTTGTTTTGAGTGATCTAACAAATTGGCGCAGTCGTGCGGATTCTGAAAAACGTCGAAAGAACAAAGAAGTCCTAACTATCGACGGTGGATCCCAATCCTTTAATCAGAAGAACAAAAAACCGGACGAGTCCTCACTCAACGTGCTACGGAAGGAACACCTGGTGAAGCTCCTGGTACAACACGTTAGAGAACAAGACAACTCCAAAAGAACTTCATGCAGTCCACGATCATACTGTAAGTGAATCATCACGTTATACAATTCTTTTTCTTTTATCTTTATTCGAATTTAACACTGTTCGATTTTCCGATTATTCATTATTATTAAGTTATTATTAATAATCAATTATTAAATCAATTAAAATGGCTACAAATAAAACGTAATCGAATTTGAAGTAGAACCATATAAATTGTCCGAAATATTTTCAATGATACCGGAATATGAAGGCGGCCAAATATTTTTAAGCACATTTCTGAATGCGTGTGAATGTGCATATAACATGTCTAATACGGAGCAAAAGAATCTATTAGTCATTCACATAAAAAATAAATTAAGAGAAAAAGCAGCTCAACTAGTAAGCTCAAGAAACCCTAATTCATTTCTTGAAATCAAACAACTCCTAAACCTACAATTTGGCGATTCTAGAGATCTTTCAGCCCTAATCCAAGACTTACAGAGGCTAAAACAACTTCCAAACGAATCTGCCCTTACATTTTATAACCGACTCCAAGTGCTTAATGCGAAAATGCACTCTTGTATTCATAAATCATACAATTTAACCCCAAAACAAAAACAAGCCCAAATATGTCTTATTCAAACAATGGCCCTTAATACACTTCTAACTGGACTTGAACCCCGATTAGGACAAATCATTCGTGCCAGTCAACCACGAGATCTCCCGGAAGCACAATCCCGTATCCGTCGAGAATTACAATTATCATATTTCGAAAACCAGAAATTCAATAAGCCCGTTGCAAATATCCAAATAAAATCGCAAAACAATATACCGAGAAAACCACAATCGCAAATTTTAAAATGTTTTTCATGTGGCAAAAGCGGTCACTCCTCCAATCAATGTCATTTCCGACAACAAATTGCATACAGCCCAAGCAACACACCAAATTTCCAAAGATCAATCAATTTCCAACAACAAACTCTACCTGGCCCAAGCAACGTCCAATCAAACTTTCAAAGATTACCCAATTTTCAACAGCAAATCAGACCTAATAATTTCCAAACTTCACAAAAATCATTTCCACAACAAACTCAATTTCAACCAAGACCTACAGTCATAAGAGAAAACCCTAATTTCCGACCAAATCAACACCGAACTCATTACGTTGGTTTCGATAACAATCAAGACTATTCTGCAAACGATGAAGAATATTCTAACTATGTAGAACCCGATCTTTATTATGAAGAATATCCCGAATACTCATATGATCATCAAAACGACTATCAAGATGATACGTCTCAATGTATGAAAATTTTCCACATACCCAGCCCAAAGAACACACTTGTACAAATTACAAATCAGATACAAGCTATAAACCTAGACAATATGAACCCGGATTTGAATTTTCCCGAACAAACCTTTCTATAAACCCACTGCTGACTCTTAAATCTCAAAATCTGTATTACATAAAAGAGCTACAAATACTTTTAAATTGCTTATTGATACCGGCGCAGGAATTTCCGTATTTAAAGAAAATACCGTTAAACGTTTTCCTAAAAGATTTCCCGAAGAAATTACAATCCAAGGCATAACCAATCAAAAACTGTTTATTACCAAATCAACACTTGTACCATTTGCTTTAAACGACCCTCATAAAGTATATATTTTCAACCTAGATATCGATTTCGATGGTATTTTAGGCCTAGATTTTTTGGAACATTATAAATGTGTCATCGACTTAAAAATGAAACAATTAATAACGAACTTTAAAAATATTCCCTTATTCAAAGTTGAAAATCAAGACAAATTTAACGAAATTATAAATGAACCAATACGTAATACTATTTCAATTGAACCGAGAACAGAAAAAATATTTAAATTAAAATGTAACTTATCAAATACGGATGCAATTCTCTTAACTCAAGAAAAAGAAAAAGTCAGAATTCCAAACGCTTTAATTCACGTAAACGGAAAAGGTGAATTTCATACGACGATTATAAACGCAAACGCGATCCCAAAAACTGTCGACTTTTCAGAAATATTACTTGAACCATATGATGACATTGACCCCATTTTTAATTATACGAGCACTGAAAGCGATATTAATATACCGGTTGATAGAAAAGAAACAATTTTGAATCAACTACGAATTAATCATTTGAACGACGAAGAAAAAGAATATATAACGAATCTATGTATCGAATTTAGTGACATATTTTATTTAGAAGGCGATACATTGTCATTTACCAATGAAATTAAACATCCGATAGAAACCGATAATGCAAGACATATATCAACAAAATCATATAGATATCCGCAAATCCATAAAGAAGAGGTGAAAACTCAAATAAATAAAATGCTAGATCAAAATATAATTAGACATTCAATTTCACCCTGGTCTTCTCCAGTTTGGGTAGTACCTAAGAAGCTCGATGCTTCAGGCAAACAAAAATGGAGAGTAGTCATTGACTATCGCAAGTTAAATGAAGTTACCATCAATGATAAGTACCCGTTACCCAATATATCTGACCTCCTCGATCAATTAGGCAAATGCCAGTACTTACAACCCTCGATTTAGCCTCAGGATTTCACCAGATTGAGATCCGTCCTGATGATATTCCAAAAACAGCATTTTCTGTAGATAATGGTCACTACGAGTTTGTACGTATGCCATTCGGATTAAAGAACGCACCATCCACTTTCCAACGCGTCATGGATAACATTCTCTTAGAAATCTAGAATGAACGATGCCTTGTGTACATGGACGATATCATCGTATATTCATCAACCATTCACGAACACATGACCCGGCTTAATGAAATATTTACAAGACTCCGAAATGCTAATCTAAAAATACAGCCTGACAAATGCGAATTCTTAAGAAAAGAAGTTGCATATCTTGGTCACATCATCACCGAAGATGGAGTAAAACCAAATCCAGCTAAAATAAATTGCATACAAAATTTTCCACAGCCCAAAAACCCAAAAGACGTTAAATCATTCCTTGGTTTAGCAGGATATTACCGTAGATTTATACCGAATTTTGCAAAACTATCAAAACCATTAACGAAACTTCTTCAGAAAGATGTTCCCTTTTTCTTTGACTCTGAATGTAAATCATCTTTCAGCGATCTAAAAACGGCACTTATATCAGATCCAATTCTTAGATATCCAAATTTTGAAGAACCATTTGTTTTGACGACCGATGCTAGTGCTTTTGCTATTGGAGCAGTCCTTTCTCAAGGTCCAAAGGTAAAGATCTACCTGTAAGCTGTGCTTCTAGAACACTGTGTAATGCTGAAACTAAATACTCCACAATAGAACGAGAGTTACTCGCTATTGTCTGGGCAGTTAAACACTTCCGCCCCTATCTTTTTGGCAGAAAATTTACCCTAGTCACAGATCACCGCCCTTTAACATGGCTTTTTTCTATTAAAGACCCAGGAAGTAGACTAGCTAGATGGAGACTTAAGCTAGAGGAATACGACTACAAAATCGAATACAAACCTGGTAAAATTAATAAAAATGCCGACGCATTATCGAGAATCAAAATTAATCACTTCCAGCAATGTGCAAACCTCCAATCGAAAATATCAATTTTAGCATCTAATGACTCTGAGGAAAGAAACGATACAGACGAATCGAAATCAGAGACACTAACCGAAGATCAAGACCAAAAAGTAACCGAAGAATATAATAACTTTCTACACGCTTACAAAACAAAATCAATAATTGACTATTCGAAAATAGAGATAACAAACGATCAATTATTAGACAAAACTCATAAAAACATTATTACCCTTTTTTGGCAAAATAAATTAGAGAATATACATCATCAAATTATTGACGACATCTTCCAAGAAAATATCGATCTTGATGAAAACAAAGTAAACATTCTACAAAGTAAAACTGTAAAAGACCGTAATTATTTCATAAGTTTCCTTAATTTCGATCCTGAAAGTGTAGTTCAAAAAATATTTTACTCTTTTTATAAAGACCAAAATAAATTCGATAGTTCCAAAATATATTACATTGAAAATAATTTGGATTTGCCAATCCTAGAAATAATATCCTTTGTATTCGCGAACGAAGACATTAAATTTAAAATCTGTCAGAACATCATAAAGATACCAGACCGAGACGAAATACCAATCATCCTAGACCAGTACCATACAGGAAAAAACAACATACATCGCGGAATAAATGAAACTATTCGTCGAATTAAATCAAAGTATAATTGGACAGGACTTACGAAAGATGTGGAACAATTTATTAAAAGTTGCGAAATCTGTCAGAAAACTAAAATTTGCAGAAGAAATCTCAGTACACCCCTGGTCATTACAGACACACCGAAAACAGCATTTGAAAGAATTAACATAGACATTTTCGAATATCCTACAAGAAATTATGCTCTCACAATACGAGACGAACTAACAAAATTTACACAAGCCTATCCGATCGAAAATAAAAAATCTACTACCGTTGTTAATACACTGCTAGTATTCTTCCAACATTTTGGCACACCGTTGAGAATACATTGCGACTATGGCCGAGAATTCGACAATATACTAATGAAGGACTTATGCGAACTTTACGATGTGAAATTAACTTTTTCCAGTGTTGGACATCCACAATCAAATGGCTCTCTGGAAAGATTTCACGCAATACTAACCGAAATGATTAGAGCTCACAAAGCCAAAAATCCAAATGAACATCCATTCAATATCTTACCTTACGCAATTATCTGCTATAACAACACCAAAAATAAAACGCATGGTTTCACACCATACGAATTAATTTTCGGACACACCTCTGGTAGACCACCTGAAACTCTTTACAACCAAGCGAACCTGATGACTAAATATATCCGAGACCTCAATAATAGAATGGAATATTACTACAAAATTGCAAGGGAAAAAACTGAATTACGAAAAGAAAAAGCTAAGCTTAGATTTGATAAAAACGTTAAAGATATTCCCAAATATAAATTAGACAATAAAGTATATGTTAAAGATACCCAAATTAAAGATAAAAGTAAACATTTATTTAATGGACCCTTCGAAATAACTAAACTATTTGACAATTCTGCTATTGTATTAAATCCGCATACAAACATATCTACTAAAGTAAACTTTGACCGACTGAAACCCTACTATGAGTAGTATTCTTTTGGTTTCAGATCACTATGGGTGATGCAAGCTATCGCAGCCCAAGTAGTTCTAACACCCGTTAATAACACCATAGGTATCTTCTACCATGAAGAAAGCAATTTAAAAATTTCAAACAATAAATGGACACTTTTAGTATACAAAGAGTTGGAACCAATCAAGGAAGCTATGATTAATAATAATAAAATAATATCAGGAATTTTAGATTTACTTAAAGATCAATCACCGAGAACATTAGCCTTTAAAGCCGAAATTCAGACTCATATCAGTCTATTAAACCAAATCGCAACCTCAGTAGACAAAAAGTATAAAGAAATTATTGCAGATACAAGAAAGTATTATTTGAGACAAAAACGAGGCATATTTAATGGTGTAGGCATAGTACGGAAATCTCTTACTGGTAACTTACATGCATCAGATGGTGAATATTTCAATGATTGCATTAATAAAATAACACAAGATGAACACGAAATAGAAAATCTCTTAAAGAAACAAATTTCAGTGACAACATCAGTAATAAAAAACTTTAATACGGCTATTACAAATCTTCAATTCGATGAGAAAACATTTAGCGATGGTATTAAATTAATCCAAACAGATATAATAAATATTTCCGATGATATAGCTTTTTATGAAGCACAAGTTAAAGTTTTAAGCTTATGTGAATCTCTAATGGAAAGCTATATATTTCTCCAAGATTCAATTAATACAATAATAGATTCAATAACCTTTGCTCGTATTAAAATGTTACATGGCTCGATCATTACGCCTTTAGATTTGATTGATTCATTGCAAGAAATCTCCAAATCTCTTATTAAAAATAATTTACCATTACCAACGTACTCTTCAACTGTCGCTGATTATCTTGACGTAATCGAACTAGAAGCCTATCAGTCTGATTCTAAAATAATATTTGTTCTTAAAGTTCCTCTTGTCGAACCAGAAACTTACACTCTTTATCATCTTTATCCAATTCCAGTATTGGATAACCGAACAAGAGTTTTTCATATATTACCAACAACACACAAATATATTGCGCGTGATGATGATTCATTATTGTATGTATCACCACGAAATTTGGACAATTGTAAAACCATTCCTGGAAATACAAAAATCTGCTTCAACATCCTTCCGTATCCCATAGACAGTGATGCGATTTGCAAAGCACAATTACTTCGACAACTAAATGGATTGCCAAAAACTTGTCAAACAACACTACTTTTTGCTAAGGACTACAATGTTTATGAAATTGATCAAAATTTTTGGTTAATAACTGTTTCCGATCCCATACCAGTTACTTTCAAGTGCGGTACAAGAGAAGCAAAATCTGAAATAATAAAAATCAACAGTCTTCTAAAACTACTTCCTGAATGCAACGCATTTATTGGAACCACAAGAGTTCATGCCAATTATGCGATCGATAAATATAAAGAAATAATTTATAGAAATCATCCAGTATTAATTCCATATAATTGCTGCAAGGATATCCCAGATAAATTACACGTTCCAGAATTAAAACCTCTGAAATTAAACAAAATTGACATCGAAGATTTAAACATAGCACAGCATAAACTCAATCAATATTCAGACGAACTGGATAAAATATTAAGCCGATCACCAGTAACCAAATATACTCATTGGTTTACCATACTTACCATAATATTGATTGTTCTAATCGTACTTCTTTATATGCTGTATAAATGTAGAAGAAGACGCCCCCTTATTGGAATAGAATTTCCCAGCGACAATCCACCGCCACCTCCGATGTCCAAAGCTAATCATGCATTTCAACAGCGACTGAAGAAGCTCATTCCCAGAAGAAGAACAAGTACTCATGCCAACGAACCCCTCGATGAAGAAATCGAACTAAATTAGCCAAAAGTTGTTGCCAAAGCATCAACTTTTTCAAAAAAAAGGGAGCTGTTATATGTGATTATAAACAATATTATTTCACAACATTGTGCAATTCTAGTCCCATAGCTATCAAATTTCCACGATGACATCATTCCATGGTCAAATCCGCCAGTTCTCACAAAAGATGCTGAACAAGCCCTCAAGCGTCACGGCCACCTACATGGTTCCCACCCAGAAGATGCCTAATAAACACTTTTAATGTATAAATAGTAAAATCGCCAAGAAATAGTGTGCATTACTTAATATTCATTAGTAGCATCATTATTATTGTTTATTTTTTTCTTTTATATTACAAATATTATATTTTATAAAAATAAAACTTTTTTAAATAAAGTAAAGTTGTTTTGAGTGATATAACATCGAATTTAATAAATTTATATTGTTTTGTTTAAGTCACGTCAAGGCTCCAGACGTTATTTAGTAATAACTTTATATTGCTGAACAGTTGAATAACAGAGTCACATAAAGTAATAATTCAGTTTTTACTTTCAAATTCGTTTTCATTTTCATGTTCGTAGCAAATAATTGATAGATTTCGATCCACAATAGCATCTAATGTGCCACTGCTTCAAAAAGACGATTTCGAAAACACCTGTTGAAACGCAATATGTGGATCTAATAATTCGAGATACAGTCAAATACATACTAATCCATATCGTGAATAGGCACATACAGCATAAAAACCCATTCGATTTGGAAATGGATAAAATTCTTTTAAACGAATGTCAATGATCACAAAGAACGTTTCCGCTGCTCTATTTAAAAATCAATAAAGATACATTGCATGAAAAAGAATGGCATATTGAAACGGAAAATCCGAAACGCGACGACCTAGAAATTCGTCGAGAAAAAAAATATTTTATCAAAAAGGACCTTAGACAAAAAACATATATATATATATATATATATATATATATATATATATATATATATATATATATATATATATATATATATATATATATATATATATATATATACATACATATTTATACATGTAAAGAAGGCAACGATACAATCAAAACAATGATACAATTTTTAGAATATAGTGAAAGTTTAGACCATAAGTCTTAGTTCTTTTATTCTTTTTATTTTATGTAGTTTAGCACATATGAGGGGTCCATGATTTGTCTTGGTCCCCACGTTCAATTCCAAAACAAAGTTGGTAAGTTTTTGTACGAGCGCGGTGAAAGTCGGTTTTGCGACCTATAGGCAATCTCTTCGCAAACATAACATAAACTATTTAAGCATTGTATTTAAAATAAATCACAATTAAAGTAAAATAATAATCATAAATTACGTAGAATTCAAAAAAGTTGCTTCCCGCGACAGAATATATTATGCTACATAATAGGAAGCCGAATAACCTACCAATGGATACAATCTGTATTGGCATATACTGTGTAAATTTAATAAACAGAAATAAATAGGTCCTAAGTCGGCGCCACACGATGCCAGGAATACCCTCCAACGTTGAACATATCATGTGGCCGATGCTCGAACTACGAGTGCCCACTGTCAAGCGTCCAATGTTCAGGTTGGAACATGTTCGGCCTGTTGTCGGTCTTTTGACCCACTTCATAAGATTTTTTTTCACTGGAAGATACACTTGGAAGATATTTGATACACTGCTACACCATTAGTCGAAGCCAATGAAATAGTTTTATCAGTTTTTGTTTATAAAAATTTATTATCACTGACTTGTGTTTTTACAGATATGTGTTTTTATTAGTTTTATATTTTAATTATACATATATTTTTAATAATCATAATTAAAAAGCACTAAAGAAAAAGTAGGCACTTACTGTTTGGAGGTCAACAGAACAACAAATTTCATTGGAAACTTGAACAGATAAAAAGTTTGTTTCAAACATTTGATATGTTTCGTTTATTTAAACATATAATTATAAAATTATTTATAAAAGTAAATTATTGACTTCACTGTTTATATAAATATCTATTATTGTTATTATATTTATTAGTTATGTTAATATTATTAACTATATACATTTATTTACATTAAAAAATGCTTAGGTGATTATTTTATTTGTTGTAGTTAATTTAATTTGTGACTTTACTGTTGGAATGGATAACAACTCATCAATTGATAAAATGGAATGGACAAACAAGTGAATTCTGGAATGTATCCAATTGTGTGATGCTTGGCACAATATTGCCAAAGAAATGAGTGTCTATATAACTGTATGTTTTTTAAAAAAATAGTTAAAGATTTGTCTACTACCGGATCTAAAGCCATAGACGTGTATGAACCTACGTGGTTTGCATTTCATGCAATAGATAGATTCATATCCCCCACAACAAAGAAGAGTCCATTTTTCAGTTCAGATATAATTTTATTTTATACAGTACATAATATTATTATCATAAAATAATAAAAAAAGTAATAACAAGACACATATTCATGAAATAGATATCAGATATCATATAGCATTAAATAAAATAATATCATCAGTTAATATGATCTTGTCATTCAACTGCTCCGTTAGTTACGAAATATTCTGCTTACTGGGAGGGTTTTCTGGGCACTCCTCTAGACAGAGGAGTGAGCGCTGTATTGCCGGTGTTTTGACACCATATTCCTGGTTTGAATATATCATCTAGTGGAGCGAGGGGTTGGAAGTGCCGGGAGTAAGTAGTTCCGATGGGAATATCTTAAAGACGAAAAGGCCTAGCAGTATTTTCATTCTACGTTTTCAGTCTTCGTTTTTTAAGCTATTAATATTGGTGTTTCACTGGAATGATGGTAGTTTATTTACATATCGCTTGTGGTATTAAAATCTGGGTTCTGTTAAATATATATTTTATTAATGGATAGAAAGTGTGTGCCCTTGTAACGGGGTTAAAACCGAAGACACTTTTAAGCCTCAAGTGATCCATAATTTACTACTTTTTTTTGATAGATTGAGGACCTAGAAACGGAAGACAGAGAGGGAAACCACTTCGAAGGAGCTACAAAAAGCTGCTGACACGGTTATAAAAGACGGCCGTAAATTGAGAACTGTAGTATATGAATTAGATATATGTTCTCGACATTGCAACGATTCGTGAAGAAAATAAAAGGAGTACAAACTCCTACAGTTAGATACAAACCTATGCTGATATTTATTGCTAAGAGGAAGCACTGGCGTCATATATTTTAACGTGTTTCTCTTGTTACTTCAATCTCTTGCCAGAAGAAGTAAAAAAATCCATATGAATGTGCAATAAGATTTAATGTGTAAAAGTTTCCAGACTCGTGGCATGGAAATGGAATGGCAGGCAAAGATTGGTTCACTAACTTTTTGAAAAGGAATCCATCGCTTTCTATTAGAACACCGGAAGCGACAAGTGCAGGCCCCGCGACTTCGTTTAACAGGCATAATGTGACACAATTTTTTGACAAGCTCAGAGAAGGTATTATGAAACACAAGTTGAGTTAGATTAGACTGGAGTCACAACCGTGTTGAAGCCTAAGAAAATTGTTGCAGCCAAGAGTCACTGTTTGCACTGGATTGCAGCCAAGGGTCACACCAACTTTGGTCACTGTGGAGTTAGCGGCAAATGCTATTAGAAATATAATTCCACCAATATTTGTGTTTCCACAACTGAAGTATAACAACCTATTTATTCGCGATGGCCCTCCTGAATGTATTGGTGCTGGTAATAGCTCGGAATGGATGACAAGTAACGAATTTCTGGTTTTTATGGATCATTTCATAAAATATGCCAAACTCAGCCCTTCCAAACCAGTCCTTTTACTGCTAGATAATCACTCGTCATACATTGATATCAAAGTGGTTGAAAATGCAAAAGAAAATGTTGTTATTATGCTTTCCTTTTCGCCGCATTGCACTCACCATCTTCAACCTCTGTACGTTGGCATCAATAGTCCATTCTAGACATACTGCGCATAAGCCCAAGATAACTGGCTACGGAATAATCCCGGAAAGACGATGATGATCTATGAAATATCGGCTATTGTAAAATATGCTTGGCCATTAGCGTCTACACCAACGAACATCTGCGGTGCATTCAAAAAGACTGGTATATGGACCCTTTGGTATTGGACCCTTTGATCTTAATGTGTTTATTGACGAAGCCTTTGTACCATCCTTTATCACCGACCGGCTGCAACCGGAAAGTGAACTTGCGTTGGTGGATCTAAGCAATGAACCTGGTCCATCGCATATTCAGAAAAGGTACTGTCCTCCAGAAATCGCAAATTCTAACCAAGCTACAAGTGGAGAAATAGCTCAAGAAAGGAACCCCGTACATTCTCAAGAGCGTTCTCTGCAGACATTGCAAAATAATGACCAGCTGGAAACAGTTCAATGCGGACAGCCCTGAGTCTGTTCTAAAGCACCTCTTCGATTATCAGCAGTAAATAAACGACGTACTAGAGAAGCAGCTGTTCTTACTGACATTCCTGAGAAAAATGCACTTGCTGAGGAACACGCTAAGAAGAAAAAAAAATAGAAAAAATAAAGAGTAACATGAAGGATAATAAAGTTAAAGGCAAGGTGCGGTGTAAAAAGAAATCCTACAAAGGCAAAGATAACAAGAACAAAGCTATAAGAAAAATTTTACAAGAAAAAGAGGATACTGAGAGCGAGTATGAGGAAGATGAATTATAATGGCACAGTATCATTTGTTGTGATTCGTATTTCAACTCAAAATCAAACGAAACATGGATTGAGTGTGTTATGTGTAAAAACAGGGTTCGCTTGAAATGTATAAAAGACTCTTCTCAGTCCTAATTGCTGCTCCAATGAGCCGTTTGATATTACAATTAGAGCAAATATTTATTTACTTTACGCAAGAAAAAATGTTGATTGTTTTTTGTTTTTTCTTTTCTCACATAGTTTAATAAAAGTTATAATTTGGAAAAAGTTGATAGTTGTTATTTCATTAAAAAAGATATTGCATAAAATTATAATGCTTTTGTTATTTTGTACCCAAATACCATTTATTTTTATTTTAAAGGTCTTACTTTTTGAACGGCACAACCAACCTCAACATCGACACAACACGCCCCATGCTGGGTTCAAACGTGGCTCGTAGACTCGTTCCACTAATTTGAATCTCAGCTATAAACAATTAGAATATTACAAACTATAAATATATATTCAAAAAATACAAATTGAGAATACTAAATATCATTTTAATAGTTAATTTGAGGGATTGCTCAAAATTGACACTTTCAGCCCCGCACTCCTCTTCTTCGCAAACTTCCATTTGGAGTATATACATCTCCGGATGTTTTACTTAGTCATGAAAAGTTATGAAGTAGTACACATGTCATGCAAGCTAAAGAAGCTTTTACTGCTTGTAGCAACATTGGTGTCCGAACAATACGAAATACAAATGATAAAATTCGAAACATACTTCCTACAATTATTCGAGCACAACAAAGGCAGTATTTAAAAACGTTCAATGCTGCATTGGGCATGATATCCAGGATAGGGTTTAAAAATTGAGGGACTGAGAAGGAATGCATCATCACCAATCACAATATATGGAATGCTTATTTAGTGACCTGGCAGGGGTTTGCTTGGTGGTAACAAAAGATCTCCTTGCATCATTTTACGGTAAAGTGCACGTAAATACTCCAGTATAGTTCATTTGTCCTTCAGATCCAACGTGAACAAATGTAAAGCAGTTGTCTGCACTAACCAGTGCCAAATGTATTATGCTGGATGTTATTTTATAATTAAAAAATGTAGATTCGCTGTTAAATGGGTCTTGAATCAAAACGTGTTTTCCGTTTATTGCCCCAATACAATGGCGAAAATTCCATCGATGACAAAATCCATTTTCTATTATTTTCCAGTCTTCCGGTCACTGTAGCTGTTAAAAAATAATATATTTGTAATATCCTTAGTTATACAGGGTGTCTCAGCGAGAACTTTAAATCTCCCGGGTTCATGTAAGGGACAACCAACCAACAGTGCCCACTCCCCTACATGCCCCCTGGAGATTTAAAGATCTCGCTGGGACACCCAATATAATTTTATTAATAAAATAACTATAATGTTTAATGGTAGCTTATTTTTTGACAGGAAAGCGATAACTACCATGAACAATTTTTACAGAATCAGAGTCCTAACAGTAAACTGACAGAAGATGTAGTGTTATGGAATGATGAAGAAAATTAAAATGTAGGACAAAATATGATGACCCTTTAGTCCGAGAAATAAACCAGGACAAGGATTTTGTATTACTACAAGGGGCTCCAAAAAAAAAAGGGGAAAAAGAGGTCATAGTCAAACCGAAACCGAAACCGTAAAACCGAACCGTAAAACATTTGAAGCATGCAACTGACGTCTTGACAAGTATTGCCACGAAATTATAAACATGGCAATGGAGACATTGCAAGATACAACTGCATCGTACGGACAACTTCTGGCTGTTAAACTTAGAAGACTACCAAAAAGAAGTTAGTTTGTTTTTTAAAATCAAATTGATAATTTCGTTTTTCAAGCAGAACCTAATGAAATTGATATAAATTCCTCTGCATCTCATTGTGCAACAGGCAATAATATTTCCTCTAGACCTAATTCTGTACATTCACCGGAATCCGCCCATTCTGTATGTTCAACGGTATCCGCCCAAGTTGCTGATGGGTCATTATTAGTTACATTCTATACTACTGCTAGTGATATGCTACACCTAATTAATGAATACTACTTTATGCGACATATATTTATGCGACATATATTTTTCATATCAACAAATATCATCATAAAGTAATCTATTAATGAACCGTATTTAAAAATTCAGGTATCTAGCTATGCTTGTTGCAAAAAAATATTTTATATTCAGGGATGCCAAATTTCTTAAAATATATTTTTTATTTCCGAAACGGCTCAAGATAGATATATCATATGTTACATAACAAAGTTTCAAATTACCTCACATAATTTAAAAATGTAATATAATATAGGGTATTCTATTAAATAAAAAGAAACTTGGTATTAGCTATTAGTAGACTCGACAACACAGTTGCACAAAAAACATTTTTAATGGAGAGCTCATCTTTATTTATATACGTATTTAAAATTTCAAATCTTTACTTGTCGTAAAATGTAAAACATGGAATGTATCATTCACCGTGAATCACCCTGAATATATATAGTCCATTCAGAATCTAATCTCTCATGTCATTTTGTTGCTACGACTGTATTTGTAATGATGACTGTAAAACGCCATTGAGGTTTAAATGGTTTCGAGTTAGTGTCACATTTTTTTCGTGTGGTAAACATATCGGATTTCGGCCTAAGCGACGGCATTTGCGCCCCGTACTGCTTTTCTCATTCAATGAAAGGAAAAATGCGAGTGAAAGCCGTCGTGTACGTGTGAAAAGTTATGATGACAATGTCTCAACGTGTGGGCGGCGGTTTAGACCACGTTGGTTTTGAAAGACAAACATCTCCCAGGTCAAATCCAAAAAAAAATGGAATCCAACCAGTTGTTGGATTTGACCCCAAAAACAAACGGCAGATAGGTTAAATGTTAGTCGCTGAACCTGGTCGTCTGCATACCATGGGAAAGATCTAGAAGGCACGAAAATGGGTACCATATCAGCTAAACGACAGCCAGATGGAGTCCGAAAAACGGTATGCGAAGTTTTGTTTTCTCGGCCTGAAAGAAATACTTTTTGTATTGGATCATGACTGCAGACGAAAAATGCATATATTTCGAGAACTCAAAACGCAGAATAGCATGGGTTAACCCAGGACAATCATAAACATCGACCGCAAGACAGCATCGCTTTGGAAAGAAAACAATGCTGTGCGTGCATTAGGTGGGATCAGAAAGGTATCGTGTACGATCAGCTCCTGAAACCAGATGAAACAGTTATTACCGTTCGCTGCCGTTAATAAGTCATCAGTTTTAACCATGAATTGGTCGAAAAGCGAGCAGAATGGGCGACAAGAAACGGAAAAGTTATTTTTCTAGCACGACAACGCCCCATTACACACAGCAAAAGCTGTCAGAAACACCATTTCCACACTTTGCTCGGAACTCTTGCCCCACCCGCCGTTCTTACGAAACATCGATATATCACGCACTTTCCATAAAATACTTCAACAATTACGGAGATGTCGAAAAATTACTTGATGACTGGACCACCTCAAAAGATGTTCGGTTTTTCTGGGAGAACATCCACAAATTGTCAGAGAAATGGGAAAAATGTGCTGCTAGAGATTAACCGCTACACCCGGTATACATACGACATGACTATGCATTCCTGTGAAATAGAAGCAAAAGTTAGTGTTCTGCTTCCCGTGGCCTTTATATTATGTGATGTGTCTTGGCCATGTCTACAAGTTTTCGCCATTCCCTTCTGACCTTCATCTTTGAACTCCACCCCTGGTGTCTCGCTTTCTCCTACGTCCGTTACAACGTGATCGTTCAGGTTGTCAGCAAAAACAAGAGATACGAGGCTGGAAATGAAACACTTCTTATCGGAAAGATGCTTGTTAAATTCGCGAAGTGTGAAAAATCCTTTTTTGACTTTGACGGTTGCTAAACGGGAATTGCAGTTCGAGAAATTGTAGCGTTTACAAATTATCGGCCACTACAGGTAAGATAGTTTTGTACGAGTGTTATTTCAGAGCGCACCGGTATCGAGGGACGAGGCTGAGAGAGGCTAACATCACCCCTCGTGCTGAACAGACGTCTCTACGCCGTACCCTTCCGTTAGAGGTTTGTAGATTAACTGGCTAAGTCATACTCAGGCTTATTTTTTGGTATTTTTGTAGATGGTTTTCTGACCCGGTGGTTATAGAAGCCGGTCAGTTTAGGACCCGATGATTACAGAATCCGGTGAATTTAGGACCCAATCGTTATAAAACCAGTGAGTCATATTAGAGCCCAGCCATTATCGAATCAGGTCATTTTTGGGGCCCACTTTTTGCAGTACCCGGTCAAGACAGATTTCAGACCTTTTGGGGACCCCAGCATTCGGGAGACAGAATTGCCAGTAAACGAACTTACTAGCAATTGGATAGTCCAGAGGCTGGATAAACGAGCAGCGTAACAAATGAGATAAGGCCAGATAATAATTTTGATTATATTTTTTTTATTGCCTTAATATTCTATGATACTTTTATTTTAATTGGCTAATACTCTCGCTACCACCAGGTAATATCATTATATAATTCAATCTGATTTACTTTAACTTGGTTTAACATATCTTGATTGAATTCTTCTATTGGAACCTTCGGTGTGAAACACTAAACTTAAAGAGATTTAGCACTAAACACCAAATCACTTTTTTAAACTTCTCGACGCACGTTTCGCTAACAATGTTAGCATCATCAGGAGATGATTTAATCTATCATCTCATCAATCTATCAAATAATTTCCTGACGATACTAACATGATTAGCGAAACGGGCGTCGAAATGTTCAAAAAAGTGATTTGGTGGTTAGTGATAAATCTCTTCGAGTTTAATATCTTGATTGATCTACTTGCTTAAATTCGATTCAGTTTTTTTTTAGTTAGTGTAATTTAAGTAGGTTTAGCGTAATCTAATTTAAAATCGGTGTAAATTACACAAGAGCTCTTATAAGATAGGAAAACCTGTTAGGATCAGAATCTTTTTAGACACATGACTAGTATAGCAGGGTTTTAGTGGACCTCACCTCTAGACCTCGTTTTGATTTTCTTTATTAGTATTTTACTTTTATATTTTTTGTTATATGTGTTGTTTTACAACAAAGTTTGTGTTTAAATACTTAGTGAAAACTTTACACACCAATAAGCATATTTAATTAGTTTTACAGTTTCTTATCAACAATTTTCTTTTTTGAGCGATAAACACTTTAATTTCAACAAAGCTCTGGGCAACAACATTTTTGGAGTTTGTTTGGAGTTGGGTTGCGAAAAATTTGTTGAGGACAACTAACAAGAGCTTTTCTGTAAAGTCCAAACAACTCCTTGTTCCTATGGTTCTGCAAAGTAAGCTATAATTATATATTAGAATCAACGAGATGTATCTACATCCACTACAGATATTATCTGTTAGTCTATTTGCTAAACGATTGCATGAAATTGAGCATTAAAAGATTTCAGACAACGATAGAAGGTTGAGGTTGGTTTATATACTGAGAAGCAAAAAAGTACTTATATGTATAGTATATCTTGAATGTATATGCTTACTTGTCCAGAATAACTTTTTTTGCAAGATAATGTCAGACATTATATAGCTCGTGAAACATAGCTGTTTTTAGAAGAGCGACATCTGACTGGCAGACATAATCATCATGTTTATCCCCTATGAAAGATGTATGGGATAGTATTTTAAATGAATTTAAAGTAGGTATACAATCCTACTGGTATACTGTGTTACAGGAATACATATGTATAGATGTTCTAATTCGATCAATGGCTTGCACAATTATGGAGTGTTAATAATCATGATGATTCTACTTATTATTATTTTTTTTGTATTACTTAATACCTTCAAGGTGTACGCAATAATTAAAAAATTGTTATAATAAAATATATTTTTTATAGTGTTGTAGTATTTTTTGTTCTCCAGTCTGTTTTATAAAACGTTAAATAATATATATGCTGCTAACAATGAACGAGATCGACCCTGACAAACAACGATTCGCAAAGGTCGGGGGAAATGAAAGAGATCATAAGATCATAAGAGAAGGCGCTGAATAGTTCTTATATTCTGTTTTGTTTGGGAAACATACAACAATTTCAAACTGTTCATTTCTTACGTTAGTTCTGTCAAGGCCGTTTGAAAATTTCAACTTGAATAATTTTCAACTTTCCGGTGTATATTTCACGCTGTAGTGCATACCGTATTAGTATATAAGCCAGTAGTCTTAGAGTTAGAATTAGTTTTAGATCGCTAACATACTCAAAGAGTAAATATAATGGGAGTCTGAGAATATAATATAATGTGAAATGAATCTGAGAATAATACCCATTCAAAATGGGTATTATATCGTTATATAACAGTTTTATATAACTAGGTTTCACTATAGGCTATATAATTTATTATTTCTAATCCATTATATTGTATGAAGTATTACTATATTTTCTACCAGATTATTGATTTTGGAGATATTATGCCTGATTCTTAAAGTGTCGAAAGGAATACCTGAAGTGGCCGGTATAAACTTATTTTGTAAGAAGGTGGTTTGTTGTAAAAAAATTATACATACTTTAGTACTTGAACGGAATATAGAACATATCCGCAAGACAAGTTCAAATGGGTCATAAAGTATTGACTAATAAAAGTGTCAGAACTTTAAAATGAGGTTATCTTATTAATATAATAAATGTGAAAGTATGTTTGTTTGGATGTTTGTCACTGATTACGCTCGAACGGATGGAATGATTCTAATGAAATTTGGTACAGAAGTGGAATAGGACATATAATAATTTTTATAATGCTATGAAGTTCCGGCGAGGATTTACACACAAACATATACACACACACACACACACACACACACACACGCACACACACACACACACACACGCACACACGCACACACGCACACACGCACACACGCACACACGCACTCACGCACACACGCACACACGCACACGCGCGAACACTAGCACAGGCACAAACGCACACACGCACACACGCACACACGCACACACACGCATACACACACACACGCACACACGCACACACGCACACACGCACACACGCATACACACACAGATATATATATATATATATATATATATATATATATATATATATATATATATATATATATATATATATATATATATATATTATAATTCACAATTTTTAAACAAATCCACACACTCAGCGGTGACGGTTCTGGAAAGGTAAGACAGAACATTCGTAAAATTTAAATTTTATGAAATTAAAATTAAGATTAATAAAGTTGCCGGAGAAGTTACAGTTGAATTGTATTAGGTCCTTCATTAAAGAGTGAGCTAATAGCCTCGGTAAGCTAATAGCCCTTAGTGCCGACATAACCTGGGTAACGTACTAGACTGTAACGGTCAGGCAAAAACTAAATTGGGTATCTATTATTTATTGAGATTAACATCCTTAAAGTTTCAGTATATGCATTGCTTTATTTAGGATATAAACATTTAAACTTGTTTTGTTTAATATTGTTAAAAATAATAATTGTTAAAAATATTTCCTTCAATATTAGAAACAACTTGGGAAATCTAATTTGTGATCTAGGCAAAATACGCACACATAATTGGGTTATATCACAAAATTCTACTGCTATAGAGAATCGAGCAACTTTACGAGCCAAATCTCATCAGGTAAACTGAGAACAGCTGGCAATTAGGGCCCTTCGGCAAAAATATAGTGTAGAATAAAAAATGCAACACAAAAATATACTTTATTTACTTATCTGTATCTGTATCTTAGAGGAGCTACATCATCTTGTGGTAAGTTATCCCAGACGCAGTGTAAAGATGTGTCAAGTTCTTTTAAACTTGATGATCGCAGCCGCAATAGCTCAAAAGTTCGAACAATGGTATGCCATACCGGTTTGATCAGTAATAAATTTGGGGATTTTAACGGCTAGTTAAGTGTCACTACCGTATACTCTCATTTGATAAGTTTGTAATGGTAACATAACGGGCTGTATGAAAACGCCCTCAAAGTATTTAGTATATTAAGCATACCTGTTCTAATGTAAAAGTAAACTATCACCTTTCACGCCGAAAATGATTAATCGTTCTACATACATCATAATTAGCGAAGATTTTCCAGGTCTCATTTAATTCTAGGTCGACACCATTCAAAGCTACACGCCTCGTAGTGCATTGTAAGAGAAAGCACCCAATAAGTACGATAAGTATGTGTCCGCATCGCAAGTATGTGTTGATTAACAGTGATTCTCGAAACTGTTCCACCTATAGGTGCAACTTCAAACACTTGATAGTTATTTTCATATCGATTAAGTACATCAAGAAGTCTAAGATAACGTTGGTGAAGTTTTTGTTTACTTCTACAACAACCAGAACTTGGTACTTGTATAACTCTGTCCTTCAAACATCATTCACTATATCCTCATAACAGTAGAAGATGCATTGTCCAAAGAGTGCTGTTTATTTTAGTTTGTAGTTTTTAAAATATTTTGAAAGTTGAGCAGTTGATATTTATATTTTCATTCATATAGGATGTTTCGTTCATATATCAATTTCTTGCTGCGTTATAAATGACCATCCTTTTGTGAAAATATTATACTGATTCTGCATTGTCAACTTAACTTCAACAAAGAATATCCTGTGAACATTTAAGGACCACCGATGGTGGTTGGACCGCCAACCACATAAAAATAAATAATATTTAATATTATTATGTGGGTCATATAATAAAGTAACGTTTTGCGGTTAGAGGGGCTTAACGTTGGTTCCGAACCACGGTCATCAGCTACCGAAAACCCCGGTCAGCTCCCCCCTCGTGCTATCAACCTTGGTTTTGTGCTTAACCGAAAGTATCTCTAGAAGCCTACCGACTGGCGAGTGACCAACGTAGAAAATCTCTCAGAAGGCATCCGGCCTTACCCAGCCTCGAACTGGTGTGACTGAGCGGTGATTCCTTGTCAGATTTTACACTCTTACCTAGATACATTCACAAGAATTTTTTATTAAAAAAAACTTTTTTGCCTAATACGGAAATCGAACTCGCTCCACATTAAGTGCCGTATCGTGAGGCTGACGCCTTAGACACTACAGCTAATGTGGCTCCTGTCGGTCATATAATGGCAATATTATTTGTTTATGAGTTTATGTAATAAAAACTGTGCCCTGTCGCTTGATACAACACACATCTTTCTGATAATTATTACTTATCATGTATTAGACGAGCTCCTATATTTCTAGTGAAACAACAATGAATATTTCTTGTTTAAAACCGTTTGTAAATCACCCATTAAAATCAAATCATTGAATTTTATCTGCCACCCACGTCCACCCTCAATAATAATCATTAGAATTTTGCGTGGAGCCTACTCTCAAATATGGGAATGTTTGAGCCATAAGAAAGATGTAATTAATCATATAAATGGATAAACTACAACCGGATAGCGCAGAAAAACAAGAACGGTTTCAAAACCAGCACCCAAAAATAATTTATTTTCCTCCCCCATAATCCTCGACATGTAGAACAGTGCGATGGCGGACAACTTTTTTTGAACGGAAATATTGTTTCTCATGCTTCGGGTCACTTTAGTTAGTTATATTTATATATATATATATATATATATATATATATATATATATATATATATATATATATATATATATATATATATATATATATACCCCGGAAATACGAATTCATAACGGACGCCCCTGGAAATCGTTTGAAGTACTAAGTGTAACTTAAGTTTTTTTATATGATGGTTACTAGGTAAGTCTCCTTAAAATGAAGCATTTTAATCACATTGGGCTTATATAGTTTGCCAGGGACGAACTAGCCCTAACACAGTAATGTTTTTACACCCTGTACGATAACGGCACAATAATAATATTTTCGGACAGCTTGAACCTTGAAACTAAAAAAAAGTTCTCTTGATCGACATCGATGAAATGAACTGTTTACGAAAAGAAAACCATTGTGTTCATTATGGTTTTTATCGAATCATTTTGTATGTCGGTTCAACATGAGCTTCTTCCACTCTTATGCATTCCCTATCTCTAACAATTGAAGATTGTTGGACTTTCCACAATGCCTCAAAATTAGTCCTTATTTCGCGACAATGAAAATTAATCATTTCCAATAAGTTTTCTCGGTCGTCTATTGGATTGGCATAGACTAAAGTTTTAAATAGCTCCACAAAAAAATGTAATGGATTTAGGTCAGGTGATCGAGGAGGCCAAGCCACTGGTCCTCCTCTATTTATCCATCGCTTTTCGAAGTGCCTGTTTAGGTGTTCTCGAACTACTAGACTAAAATGTGGTGGGGCTCCATGATGCATGAAACACATATCACGTCGCATTGGCAGGGGTACCAAATAAAGTTCTCCGGTTAACCTTATTGGCAATACAAATGGTCCAATTAAATATTGCCCGATGATTCCGGCTCACACGTTGATGAGTTCAAATTGATGCTGATGATACGTTACGATAGAAGCATGGGGATTTTCCTCTGCCCATAAATGCAAATTATGGAAGTTTATGATGCTGTTTCTAGAAGATCTTTGTAAATAGCTTCGTCAGTAAACTGAACTGAACCAGTGAAAATTGTATCGTTTCAGTGCCGATCTAAAACCAAATTAGAAAATTCCATTCTCCTCGGAAAATATTCAAGAAAAAACGCATGGACTTTTTGAAGATGGTACGGATGCAACTGTTGTTCTCTAGGAATTCTAAAGACCGTCGATTTTGTGCAGTCAAACTCGACAGCCAATTTTCGGCCACTTGTTGAAGGATCTGCCTTTGCGGCATTTGTTTTCTTCAACATCCTCCCCGCGATGGATTTGATTTCCACAGTTGTGGCTGGCTTTGTCAAACCTTCCTAAAGTTGTTTGCGACACTTTACATTAAATCCCAATGATTCGATAAGTACAAGTAAAAAATAAAACATCTTGCTGCTACTCTTGCAAATGTTTTCCTATCAGGAATTCTTCTATTGGGAAAATGTTCTTCATAAAGTCTTCTGGCTTATAAAATGCATGTCGGCATATTCAGCAAACGTAAATTCCATTAATAATTGACTAACCAAGAAGAAAAAGAAGAAAAAAGATCGAAAATTTCAAAACACTTTATTTTCAACTGACACTGCAATAAATATCCTTACTTAAATCGATACATATCAAAAAAACCATAGCAACAAACAAGGAATTTTATGAAGATAACAACCAATATCAATTTTATTGTTTTTTTTTTCGTAAACAGTTCATTTTATCCATGTCGATCAAGAAAGCTTTTTTTTTGGTTTAAAGTTTAAGCTGTCCAAAAATATTATTGTTGTACCTTTATTGTATATACTAGCTGTGGATCACTTCTTTGTGTATCAGACCTTGGCGTGGTAAAGGGGCTTCATTAAGCCAATGAAGTTTTGGGCTATGCCGTGTGGAGCGTATGGTCCTGGAAAGGTAATCCATGGCAGACAGGTTAAGGCAGAGACCTCAGACGAACACGATCCAAAATCTGCCAACCTGCATTGAACTAGCGTGGCAGATTACGTTTCAACACTCCAACATAGCTTTAAAATTTTCAACACGGCCCTCATTCCCCGGAGGCCAAGGGGTAACTACCTACGGCAGTGGGAAGACCTGTCCCAAGGCAGAGGGTGCTAAGAATCACCGGGTTAGATCAGGCTGACAGTGGACTTTGGACATTGCAACGTTTAATATTCGGACAATGAAAACGGACGAACGACTGCAAGAACTGTTGTTCGACCTCGACAACATACATTGGGACATCATAGGGCTATGCGAAACACGAAAAACGGGCGAAGAGCTAATCATACTAGAAACAACTGGTCACATACTTTACACTCGGGGTATAGAGAATTGGCGATGTGGTGGGATTGGATTCCTCATTAACCGAAGGTTGAACGATAATGTCGTAAAGTTTGAAAGTATATCTGACCGACTATCTCAATGCGTCATTCAACTGAATACAAAGTTTAAGTTTCAAATTGTCCAAGCTTATGCACCAACTATAAGCTATGGTGATGAGGAAATTGAGATATTTTAGGATGATGTGACTAGACAACGAGAAGTACAGGTACAAAATTCTGATGGTTGACTTTAATGCTAGAATTGGAAAAACAAGAACAGGTGAAAATGTAACTGGTCCATATATGGAAGTGGTGAGCGGGATAATCGAGGTGAGAGATTGGTTTATTTTGCGGAAGGACAAGAAATGTATATTATGAACTCGTTTTATAAGAAAAAAGTCAGCATAAAATGGACATGGAAAAGTCCAACTGGTCTTACAAGTGAAATTGACTACATTAAAACGATAAAAGAAAGGGAAGCTGCTTCAGAGGGGCAGCGATTTTGAGATTACTTTGTTGAACCGCTTTGATGTATTGCAAGACCCAGAGGAGAAGGAAATAACAGACCAGTATGAAAAAATAATCAAATATGTGCTTGAAACGGCTACTGCAATAGCACCAACAGAAAAAAGTTTTAAACAGTCAAAAATCTCCAATGAGACAATTAATTTAATGAAAAAACGGCGTACAATGAGGAATGAAGGGAGACTTTTTGACAGAGACGAGTACGTTGAACGTGGCAAAACTATAAGAAAACGTATTCGAGAAGAAATGCGTCGGTTCAACATGCAGCTAGTGCAAAAAACACTAGAGGAAAACAAGGAAATAAACAAAACAAAACACAAGCTGAGAAATAAAAGGACATAAATGTATGCATTAATGCGTGAGGATGGTACAATTTGCAGGGAACCTACGGAAATGTTAGAGGTTATCACAATATTTTATTTCAAGTTATATGAAGATCAGAACCAGTTAAAGAGAGCAAAACCCACGGAAGAGGAAATGCCAGATATCCTGTTGGATGAAGTGTCAAATCCTATAGAAGCGATAAAGTATGGAAAGGCTTCAAGAAAGGACAGTGTAACAGTTGAGATGTTAAAAGCCGGTGGTCGAACTTTACATAAAATACTGGCAAAATTGCACTCAAAATGCCCCAGGGAACAAAAAATACCCAATTTATGGAAAAGTGCTGAAGTGATTCTTCTTCATAAACAAGGAACAGCGGAGGATTTGAAAAAGTACCGCCCAATAAGCCTCCGGTCAGTATTGCACAAAGTTTTTACCAAGGTAATATCTAAAAGAATACTGAGAACACTGACTGAGGCACAACCAAGAGAACAGGGTGGATTCAGAAGTGGATTCAGTACAATGGATCATATCCAGGTTGTCCAACAGGCCATGGAAAGGCACAATGAATACACCATGCCACTGTGCTTGGCTTTGATTGACTATGAAAAGGTATTTGACTCAATATCAAAGCAAGCCACAATGTATGCATTGCTTAACCAAGGGATAAACAAAGCATATGTAAACTTACTGAGATCCATGTGTGATGAAGTTACAGCGACAGTTCACATGGATGATCTTGAAGTTAAAATCAATATAGAACGGAGTATACGGCAGGTTGACTCAACATCCCCTGTTCTTTTCTCAGCCTGCCTTGAAGGGGTATTCCGTAATCTGAATTGGGAAGAGGATGAAATAAAAATAAATGGTGCATACTTAAGTCATCTTAGATTTGCAGATGATATCGTCCTCTTGTCATAAAATAAATGAACATAAAACAAATGAAACAAATGAACTCTAAATACACATACAAGACTGCAGGAGGGAGAACCATTTGGCTTGAAAATAAACCTGAAAAAGAGTTAGGGTATGTATAACAAATTTATTGAAAACAAAAGAATATTTATTTTAGGAAGCGAGATGATGCACCACTATATATATCTTGAACAAAGAATTTCAATGGAGGGTGAATACTGCCCAGGAAGTGAAACGGCACGTTAAGTGTGGCTGGCGGGTATTTGGCAGGCTCAACATGGTGTTTAAGAACAAACTCCCATTTTGTCTGAAGAGAAAAGTTTTTGATCAGTGCATGCTGCCTGTTCTGACATACGGAAGTGAAACATCACAATCAATTCAAAGACTTCGGGTAGCACAGAGGGGAATAGAAAGGTGTATGCTTGGCATTAAAAAGCGGGACAGAAATACCTGCACATGGATCAGAGAACAGACGAAAGTATGTTACATCATTGCAAGGGTTAAGAAATTGAAATGGCAGGCCATATAGCGAGGCGATGTAACGACAGATGGACCAAAGCAATCCTGGATGGATACCACTTGATCATAAGCGTCCACGAAGAAGACCTAAAACACGATGGATCGATGACATCATCAAGTACATTGGACCCGATTAGCAGAGGAAAGCTCAGGACCGCGCTAGTTGGAACCATGCTAGGGAGGCCTTCATCCTGCAGTGGATCGACAATGGCTGAATGATGATGATGATGATATACTAGCTGTTACACGTCCGCTTGTCTGGGCGTAAATTAAGCTTTAGTAATAATTGATCTTTTATGATTAAAATTACTTTTAGAATTTCATATTTTCATGAAGATAAGATTGGGAGGGATGATTTATGATTTTATGATTTTTTACTATATATCAGTATTTTTCACTGTTCATAGAAGGCATGTCCAAATTTATTTAATCGTGTTTATTGACCTTTTTTACAATAACTCGTCTTTCTCATTTATGAAGCATTTTATTAGCAAAAGTTTGGCACACCACTGGGTTCACCCATAAGTCACACACTAGCACAAACAGTCATGGATGGCTCTATTGACGTGGTGATAATTAAAATACCATTTTATTTACTCTTTTTTTGTAAGTATGTTGATTATTTGCCTTGTGCAGTGTCCAAAAAGTATCTAGCTAATACGCTTGCTATTTTTAATTTAATTGACAAAGACCTTAAATATACCATTAAAACAGAAAATATTTCTAGCGTTCCTGTTTTTGAACACATTGGACACAAAATCTGGAGATAACCACTTTATATTAAAATGGTATCAAAAAACAATATTTTCAGATGTGTATTTGAATTATTATTCGAATCATCCATTAAACCAAAAAATCAACACTATCCTAGCAATAAAAATCGAATTTTACACATCTCGAATTATCATTTTCGAAAGGATAATTTGAATAAATTTATAATATTATTTCATAATATTGGTTATCCCATCAAGTTATTAATATAAAAATGTAATATACATCTACTTTAGATGGCCCAACAAATGATATACTAACTTTAAACTAGAAACGATCACCTCATGTTGGTACTTTAAGAAACAACTAGTGCTGAAGCAATTTAAGGGAATGACTAGCATTAAAATATCCAAATGGAACTTTAAATAAACCGGCCGGAACAACTATATTTGTTTTTACAAAAACAAAGGATAGAAATCTCCTGTTAAACAAATGCAGGTAATGTTACATTGATCAAACGTCACAAGGTTTAAAACAGCGAATAAAACAACATAAAAGCGACACCCGTATGGTAAAACAATCATGTGCATCCATAGTCATCAAACCGGACATGGTTTTAATTACAATGAAGTCATAATTTCAGAGGCCGAAAACAATTTTACACAAAAAAACTTTGTTTTTAGAAATACTCCATATATTTTTTTCTCAGATGCATCCAAATTCGACCAAGGCAGGGGTTGGTTAACTTCAGCTATCTATTACTAACTAAAGCTGGACGTGATGTGACTGACCCTGGCCATTGAAAATGGTATATGTTGATGCGCATAATAACGCAGTTAATTCCAAGTCGGATATTGATAAACACAATTTACTGTAATATTTTAAAAACAAAATAGTATTCACAAATCGTATGGTATATATTTTTGATACCTGTGTTTCGGCAACTAATTTATTTATAGTGCAGATATTTAAAAAATATATTGCTTGTAATTATTGATAAGCTCCAATTAAAGGTTCTAACTACAATTTTAAGTACATTCAGGATCAATTCTTTTATTGAAACCTTCGGTGTGAAACATTAAACTCAAAGAGATTTACCACTAAACACCAAACCACGCACGTAAAGAAGTTAAACAAAAGTAATTTGTTTTTTAGTGGTAAGTAAATATCTTCGAGTTCACGGTGTAAACGGTTGTCCATGTTTATTTTTAATGTGCTTTATTTTATTTTAACTGCATGATGGATGATCTTTTTAAAATTTTAAAATGTTGTAAGTTATTGTATTTTGAATGTATTTACATTAATCGAACATTGTACCATGGATTTATTTGTAGTAGTAAAAAATCCTTCTAAAGAAGTCCCTACACACCCAATAGGACCCTAACAAATAAAGGTACTTGGAAAAGAAAAACAGAAAGAATTAATGAGAAAAATTAGAAAATATATAGCCCCATCTAATCGGTAGGAGGGTGGAGTGGAATATTACAACAGACAATCGAGAATCAACAAGAAATAATCTGTAATAGGTCAGATATAGTGAAAGAAATCCGAAGCAATCGGATCAAGACTAAAGGGAGGACTGAGAAAGAGTTGGGGGAGGGAATGAGAAAGGATCTGCAAGAAATGAAAACAAAAAATTGGAAAAGGAAAACGAGAGATAGAAAGAAAGTAAAGAAAACTGAAGAAGCAAAAAAGCAATGAAAAAAAGGCAATACTCATGTATAACTAGATTATAGGGATTATAGGGACCGCTCCATATAAAAATAACAAAGGCTTGAATGCTTGATGTCCTGTTCGGCCGCATAAAAAGAAAATAAGAAGAAGGCACAACATCGGACACAACTTCCCTTGGTTGAGTGAAAAGAATACAGTCTTACAAATGTTACTTATCGAATGCCACGTGTCTATTAGGGCTTTGTGAAGGTACGTCACCTAGTTTACCAAGTAATCTATTATTTTGACCAGATTTTGGAATATATTTATTCTTGTTACATTTGATTACATTTAATTTTTGATGCTAAATCATTGTAAATTACGCAGTTCTATTCGCTTAAAGTCAACGAGCTGATAACAGCATATTCATATACTAGTGAACAAATATACAAACACACACATACATACAAGTACACCCTCGCGCACACACGTGCACACCTATGCAACATACATGCACACCCATATGCAGATTCACATTCTTATACATATATACACACATATCAACGAGTTGATAATGGCATATTCATATACTAGTGAACAAATACACACATAAGCTCACGTGTAAACACTGGCACACATACGTAGAAATATATTCAACCTACATTCACACACATATACATACTTATACATATTTACACACATAAAACACAAATATATACATACATAATAAAACATCATATGCTTTATTTTGATCATAAAGGCATATATTAATTATAGTGGTTAAAATTTGAGGCATATCAACGTTTGCTTTTTCTGTTATGTTTGGCATATATTACTTTTTACCTCAAAAAATTATTAATGCTAATGGAAATTCCTAAAATATTAACTTCATGATATTTGTTTTACAGGCTATTTGCAAAACGCTTCATAATGAAAAACCACAGAATTAATAAACTACAAAATCAAAAAAGGTTTATTTAATTTTTTGGTAGACTAAATATCGTAATTATAAAACCTACAAATTTTAACTATTAAGTTAACTATTAACATAAAATAGTCCTCTATTTATTACTTGGTCAATATTAACTTGTTCCTTCTTTTGTTTTGCTTACCTCATATATTTAGTTTTTTTTTTAAGTTTATTCTTGACCCATTTGTGACGCTACCTCTTCGAACTTCTTGATCATATTGTAGTACCTATCTATCAAATTTTCAACTGCACCTTTGTTACAATTTTCAGGTAAAAGTAAAATAAAACTACTTGAGATCTGTTGAACGACCTAACAACGTGCTATATTATGTTGCAATATATATGACATAGCAACCGACATTTCCAAAAAAACGGATCACATATAAGTTGGTATTTTCATTCTTTGTAATACTACCAACATCCCCACTATCTCAAAGGATTAAGATACCATTCCTAACTTCTGAACAAAATAAAAATGCTTAATCCTTGGTAAACCCTTGATCAATATATCAGCTACAATTTCGTCAGTCTGCTGATACTTAATATTAATGATATTATTTGAAACACATTCTCTAACAAAATGGTACTTCACATCAATGTGTTTAGACCTCTTGTGAAATACTGGATTTGTGGCCAATTGATGTGCACTCTGGTTATCATTGAAAACAGTGATAGAATTATTAAAACCTACTAACTCATTTAAAAGGTTTTTCAAATAAACTACCTCTTTTGAAGCTTCACAAAGACCTATGTACTCTGCCTCAGTGCTGCTTAATGCAACTGATTTTTGTTTAAAACTTTGCCATGATATTGGCCCCCTTGATAGTTTGAAAAAATACCCTGAATATGATTTTCTGTCCTCAACACTTGCCCAATCAGAGTCCACAAATCCTTCCTAATTACAATCATTAACATTGTGTTTTGAAAAACATAACTTAAAATACTTGGTACCTTTTAAGTATCTAAGTACTCTCTTGGCACGCTGCCAATGGTACTCTGAATAGCAATTATTGAACTGACTTAACTAATTCACTGCAAATGTGAGATCTGGTCTAGTTAACACTACTAAATACATAAGGCTTCCAATAACTTTTTGATAAAGCAGATGGCTTAGATTACTCAAGTCTGGATCAATAATTTTTACCTTTTCTGCCTTAATTTTTTTTTTAATTTTTCAAAATTTTTCAAAACCTATCTACACAATCCTCTTGATCTAAATAAATAACATTGTTTTATAGTCCCTAAAAATTTTAACTCCCAAACATAGTTTAGCTTCACCTAGGTCCTTTATATCAAGTTCCCCCTGTTTTTAATAATAAAGCCCTCTGACTGTTTCTTATAAACAGGCTATTCAAGAAAACGATTTAAATATGCAGTCTTTACATCAAGATGTATAATTTTTAAATTTAATTGCACAGCTAAACTTATCAACAATCTTAAAGTAGAATTGTTCACTACAGGTGCAAACATTTCACCATAGTCAATATTAGATTTCTGTACACAACCTTTTGCCACTAAACGTGCTCGATATTTCACTTCTACAGTGTCATTCACTTTTGTCTTGAATATCGACTTGCATGGTATGACAGT
This sequence comes from Cosmopolites sordidus, assembly GCA_031761425.1. NCBI lineage: Eukaryota > Metazoa > Arthropoda > Insecta > Coleoptera > Curculionidae > Cosmopolites > Cosmopolites sordidus. Next base: position 239,731 of record JARFXV010000546.1, read on the forward strand.
AGCTGAATTTGGTACACTGTCGATGAGTTCCCAAGCATCATTGGCTTCAAAACACTTCATCTCCTCTGTCATGGCTTTGACCATTTAAATTGAAACCATGATCTTACATACATGTTTAGGTAACATAGTCATCATATTGTTTTGGCTATATTGTCCTTTGAGACCTCCTATTTTTCAAGTTTTCTGTTTGTAGAATGTCCTCCGCATCGGTCTCGTACACCACAAAATCTTCGTCACTTGTTCAGTTCACTTCCTTATAATCTTCAGACGAGTCATGCTCTAAAAAACATTGATTGCAAGAGCCTTGAGACGAGTCTTGCTGATTCATTTCAGCCCCCACTGAATCAGTTGATTCTTGTGGTTCACAAAACTGTAATTGTTTGAATGGTTTAACTATATCTTCAATGACAACATCTCTGCTTATTACAATCTTCTTCTCATCAGGATCATATAATCTATAGCCCTTTATCTTATCACTAAAGCCCACTAAAATAATTCTCTTTGAGTTCTTTTCTGACTTTAAACGTTTCTCTTTTGGAATCAAGACCATACCCTTGCTACCAAATATCCTAATCTGACTCACATCTTCTCACTCACATCACCTGTTGTGCCATTTCTCATAAGGAGTAGTTTCAAGCCCAGAGACTGCAGATCGATTCCTGAAATACACTGCAGCAGGCACAGCTTCAGCTCAAAAAAGCTTTCCAAGCTTTGCATCATACAAAAACCAGCGAGCCTTTTCAACTAAGGGACGGTTTATTCGTTCACTCATACCATTTTGTTGTGGAGTATACGCATTTGTATGCAAAATGCCATGCTTTTTATAGAAATCCTTGAATTTGTTGCTGTTAAATTCGCTACAATATGGATTCGCTGGTCAATATGAAAGCTCTTGATTTTCTACAAAGTTCTTGAACTCCTGAAACTTTTCAAAAACCTCTACTTTGTCCCTTAAAAATATGCAAACACCATCCTTGTCATCTTCTAACACCATGAAGTAACTGGAGCCCCTAAGAGATATCAAGTCCATTGGGCCACATAAGTCTCCATGTATTATCCCAACAGAAATTCGCTCTATTTCCTTTATGACTGAAGGGTAGGCGACTTTGCTTGCCTTCATAGCAAACTTCACATAGTTTATCACTGTTAGTCATCAAACCTTTAAATTCAAACCCTGTTTCTAACCCATTTTTCATTGAATTTAAATCTCTGTAATTTAGTCAATTATTTGTCATCAATTTTGGTACATAAAAAATATTGGAAACTTTGACAAAATGCCCCCCGTCAGCCAATGTAGTAATTTGAATATAACCAGAACACTCTATAGCTAACCTGGTGTTATTTGCCATTGTGATTTCCTTTACTTGTAGTTCTTTATTGACATTTTCGAGTCAGTCTTTCTTGGAAGTGAGATGAACACTACATCCCGAATCCAAATACCAATCCGAATTATCAAAATTCCCTGTTACAAACACTTCATTAAAGGCGTTGGATGAATTTTCACTGTGTCTTTTATTTTCTGGACATTTGTTCATAAAATGCCCTGCCTTTTTACACTTAAAACATATAACATTTATTTTTGAATTACTACTTTCACATCTATTTCCATTGCCGAATCCTTTACTTGCAAAAACATTACTGGCACCACCTCTATTCCTTTTGCCGAACGTTGAATTTACGAACGCACCCGCTGATGACGATCGATTTTCTCTACCATCTAGATGCATTTCTAGTAATCTCGATTTAATGGAATCTGCAGTAACATCAATTCCAGCATGCTCGATAGTAATTAACATTGGCACAAACTCGTTTAATCCAGCAAGCATTAAACTGCCAATTAACTCCTGACTAAGCAAAAAGCCACATCTTTTAAGTTTCTGATAGGTATCTATTACCAGGTTGACGAAATGCTCCATCTATTCACAATTATCAAGCCTTAATGAATCAAGCCTGAATCATCATAGACCCTCTTCAACTTTTCCCATACTTTCTTGGCAAAACTTGCATGTTTTACATGAATAAAACGCGACGAATCTAAGGTTAGAATCAATTTGGCCTTGGCTTTGCTTACCAAAACGGTATCTGTTTCAGAACCATCGACATATTTCGACAATCGGTATAATTCTCTCTCCCTATCAACTTTGGAACAGTATTTAAATAAAAGTTCACGGCCATGTTTACCATTCAACATTTACGTTTACCTTTTTACTTTTCGGTAATATCAAAGTCTCAACGTTCTGGGTCGCCTGGAAGGCCTGAGTCCATACCGAGTTACAATTTTCAGGTAAAAGTAAAATAAAACTACTTGAGATATGTTGAACGACCTGACAATGTGCTATATTATTTTTTAGGTTATGTTGCGATATATATGACATCACAATTGACATTATCAAAAGACAGATCATATATAATATTGGCATTTCCATTCTTTGAGATACTACCAACAACTTTTTTTTTAGTATAGATATTAGATCTTGAAAATTGACTTCTTTAGAAGGATTTTTTAAACTACAAATAAATCGATTGTACAATGTTCGATTAATGCAAATAAATTCAAAATACAATAACTTACAACATTTTAAAATTTTGAAAAGATCACCCATCATGCAGTTAAAATAAAATTACAGACATTAAAAACACATATCGATAACACCGTGAATGTATAAACTCGATGAGATTTACCTACCACTAAAAACCAAATCACTTTTGTTTAATTTCTCGACGTGGGTGGTTTGATATTTAGTGGTAAATCTCTTCGAGTTTAGAGTCTCATATCGAAGGTTTCAATAATAGAATTGATTGTGAAGGTACTTAAAACTGTAGTTAGAATCTTTAATTGGGGCTTATTAATAATTACAAACTATATTTTTTTTTAAATATCTGCACTATAAATAAATTAGTTGCCGAAGCACAGGCATCAAAAATATATACTGTAAGATTTGTGAGTGGTATTTTGTTTTTAAAATATTACAATAAATTGTGTTTATCAATAACCGACCGAAAAAACCGAAAAAAAAACAGAAATTTTCCTTCCATGCTCCACGTCTTCGATTGTTTCAAATCAATCGGCGTCATCGCGTCAATACAATACGGGACCGGTTTCAGGCCTAACAGCCTTCGTCAGCTGGACTCTAGTCTAACGCAAGGAAACAGCTGATGAAAAAGACCAGAGCTAAACCAAGTCAACAGGCCATGGTCATGACGGGTCGCAATTTCAATGGAACTCGCGCCATCCTACGGTGAATGTTCGCAGCAGTCGAAACTACACGATACATTCTTCCCACAACCTTGGATCTAGCTATCCGGTATGCTCAAAAGATAGTGTAGCGTGGCCGCGGAGAGAAAACAGAATCGAAAAAAGTGCTGTCTCTCTCGCCATGAAAATGGACCTGCTCCTTTTCCGCTGGCGAAATTGACCGTTTTCCTCTATGAGTTGATACCACATACACCCAGTTCCCCTGACTTGACCCTCACCGACTTGTTCCTAATTAAATTCATATCAAATAAAGAGATTTGAGACTATTTTGCAGAGTTCGATAAGCTGTACTTTTTGGAAGATATAAAAAAGTTCTAAAAATATAAATCTTTGGGCGAGGTGTATGGATATTATAATAATTTCCCATATAATATGGGAAATAATCGGTTAAAATTTGTATAAGGGTAAGCCATCATCTTAGTAGTTTGTATGAGATCATAAAGTCATTCGATGATCCAATTAAGTGGTAAATAATCAAGGTAAGAGTTTTTTAAAGAGAAACCAGTCTTCACAAGATTGTGAATGTGTGTAACTAGATAGTTAATAACGTGCCTTAATGGACAAATCCATCAGTCCTTAATCCTTGCCTGTCCAGTGTCAATTAATAATACCAATATTATACATACCACAAACCTGTTTATATTTCAGTTTGCTGGTTCGCAATAAATATTAGATTATGAAGAATTGCTCGGATTATGGTATTAAGGTTTAAAGGTTTTAAGCTTTAAAGGTTAAGGATTATGGGTACCTAATAGAAATAAAGGTATCTCTCATTTTATGGGAATGCCCTCTTTACGCAAATATCCATCTCCGCTACTTCATACAAAACATTCAAACATGTCAAGCTACTGCAACTATATCAATAATCTAAGTTTGATAAAACGTAGTTAAATATTATTACGGTAATTATTTTATCACTGAATAAAATGATTAATCATGAACCTAAGAAATTAGGCGGCAGAAATAGAGGCGCAAATACAAATTCGAATCACTTTCTGGTTAGTATAAAGATCAAGAGCATTGTGAGAGACGTGAAGAAGACGCAAAAGAAATCAAATTAAAAAAATAAAAAATCAAGTGACTAAATAATAAACAATAATAAATAAAGATAAGCAAGTAATAAGAAATAAACCTACAAAGTCAAAAATTGTCAATGACAATGACCACCAATCGAACACAGTTGAATGTTGGCACACACGACTAATCCACCCTTAAGGATTTTTCGTGACGCCTATATGACACCATCTATAGTGACGCCATCTATATGTCAGACCGGGATTTATTGACGGATGTGTTAGTATTGACATGAATTCATATTGTTTAAAAGGTATGTTTCTAACGTCTTGTTTTAGTTTTTAGTCATAATCTCAAAACGCTTTAAAAATAAAACATTTTTAATAATAATCTTATATCATTCATTCATTTTATAATTAATTAACTTTCAGTTGTAAGACGTTTCTATAATTTACATAAATTTTATAGTTATGAAGAAGTTACAAAAGTATCTTAAATAGCAAGATCTGATTAACGTAAAAACCAAATAAAAAATATTTATTTCACCCAAAGATAACTTTAATATAGAAAGACAATCATGTTGCGTAGCACTTTTTCTCGACTGTCTCTTCTGCTAAAAACGACATTCCCAACCGAATCCGGTAGTTAATGAGCATCGTTTTATGATATTTTTCAAAGTTTTCAGCGGATCTAGAGTGAATAAATTTTATGTGTAGCGGAAGTTGCCGCTGAAACTTGCTTTTGCCGTTAAGCAATAAAGGCATCCCTTTCTTGGAAACTAAAGAATCGGGATAGTTTTAACTCAGGTGTATTAATGTACTATGTTTACAGTGCTGAGTATTTCATTACAGGATGTAAACAATTTAAAAATATTGCAACATAACTATAATCCGCAGACAACTTGTTTTCAGTTATCTAGAAGTTGTGTTGTTTGTATGTTGGTGTTTCTTCTGATCGTTGGAGTACTATAACGTTTGACTGGGGTTAATATTAATTTTACCGCTTCTTTTATCTTTTCAAATGTTTCATAATATTTCGATAAGATGATAAATATATTTTATAAGACAGGAAAACTTTGTGTAACTTTTTTCACAAGGAAATGAACTTTTTATAGTTTTGCGTCGAAATGTAAATAAATAGGCATTTTTATTCCATAATTTTTTATTTTGTAATCTGGTTTTTTGATTCCAAATCTAATTGAGAATTATTTTTGTAAACCTCTTCTGAAATATATATGTAATATGTTTAAGTTAGAGACAAGTCAATACACTATATTTTATTTGGTGACTGAACCTACAGCTTAATGCGGGTTTCGTACCGCGGTCATCAGCTATCGATAACCCCGATCAGCACCCACGGCCAACTATTGACCTTTGTCTTTGTATTTAACCGTAAAGTCTCTATCATTGCCTTAACCTCGCCAATGTTTCTAAATATTTCTGGGTGTCGATCCGTTGATGCTGTGAAGGGTCACGACGTTTCGCCAAAATTTCATTTGGCATTGTCAAGTATTGTCCGCTTCGACACCCGGAATGATTTAGAAACATTATCTACCATCCGTGAAAATATTAGATTTAACATATATATATATATATATATATATATATATATATATATATATATATATATATATATATATATATATATATATATATATATATATATATATATACCAGTTACCTATACATATACAGTTACTGGAATGATATTACCATGCTGACTGCTATTCTTGAAAATGTATTAAAAATCTCCCGCCTATCATATTTTTTTTTCAAATGGGCCAGATATGAATACTTCAACTATTAATATTATAATAATAAATATGGTTAAAATTAATAACGTTAATTCATAACAATAACAATCATTGTTAATTATTAAATATAATCAATAATTATTATTATGTAATGATTTTTCGCGTGTATCAAAAATACATTCATGGTGTACAGTGCAGTGATGTGTGTCAAAATGATACATATGACAGTGACCCATTTATTAATTAAATTACCATTTATTAATTAAATTCGTTCAGGAGATGTAGTGGTTAATATATCCATTGTTTCGGCATCTCTAAGCGATGTAATGCCAATCTTTTACAATATACCATCCAGATTCGCATGCTTCTTCTGCATTCAGCTATCATGTTGTGGTATTGTAGTTATGGTAAGTATAGTTCAACTATCTGTCTTGGTCTCTTGCTCTTTTCTGAAAAATCAACAGTTGTTCATTTCTGCAGAAGACGCAATTGTCCTCGCTTACACGATATCACTCTATCAAACAATATTATCTCTACAGTTCCGTGTCACAAGTTCTTAGATCTCATATTTGATTATAGACTATCCTGGAAAGACCACATTCACTATTTGAAAGCTAAATGTGCTCGGGACATGGGAATACTCAAGATGCTCTCAAACAATACTTGGGACTCGGATCACCACTGTTTACTTAAACTATACAAGGCTATAATTAGATCCAAGTTAGAGTATGGCTGCATAATCTTCGCAACGGCTCCTAAGTCTTACTTGCGCTCTCTGGATGTCATACAGAATACGTCCTTAAGACTCATAACTGGAGCATTCCCCACTAGTGCAATCCCCAGCCTACATTGTATCACGAGTTTAGAGCTCTTATCCACCAGAAGAAAATACCTTCTGTTAAAATATGGTACATATCTCTGGCAAAGACCATTCATCCCTGGCTATCAGTCATTTTTACACCCCCCCCCCCTATCCTCCCTTTTCCACCTACTCACAATTTGGTCCACGACCCCAGAATACTTTTCAACAATTGTTAATAGAGTCAGACATACAACTGTATGTCCCTGTTCCAATCCGTCCTATTTCTTTCCTCCATATAAAAATCCATTATAAACACCTTACTCGATTCTCACTCCCCATGCCAATCAATTTTTACGGACAGATCTAAAATGGACCAAGGAGTTGGCTGCGGTTTTGTACACAATAGAACCACTTCAGGATTCAAACTGCCGACTTCAACCAGTATACTTACTGCTGAATTAGTGGCAATAGAAAAATGTCTCTCATATATCAGATTAAACCCTGAAAATTCCTGGATTGTATTTTCTGATTACAAAAATGCTTTGCTCATGATTCAAAATCGCTTCATTTCTTATCCAGTTATTGCACAAGTTACAGAACTTGTAGAAGACATCATCTCTCAGGATTCTACTATTCTTTTCGTTTGGGGCCCCGGTCATAAGGGCATCAAGGGTAATGAGGAAGCTGACCAACTCGCAAAGCGCGCAATAGAGCACGGACTACCATTCATGCACAGCTTCCACCCAAAAGACCATCTCTCTTTTGCAAAAACTTTTGTACAAATCTCAATGCAATCATATTGGGAGGATATTGAGAGATCAAACAAACTGAGAGTCCTTAAACCTTCATTTTCTCAATCCCCTCCAGAGCTACTGCGGGATAGAAAAGCCACAGTTAAATGGATAAGACTCATGATAGACCACTGCAGATTTTCTCATGAATTCCTGCTAAAACGAGAAGGCCCTCCCCTCTGCGAATATTGCAATGATTCTCTAACAATCAAACACATTCTGACTGACTGCACAGTCTTATCTCTTCTCAGATCCTTCTTCGGCTTAAGCCAAAATCTTACCAAAAATCTTAGTTCTGCCAACATGTGCAACACATTTGCTTACCTAAAAGAAATAAATGATTTTACTAAGATATAGCCCTTTCAAGCGCTTCGCTTTCACTTAAATGATTCTAACAAAGCGTAAGCAAACTAGTCAATTTCCTGTGATAATAACAATTATGACATAATCATCTGTGATTCTCCTACTTGTGATACAACCCATATATGATATAGTAACCTACGACCCATTCTATATATACACTTTATACTTATATATTTATGTTTTTACACTTTGTACATAGTTAGCTTATATACATATCTAATCCTTATTTTTCCATGAGTAATAGACTCATAATTTGATTTTATGGTCGCTAAATGATCTCGGTATCGATGAGACCTAAACTACTAAAATTCTCTCTCCCTCTCTCTCTCTGTCTTGGATGTGAAGCAATTTTGATTGAACGTATTTACATTAAATATCATTATCCTATCTCATTAAAAATATATTGTTTAATATTCCTTTTCTTGTAAAAGTATTAGACTGATGAAAATAGGCGGCTGTAATTGTTGGGATGATTTAGCATAGTGTTAAGATAATTTACATTTTTTTTACATTTAATTTACATTTTTTAATTTACATTTACAGTATACAGCACATTAGTCTTACAACTGTCTGATTAGGGAGACAACTGAAATTACAGTGTTAATTTAAGAGCGTGTTAAATTTTTTATATATTACCATAACAAATGTGATTACCTACCCTATCATACGATTTATGAAAATAATTTTTAGAGATTAAAACATCATTAAATTAATTTTGCATCTTTTGTATATACGATTATGTAATTATAAAAGAAATTCCAGATATATCGGATACAACAATTAGTAGGTTCATCACTGTTATAGAATACAATATTGAATTAGATTATCTGTCTTCTTGCAGCAAACTGAACCAATCTATCTCAGACATGCTGTACACATGCTTCAAGTTGTAGAAATTGCTGGCAGCCGGGGTTGTGACTAAACAGCTCCTACAACGCTACGTTATATCACAAATGCTATCCATTTTACCGTTCCTTAGTCGGAATCTGGGAGCACTACTAATGGATGCAGCGAGCTTTTAGATATGGCCTAACGATAGGCTGCAGCATATAGGTAACATAATTGGCTTCATTTAAACTGCTTCTATCTTCTCATATCACAATGTGAAATGTGACAATGTAAAGTAAAAGTTAATTTTAACCTGTTACGGCAAAATTGCCCATCTCCAAATAATATTTAGATTAAACAGGCCAACAGTTGTTTTGATGCTGGGTTATTTGGAGCTAATTTCAAACGAATGTGATGCCCTGAATTCTAATATGCCATTAATTTTTAAAACTAAACACCGAATTTTTATTATTTTATTATACAAATATTATTATATACAAAGATAGAGGGAAAAGTCATGGATGAAACCAACTAGGCACTGAACACTTCAAAAACTTCTAATCTGTGACATTCTTGAATGTGTTTTGGAACTTTTTAAACTCAAGCAGTGATCTGCCATCGTGTGCCTATCCCATCTTCTTTTTGGTAGCGATCCTCCATAGTTTTAATATAATGGTGAAATCTTTCACCTTGTTCCTCACTGGTGTCTCCTAAATTTTGAAGAAACCGGTCTGAATGGCTGTGTAAATAGTGTACCCTAATGCTCATGTTACACCCAAGGGATCTAAAACTATTAAGCAACATGTTTACCAGTTTAATATAGTTTTCAGCTTTTGCATTTGCCCAGAAAATTTCCGACTACTGCAACACAAATCCAGGCTTTTTGCTCAGCCTCATTCATCGGATTTACGAAAGCAGCATCCTTAACGAGTTGTCATATTTATGGGCTGTCAAATATTCCTGCTTTAATTTATTTCCATACTCAAACTGAGACATTTTTCCCTGTATATGTAAAGCATGATCCATTCTTATCAAGAGTCTTTACAAACTGCTTCATTAGGTCCTGCTTGATAGGCAGTGCCGGAAAATAATATTCTCTCATCCAGCTAAGGTATCCTTAATTACATTATTTTCCCCAACGGGGATGTTTTGTTTCTTAGGCCACTCTTTTCTAACCCAGTGGTGTGTTTTGTCTCTACTATCCCAAAGGTACAATAAGCAAGGATATTTGGTGTGCATTTGGTGGGTGTACACTTATACTTGAATTTATTGAATTGAAAAAAAAACATTGACAGGCATCAATTTTTTTCTTGTAGACCTGTGTTATCGCTAAAACATATAGTGACTAGATTTTATGCTCAATTCTAGCTTAACACCATTCAAGCGATGCATCTTGTAAGTAAATACCCAGAGAGTCCATTAACAGTCACCCTCGAAAAAGTCCTATTCGAAGTTACAATAAAAATATCATGCACTTGCCATATATCTTCAAGTCAATTTCATATAGAAAAAAGTTTAATATATCGTTCATATACTTCTAATATATTTCTAAGATGACCAGAACCCTGTTCTCGTGCCCATCTCTATCCTCAATATATCCATTCAATGTCACCAAAAGGGTGAGAGCAGCAATCAGCCCTCTATTTCACGAAAACTTAAACTATCATTCAAACAGATGGTCATCTTTTAAATTCAGAAAATTAGGTTAGTCAGATGAAACAGCGTGGTAAAAAACTACAAGAATACTGATTAGCTTAGTAGAATATGGAAAATACCTCACAATATTAAAAAAAAAAATTAAGTGTATACTTTGCTACGTTTTCCGCAATCGATTCATATATGTATACTAACGGTTGCACTTAATTATTTTTCTCAGATATTAAAATAAAAAAAGACTTAATGTCATTTACTTTAATTTTTTTTAAATAATTAGAAAAAATTATTACAAATTAACGTCCTATTGTCAAAATTATTTGATTCTCTAGATGTAACAGTGACCATATCAAACAGTGATTAAGACATAACGGCTCAGTTATCTTTCTAGGATTTTCTTGTAATTTATTTGTTTGCGGACATTTTAAATAAAATTGTTTTCATCGCTAATGTAAATTTTTTCTTATAACTAGCATACTCATTATAGTGTTGAAAAATTTTATCTTCAAACCTCAAGAAAGAGAAATTCACACATATTCAATATAGCAGAATATAAAGATTTTTTTATTGAGTAGTTAATAGAGCACTGACGGGAAAACATTTTACTAATTATTGATGGCATTATAATGCTATGGAGCATACTGTGATAAAGCATGTGTAAAACGCATTGAAATTAGGTGCCAACAATGTATTTAGTCACTAGCAAGCCAAAGACCTAAAGTAGACTTCTAGGATTATAAAAAAAATTCTCTAGAATGTCAGAAGAGGATTATTACATCTTCACAATCAGCTAATAATAATTTCATTGAGAAGTTATGCCATTTAGTAGTTCAAAAGAGAAAAGAACAATATATACAATAATTTCTTTAAAAATAGTATAACTCCTAGAATGGACAATGGACGTTTATAATTATTAGCAAATATAAAAAAGGGGTGAGCTAAATACACGAAACGACGCTCGCAGCATTCCAAAGGTATGGAAATCGCTTCTAAATAAAGACACTGCATAGTGACGACGAGGAAAATTTATAAAACGGACGCCCGGTAGCGGAGCCGAGCGCCGCGAACATCACCGAACTATCCAGATACAATCTGCGCAATCACCGGCCGCCTATAAGAGCGAACGCAACAACCCGTAGAGGTCTGTGGAACTCTTCACTCGAAGCGAACAGCACTTGAAAATACCAAATGAAATTTTGACGAAACGTCGTGATTCTTCACAGAACGAACGGATCGACACCCGGAATGATTTAGGAATATTAACTACCAGCTATTCAATAAGAGAAAAGAAGGAACGAGTGAGATAAACAAAACAAAATATATAACTGAGGAAGCTAATAAAAATATTTGATGGAAATTTATTTTAAGCATAAAAACTAAGACTTATCTTATGTCAATGATAATTCAATCACAAATGATAAATAATTTTAAAATATAGTGGAGACATAAATATATATTTCTAGATCGAACTAAATATAGATAGACGTTTTAGTTCTATATTTAATACGTTAGATATACGTCTCAGTTCTGTATTTAAAAGAAAAACGACAAATATCCGTCACCCAATAGGAAAACCACTAGATAGATGGTACGAATGCTGGACATCTATTGTTATATATTATTGTTATAGATTTATTCTTAGTACTACGTGCTGTTGCACATAGTACTAAGAAAGAATAACACAATTAATAAGATGATGTTTAAATATACAAAATCCAAAGTAATGATTACGTTATAGGATTAAGAAGTAAATAGTGTTCCAATAAGAGCGCAATATTTGAATTGCGCGCTCTTTTACTAAGCTACTTTGTACTAAGAAAGAATAACACAATTAATAAGATGATGTTTAAATATACAAAATCCAAAGTAATGATTACGTTATAGGATTAAGAAGTAAATAGTGTTCCAATAAGAGCGCAATATTTGAATTGCGCGCTCTTTTGGTCAAGATTCAATTGGTCAATAATTGTGACTGCCGATTAGAGACAGATAAACATAGAGCGCTATACGATACAGCAACGGCCTTATTGTTACACATTACTATCAAAATGGTGAAAGTTTGATTGTTACGATTCGTAAAGTGCGTCCGATTTTCCGTAGAAATGATAATCATTCTTCAGCGTATTCTCAATAAAGATTTGCATCTCCATGCTTATAAAGTGCAATTAGTTCCACAAATTCTGCCAATACAGTTCCACAATTCTTTGTCCCTCAGTTGGAAGATATTTCTCTTGATAGCATGTGGTTCAGTAGGACGGTGCCACTTGCCATACCGCCCGTGAAATATTGACGGTCTGGCACGACCCTTTTCCTGGTCGTGTTATTTCGCATTTTGGTGATCTCATATGGCCGCCATAATCTTGCGATTTAACACCTATGGACTTTTTTGTGGGTTTTTCTGACGTTTCAGATTTACGCCAACAAACCCACGACCACTGACCAGTGTAGGCCGAAATTGAACACTGTATCAATGAAATACTGCCACATTTATGCAAAACCATTATTGAAAATTTCCCCAGAAGAGTACGCTTGCGCCACCAAGGCCGTGGCGGCCATTTATTAGATGTGTTGTTCCATACATAATTTCCAAATATCTATATTATAAATCAATAAACATTCCAACACTTTGCTATATCTATATAATAAATCAATAAATATTTCAATATTTTGCTATAGAAAACCATGTTTTATTTAAAATTCACATCTTGAACTTTTATTGTAACACCCTCTATATATAAAAAAACATGGAAACAAACTTTCTTAATAATTACACTTTATATTTTGGTTTAATTGCAATAATTTTGCCTTCCGAACAGTTTAACAAAAATAAATAATTAATCAAATAAATTGATAAAACACCCAAACGTGGTGTAAAATTGATTTCACAACGAAACACGAACATAATTCACTCCGGGTTTTCATATTTTTTCCAGCCCAGACGGTCGTTCGGTTTTTTTACCATGATAATGGCACTTCTTATTCTCGAGTAGTTAGTCTCAAGCAAAAACCACCGCGCTTTTTATAGTTAATGAGCTACATTTCTTAATGTTGACATAGAATTACATCAGATCTTTAGGTGTTTATTTTTCATTCATTTTCACGAAATGAATATAGATTTGATTATTTTTACAGTTTTATTTTCCCCCTAGTGTAGTGAGATGGTATAGCGAGGTAGTAAAGGGAGATGTAGTGGTCTTCCACCCTCGCTTTTAGCGTTCAACGTTTCATTAATTGTAGCACGCATGTAGTAAAGTACTTCTTTTATTATTTGATCTAATACTTAATAATTTATTTGTGTATCTGCTCCTTAAGCGACGATATGCTTCACAAAAGTCATGAAAAAACGTGGTGCATTAACAACAACACCAAAAAATAGGGCGATTCAATTGTGTGCAAAGATCAGAATGTGAAAGTACTGGCTTACTGAGGAACAAAAATTGGGAAATATCCGAATGATTTACCCCATCACAATCATTTTCGACGTTATGTGCATTTAAGTTAAGTATGTTTCAAATAAGTGGAATATTTTCAAAAACTATTATTTGAGTACTTTGAACAAACAATTATTGCAAAATTTTTAGTAGGATAATTAATTTCAAAATTAATACAAAATGTGTAGAATCCTTCAGCAAATTCTAATATGGCTATAGAAATTCCAGACTTTTTCTGGCAAATTCTACGTCACAAAATAACACAAAAATATCATAAGAACATGGGTCCGGAAATCCTTCGTGTTCGAGGATGTGTTGACAATTTAATTTTATTTTTTTTTAGTTTATATCTTCCGCATAAAGAAACGTATTGTAACCAAATTTAATATACACTATCAACCTTCCGATTGGCATAATCTGGGACAATATTAAGTCCTACAAGCAGCCAGTGGCGGAGTTATAGGATTTTGCTACTAATTAATTAAAAAAAAAAATAGTACGGTCATGTTCAAAATTAAACTTAAATACATTTTTCAACACAGAATATTATTCTCTATAAAAAGCGGCAAATTTGACATAATAAAATAACTAATACAATGGAATCAACTTACCTATGAAGATAAATAATTTATTTAAACGTCAGATTGACATAATTTCAGTGGCACTTAGTTTTCGACGTGTTAGTCATTAGCAACGGAAATAGTTTGTTGTTATTATTACTTTACAATACACTAAGGAGCAAGGCAAAATATGCAGATTTGGCCGATATTCCCCTCTATTACGGAATGGCCAATTGTATGCCAGAAGAGCAAGACTTTTGTACTAGGCAGTCCTAATAAAAGGATGTTTCCGGATGTACATCAGCGTTTAAGAGAACAAGGTAATTTCAAGGTGTAAGCACAATATAGAGGCCGAAATAGAGATATTAGAAGATACGGAAGAACTGGTCTTAAACGCGATTACCGAAAATAGGATCATTGCAGTGAATAAAAACATTTCTTATGTAACGGTGTGGAATGTTTTAAATGAACACCACTTGCACCATTACCATATTCAGAGGCTACATGCATTGTTTTCAAGAGATTTTTCGCTCCGCTTGATATTTTGTCATTGGTTGCTTCAACATACAGTTGATCCCAATTTTCATATTTCCGAACTATTTACTGATGAGGCTTAATTCACAAGAGAGAAAATATTGGATTTTCATAACAATCATCTCTGGACAGAAGAGTAACCCTCATGAAATTATTTAAACTCAACACCAATACTAGTTTGCTGTCAATGTTTGAGCTGGAATAATTGGCAACCAATTGATCGGACCAACTTTTTTACCAGCAACGCTAACTGGGCAGGTGTTTTCGAGATTTCTCCGCGAGGATTTGCTTAAATTATTCCAAGACGTCACATTAGATATTAGGAATATATTGCACCGGTACATTTTAGTGGACTGGAAGAGGCGGTCCGGTGCTTTGGCCAGCCCAATCACCAGACTGTTATCCACTTGACTATTTTCTTTGGGGATACATTAAGTCATTGGTCTACAACACTGAAATAAAGGATATCATGATGTCGAGGAGAATAATTGAGCAAGCTTTTGATAAAATTCGCAACACGCCTGAATGTTAGAATAAATGTGTGAATCAATGGTGCGTAGATGTAGGGCGTGCATAGAGGTTGGTGGAAGCCATTTCGAGTATCTAATTTAAATATTTTGGGTTTTAATTAATAAATAACACATCATTTAAGAATTTTTTTGGTTGTAAATTTCTAAAGGAGATCAAACACCTCCATCAATGTTGATCTGGGGAATACGATATTTTAATTTAATTTATTGTCCTTTATATAAGCTTCTGTGTATGAAATTTGATAAAAACAGTCCTTCAGAGAGTTCTCTCATTTTTCAAATCCTTATCGAAAAACCTTTTATGCTTATAGAAACGAATATGTTAAGTGAAAAGTCAAATTTGCCATTAAACCGAGGCAAATACGAAAAAATGTCAAGATACACTTCTTGTAGAGAATAATATTATATGTTGAAAAATGTATTTAAGTTTAATTTTGAACAGGACTGTGCTAATAACTTTTTAAATAAATTAGTAGCAAAATCCTATAACTCCGCCACTGGCTGATTGTAGGTCTTGATATTCTCTCAGATTATGGAAACAAGTCTGATGATGAGTATTAAATTTTTTTTGTTACAATACCTATACGGAAGATATCAATTAAAAAAGAAAAACTTAAAATTTTCATTTCCCCTTTATCTCGAACACATATTTGATTATTTTGTGTTAATTTGTGAGATAGAATTTGCCAAAAAAGTCAGGTAGAGTATTTCATTAACACCCTGTATATACAAGGTGCAGCTACCAATCCCACATATTTGAAAGAGAAGTGGGCGAAACCAGTTGCCAAGGTTACCTTTGTATTCCCTAGCTCAAAGCATTTTAGTTACCATGGAACTCTGGTCGAAACAACAACGAGCGTTCGCTGTGAAGGCATTTGACCAAAACCGGTTCATATACAGCTGCTCAGCGAAATTTTCGTCCGCATTTCAGTATTCATCTTGTCTTGTCTTGTTGAGTCTTGTCGGTGGGACTCTACTGATATGCCCATAGAATTTCAACCTTCTTTTTCTTATATCCGCCAATACGTTGGACATTCTCTCTGTGGTCTTTCTAGAATGTAGTCTGTATTCTTCCTCTGTTAGTTAGCCGACAATTTTCCTCATAATTTTGCGTTCTTCTTTTAATATGTTTTCTATTCCGCTTTTTATGTGGAGTGTAAGTGACTCGCTTCCACAAGAAACTTCCTTTATTAACAGGTCGAGCTAAATGGGCATTGTAAACTTGGATGAATTTCTATAATTTTACCATTTTCTATCAAGCACTTTTCAATACGTTGTCGGGTATTGTTCACTACTTTTCTCAATTGTTGTTTGGTAAGAACCAGAGAAAAAAATCAAGAGGTGTGAGATCCGAGGATCTTGGCGGCCAATTTATTACAGGACTGTTTCGCCCAATCCAAGGATTGGGATAATTATTATTTAACCAGTTTCTTGCGTTAATTGCATGATGAATGACTGCCCCATCAAATTGTAAGTGTAAATTGTACCGATAATTAAGAGGCAACGCATCAATTTCATCATCAAACTCATTTTGTAAAAATCTAAGAAATCTAGCTGCATTCTAATTTCCATAAAAAAATATGGTCCAATAATAAAGTAATTTAATATACCGCACCAAACGTTCTCCTTAATAGAATATTGTCTCTTACATTGTATCACCTAATTTGAATTATCTTGAGCCCATAATCTAATATTTTGTGATGATACGATACTATTTGTCGTAAATGTGGCTTCATCTGTGAATACAATATTTTTTAGAAATGTAGGATCTTGTATGTACATACCTTGTAACTATAAACAGTATTCCATTCTTCTTTCAATGTCACCAATTGCAAGTGTTTGAAGAAATTTTAGTTTAAAAGATTTCCAGTAATTTTTCTTCAAGCATAACCAGATAGTGCTTTTCAGGAGATTTAAAATTCTACTATCATACCTAAGGCTTGAGTGTGGATTCTTATTAAAATAATAAAGAACTAATTAAGTTGCTGGAAATTCACGAGAACGACACTGATTAGGAAGTGTATTTACAGTTCCGTTTTGATCAAAATACTGGTTTATGCAAGAAACTGTAATATGATTGATATTCCGTTCTGGATGTATTCTATTAAATGCTTTTCCTGTTTCAAGAAAAGTTCGCGCACCATCAACTAATCTTATAATTTCTACTTTTTCTTCTAAAGAATAAATAATTATTGCCGTTTAAAATTATTTTAACACAACTCAATCAGTCAAAGTAACATTTGTTAATTAGTTTACAATTTTTGATTTCCACGGCATACATAGTTGTAATAATAGAAAGTCCATGTAATTATAACAAAAATTATAATATAAATATTTTCAAATATCTGGGACACCCAGTAATTTAGAACCCTAAAAATCGGTACAGTCTAGTTTAAGGTGATGTTCGTCAGGAATGCGTTTAGTTTTTCTCAAAAAAAGTTCCTAATAGTACTTCTCGAAATTGGGAGCCATAAAAGTTGACGCAGTTGGCCATGATATCAGCAAAAAAAAACATGTGACACTTTATCTAGAGATCTATCCCACAAAAGAAAGTTTATGAAAATCGGTCCAGAAATAAAAATGTAAAGGGGGTGGTAAGTCCTTAACCTGAACACACTGTATATATATATATATATATATATATATATATATATATATATATATATATATATATATATATATATATATATATATATATATATATATATATATATATATATATATATATATATATATATATATATATATATATATATATATATATATATATATATATATATATATATATATATATATATATATATATATATGTATGTATATATATATATATATATATATATATATATATATATATATATATATATATATATATATATATATTTATATATATGTGATCAAAATCATACGTAATCTGTAAAATAATCAGGAAACATGCATTAGAATGAAAAAAGACAACACTGACTATTGCTGTAATAGCATTCGCATTGCAATAATTACTGAGAGCTAAGAACAACTACAAATTCTTTTATTAAAAATAGTCAATGCAACAAGTAAAATATAGATTAATCTGCGCACATCAATAAAGCAAAAACCTTAGTGTTTAGTAGAAAACTGAATCAACAAACCTACGTCATTGCTCTACACGAAACAGAGGCTAGCGATGTTGACAATTACTCAGATGTGTGTAGGTATATTTTACACAAATTGGGCCTCTCAAGAGATGAGAAAGTGAATAGCAATCGCAAGGTTCGCTAGGTTTAATTTTTTATTATTTATTTATTTGGAACTACATATATTAGAATTATACATATCAGAATTACATATATTCTATAAGCCAAAGTGCTGACTTGAAATTTTCCCCTTAAATTGACGTGTTCACGTGAGAAGGCGCCTCCTCCATTGGTGAGTTTATCCTGGACTGATAAATGTTTAAACAGACACAAACATTCAAACCGAAATAGTAGGATTTGAAACCCACTACTGGGCTAACCCTCGGTTCGTCGGTTTGCAAAGTTAGATACCACGGCTAACTCGGCCGGGTGTTTCATGTATATGAGACTTGTATTATGTAATCAAAATTTATTCCATATTAAAATATTACATCTACTCTTTGTTGATATATGACTGTAATAGAGATTAAAAAAATTTAATGAAGCATAAAGGAAATGAACTAATTTATATAATGATAGAACGAAAGATTGAATATAAACGAGGTATCGGCAGGAAGCAAAACTGCTTGCAGCGAAATATAGAATAGTGAATACAGAGAGACGGATACACTTTAATACATAAAGCTAATAATATAAACGAATATGCTATTCATATTCAGGTAAACTGGATTCTCCTGTAAAACAAGTACAATTGCAGAAAAATGTACTGAATCAACTCTCTAACTCGGAAAAGAATTCATGAGTTACTAAGTGGTATATAACAAAATATGTTAAATTACTAAGTTATTTTCCAACCTAGATTTCAAAATGCCGTACAGAAAAACAAAAAGATACAGTTAAGAAAGAAATGTTAATTATATGTATAACAAGTTTTATTGCCAAATTAATTACAGCTTAATCTTATTCTGCCTATAGGAAATTTATCTCCGGCTATCTTAAATAATATGTCGTGTGTCATTTGACTTATCTGATTGGTCTATTCTCTTTTCCTATTTAGTGTCTTCTCGTTTATCTCTTACCGTTATATTTCCTTCATACTTCGTCACCTCTAATTCGATCCATCAATATATTTCATGTAATTCTGTTCAGTATTCTCATCTATACCGTTTGTAACAGCTTTTCTGTATCACGTCTTGTTTCTGATATGTTCGTTATTATTGGTCTTATGATGGCTTTATAGATGCTTGCTTTCTTTTCTATTCTAATGTGTATATTTCTCCAGATTGACAACCAACCACGTTATTTGCTTTCTGTATTTGTTATTTCACGTATTTTTCTACATGTCCATTACTGTCCCACTTGATACCTAAGTATTTCGCGTCCATAATTCGTTCTATACTTGCCATCACTTTTTATCTTATATAGGTTCTGTGTTAATAATTAATTATTTTTTGAACGGCGATGATCGTATTCAACTTCCTTGCTTTTGTATCAAATTTATGAACCAATTATTGTATGTCATCTTTATTTGATGATTTCTTTGTTTCCCATTCTATATCATATTCCGTCATTAAAATTCTTTATATCTTCATCCATTATTAAATTAACCATCCTTTAGGCAAAACCGATCTGTTAGTACTAACATATTAAGTTGTTCCGTTTATGTCATTCAGCCGCCGAACGTCTGCATGTTTAATAATTGGTCTTTTATTCTGTGATATACTTAGGGTATGAATTCGTAGTTATTGTTAATTCATTAATGTATGCACAAGCTTATTTGGTTTTAAGAAAAACCATACAACTATACCATCATATGTTCCGAAGAAAGGAACGGTCGAATTCCAACTAGAAAAAACCATTATATTAATTTCAACCATGCACAGTGATGAAGAAATAGACCCAGAAATACTTAACAAAATGAAGCCACCTATCAAAACATTTTATAACCAAATCAAAGGTGGTGTAGATACTCCTGAAAAGATGTGTGTCTCATTTAGTGTAGCTGCAAATGTAAAGCGATGGTTCATGTATTTTTAATATATTTTGGGGATAGTCTGAAGAAAGAAAGAAAAAGATTATTTCTAAAACAGTTATCTCATGATCTTGTACTGAAACAACTTACCAGGACAAGCTCAAAAATAGTCGGAATATATTTTGAATTGCAACAGTCATTAGAGAGGTTTAAGCCAGACACAGCTGACGAAAAGGAACAGCAAGAAATAGAAAATGAAAAGACAATATAGAAAAAACACAGATGTGTATTATGTACTTTAGAGATCGGTCGCAGGCGACTTTGCAGATAACAATGTAAATAAAGTATATAATCGCTTTGCTTGAAATATGCAAATTTTTTTTGCAATTCGTGTTTGAAACATGATGTAGAAACAGTTGAGGATGTCGATGTTGTTCTTCGTATTTACCTTTTTCATATACATATGTACAAATACAAAGAAAAGACTCGACGGAAGGTTAATAATAAAGTACTCCAGGAATATCCTATTTTGTACGAGATATATACAGTGTGTTCAGGTTAAGGACTTACCACCTCTTTAACATTTTTATTGTATTCTTTGAATTGTCTTTTTGTTTCTGTCTGTTGCTTCTATAAATGTATTTAATCGTTTAGTACCATCTAAAGGGATTCGCCTATTATACAATCTTACTAATATTATAAATGTTAAAGTATGTTTGTTGTTTAATCTCGCTCAAACGGATGGAAGGATTCTAATGAAATTTGTCATAAAAGTCGATTATGTATAATAATAGGACATAGGATACTTTTTATAATGTTATACAATTCCGGCGCGGGTTTACATCGATATATATATATATATATATATATATATATATATATATATATATATATATATATATATATATATATATATATATATATATAAACTGTCAACCATGCGACGTCACGTGTCTCTTGGGACCAGTTTCTAGCCTTTCAGCCGTCATCAGCCGAGCTCTAGACGAACGCAAGGAAAGCAGTTCGGAGAAACGATCGGGGCCAGACCAGATTAACTGGCCGTTTTAATGACGGGTCGTGATCGCACACAACTCACGCCATCATACGGCGTATGCTCGTAGCAGTCAGGACCGCTCGTAACATTCTGCCTGGAACCTCGGGTATAGTACCAGGTATGCCCACAAGGTAGCGTAACGGAACCGTGGAGGGAAATATTACAGAAATATTTCACCCTTTCTTTCACCACGTGGAGAAAGACCAAAGGAAAAGAAAAAAGGTTCACACCAAAGGTTCCAATAGAAGAATTGATATAAGACCATAATCAGAACTAGAAGCACTACAAATTTAAAATTTAGCAGGAATGTTCCTCATGCATCGTAGATGTTCACTAAAGAGGAGAGTTTATAAAAATTAAGTCCTAAAGGGGGTTGTGGGGGCGTAAAAATAAACATACACCGAAATTTGAAATTTGGGATTGTATCGTTGTAAATCCCTAACCACTTTGATCCCTCGCAATTTATCGAAAAAAAAAATGTCATATCACAAAATCGTCCTGTGTGTACATTACCGAGAGTATATTTTTTAATTTTAAGTAATTTATGTTTGCAAACAGGTTAGACACAATTTTAATGTCTTCATTTGAAAAGACGGCTCGATATTTACCAAATTTTTCAGTTTCAAATAAATTTGCAACAGTTAGGTATTCATCGAAACTAAAACGTTCATGAACCTGTATGGTTAAGGTATCACACATTTCCTTGCATATCCTGACATTCGGATTGGGATCCCCCTCGTCAGTAAATATCCGTTTCTTTCCGCAATTCTCTATGATTGTTGTAGATTCTTCACCAGCTAAGTTACTAAATTCTTGATTAATTTGTATTTCTATACGGTCTCTAATATTTTGAATGGCTGTTGAAAAAGTTACCAAATTCTTCTTAACTTTAAGTGCATCTAGTTGCCTGCTTTGCAGTTGATCAAAGAGAATGCCGCAGTGAGGCAACATTTTAGTGAAGAAAAAGAACCAAAATTTTCAATTATCATCCACCAAATAATTCATGAATCCCTGAGCTTGATTAAATAGAATTTTTATCCGACTCGGCGGCCATAATTTCTTCAAGGCATGTTTTCAATTCTTCTTTGTAAATGTAAACAGTATTCACACATTTAGACGTAAAGTTCCATCTGGCAGGGGCCGCACGGGGTAGACGCTTTTTCATGATGCTGTCCAGAACAGGTGTCGTTTTGGATGACCGAGAAAAGAAAGCGGGAAATGCAGACATATTTGCAAAAAAACACCTTTACACTTGTTTCTATTGTAAAACACCTTTTAATTATTAGATTTAATTGATGATTCTTGATGACAATTCGGTTCTCAAATGTCAATGTGACATTATTTATATTCATATGTTGCACTGAATTCATCTTCGCTATTGTAATCGTCCAAAACCTTCACTTTGCAACCACTCGGAAAGTCGAAAAGCGCGATGGCAAAAACATCTGACTATTGAGAACGGGGCAGCACCCAAGATATGACGTTATAAATGCTTTTAATCTCCGTGTTACTAGTAAAGCGATGCATTGCTGTATTTGTCTTTCGCACGCGATAGTAAAAGAAAACAGTAGTAGCACAAACTTGTCAGTATGCAAAGCACGTGTTCTTTAATCGGTGCGCTTCGGCAACCCACGACCTGTTTCGTTACCGCGAATGACATTATGGATGTTAAACTATAGAAGTCGCTAGAAGCGTGATCATAGACAGAACAGAGAATAAATTAATATAAAATCTGAAATAATTTTTTTTCACTTTATTTTTTAATTTTTTAGGTAGGGTACGTGCCCACGTGCCCTTATGGACCAACCAATCTGCCTTTGAGTCTTCATATACTATCAGGTAGAACTATTTGATTAGCTAACGCATTAATATGCACAGTTAGTATTTTATTGTATCTTTAATTATATTGTTTACTTGAGTTTTGCTTTAATGTATGACACTGAGATATCTTGCTAGATAACGGAATTGGTCAATATCTTGAACTTTGTTTTGAAATCTCTGGAGAACTTCAACGTTCGAATCTGCTGCTGATTCCCATAGTTGAATACCATATGTCCAGAATGGCTGAAGTATGACTTTGTAAAGTAGAATTAAATTATTCAAAGTTTATTTTGATTTTCCTTTAATAAGGTTATCTATCTTAATTTCAATCGAAGCTATTTACGTTTTGTGACGGTGAAGAATCTACAACAATCATAGAGAATTGCGGAAAGAAACCTTTCCTTTTAATGGACATTTGGATAGTGAAACATATTTAAATTTTTTACAAAGTGGACTGCCAGAACTAATGGAAGATGTTTCGTTGGAAACAAGAAGACAAATGTGGTACCAGCATGATGGATGCCCTGCTCACTTCTCGCAGGTGGTTCAAAACTTCTTGGATGCTTCGTTTCCAAATCGTTGGATAGGACGGGGTAGTTTATTTTCGTAGCCGGCACGCTCACCGGATTTGACAGTCCTCGATTTTTACTTGTGGGGAAGACTAAAAGACCTTTTTCAAACTCGCCCTACCACACGAGAAAACATGATTGAAAGAATTCAAAATTCAATAACTAGCATTTCAAGAGCGGAAATTGAAGCTGCCGTTTTTAGTACTCGTCGAAAAATAAATCTTTGTATTTCTAAGGATGGAAGGCATTTTGAACATTTAGAAAGGCGTTAAAGTTCAGATTCTGTTAATTATTAGACTGTTGTGCTGTTAATTTTATTTGACTGTAGTTATTATCATTATCTTCGTTGATGGCCCGTTGGACTTTAAACACGCTCCAAATTAATATGGCACGAAGAATTTGGACCAGTCCTAAGCCTGGGTAAAGTGTGAAGGAAGGCAAACATTAGGTTAATATTTTTTTAACTTAATGCAGGTAGTAGTGAAATAATAACTGATTTTTTCAGAAAAATCAAAATATCTCTTGACATGTCAGAGATATCGATCTCGGGTTTTCACTGGATGATTCCTCTTTAAATTACCTTTCTAGCCATGTAATAAAAGCTGTACCATTCCATTTGAAAAAACTGAACAAAACTTCAAAAAAACTATTGTTGAATGTAACGCCACCTCGCGGTTTCATTTATAAACTAAATAATTTATCTCTCAGATTATCTGATTGTTCCAGCAATTGTCTTTTAAATGAATCCAAATTGAGGAAAATCGGTTTAGGCAAACGGACATTAGACGACTTTTTATCTAAATATTTAACTATTATTTAATTTAATTATAACTGAGAATTTTTCTTACTTGGTTAACACTTGAAAATACACAAAAAATGATTTTAAAAAATGTTTAGCTCGTCACGCCCTCTTGCGGTCATTTTAGAAGCTTAACAATATTTTTGCCGAATTTCTCAAGATCATTTTTAGTACAATTTTTTTCCTCCAAAGGTGTGGGGGATAAATAGTTTTCAAGATACGCGCGATCCATCCTTAATGGGACACCTGGTATATATATATATATATATATATATATATATATATATATATATATATATATATATATATATATATATATATATATATATATATATATATATATATATATATATATATATATATATATATATATTGTAATTGAGATCTTTAAGTAATACTAGGCTGCCTTGTGGTTTTCAATTGCTTTTTCAGACCGTTTTTCTACAAACACTGCATCTGGGCATTATTTTTCACTGCGAAGCGTTGTTGTTTGTCTGCTAAAGATATTTATTGTTTGATTCGTTGTGATGTGTTTAATAAAATATTTTTTTTAACTAATTTTTACTAAATTATATTTGTATTTCAGGTATGTTGCATCTGTAGCTTCGTCAGAGAAATATTATAAATAAGCTTTTTCATTGTTAATGTAAGTAAAATATATAAAACGTTCACAAAAAAAAATAATTTATTTCACAATCTCTCTATATTTTAATAATAGGATTAATACAATATTTAAAGTACATAAACATTGAGTGACAACTTGCATGTTTACCGTCATCAAAAATTGGAATAAAACGAAAGATAAATGAAACCAATTTACTTACTAAAATATTATTTCTCTAAATTAATGATTTTTGATTAATTTCCTTCTCAAAATTAGTTTAAACCGAAATCAATTTATTTATTTCTATTAAAATATAATAATAGATAAGTAAAGTGTTTGGGTTAGAGGCGCATCAGCAACTAGGCTATTTAGCGACTGGACCTACAGCTTAGCTTAACGTGGGTTCCGAACCGCGGTCATCAGCTTCCGACAAACCCAGACCAGCACCCCCCTCGGGCTATAAACCCTTGGTTATGTGCCTACCCATAAGTCTATCAGGAAACCTACCGACTGGCGAGTGACCAACGTAGAACACTTCTCAGAAGGCATCCGGCCTTACCCAGCCTTTAACTGGCGTGACTGAGGGGTAATTCGTAGTCGGATTTTACACTCTTGCCTAGAAACAATCACAAACATTTAGGAAAGATAAATGGACAGAAGAAAGAAAAATAACCATCCGAGCGCTGGAATCGAACCAGCTACAGCTCCAGCGCAAAGCAGACGCTCTTACCGCCGCACCAACGCGACCGGCAATAGATAAGTAGTAACTAATCAATATTTATATAGAAAAGTAGAGTCAATATTTATATAAAAAATGAGGTCTTCGTTTGTTGATATCTGCGAATATTTTCCCGTGTGTAATTTGCGAAATCTTCTGGAATCTTTATTTCTAGCTTATTAGGTCTCCTCAGAAAACATTCCTACTAGTAGCAAAGAGAACTTGACAATTTCTGTACTGTGTGTCAATAATTTGTGAATGGACACGGGAAGGACCATGAGTAGTGAGTTAAATATAATGGTCTGGTCTCTTTGATGTTTTTGAAGACAGCACACAAAACAAATGCCTACGCTTGAATCCTATTTTTTTAATGGCGGTTATATGCTAGTTTTATCTTATCTGATAGATATTATCTTTCTGATTTTTCTTTATTTATTTTCTAGAATTCTTCACAGAACTTTCACGGATCAAACGTAATTCGTTAATATTCAGTAATTTTTTTGCTTAAACCAGTAATTTTTCCGCTACGACCATAATTTTTTAAAAAGCGACGGAGGTTTTAAAGCGACGGAGAATTTTTAAAAAATATGATTTAGCGACTATGTGACTGTGTGACTGCAGAAAAAGTTCTGCAGTTATCGTGGTTTGCGTAACATTAAATATGTGTCAAGTATTTCCCTCATCAGGAAATGGGTTAAGAAGTTTGAAGTCCGGACGACCCAGGTCATCACGAAGTGACGAAAATGTAGAAATGGTAAAATAGCCCTTCATGAAAATCCGGACCTTTTCGTTCATAAGCGAACTCATGCTTTAAATGTACCTCGATTATCATTGCACCGCATTCTGCGTCAGGTCTTAAAACTGCACCCATACAAAATTCAACTGAATCAAGAGTTAAAGCCCCAGGATGCACTTTGTTTTCGGAAGAGGCTCATTTTTGTCTCAACGGTCATGTAAATAAGCATAACGGTCATTACTGGTGTGTAACCAATCCAAAATACAAGCATCAACAACGCTTACATTTGCCTAAAGTCACTGTAATGTCAGTGCGAAGAATAATCGGACTTTTTTGATGATGGCAAGGGACTCGCAGTTACCGTCAATTCAGAGCATTATGTGGAAGCGTTGGACAATTTTTTGGTACCTGAACTGCAAAACTTTGCTGGTTATTATTAAAGAACATGGTTTCAGCAGGACGGAACAACGTCACACACTTCCAACATGTCTCTGCCGCGAGTTCAAACAAATTGATCTCTAGGAGAGGTGACATACATTGGCCTCCACGTAGTCCTGATTTGAGCCCTATGAACTTTGTCTTGTGGGGCTATCTAAAATCAAAAGTTTACGTCAATAAACTGGATTATTTGATGCAGTTAAAAGAGAATAACCGAGAATAATTATTTTTAAAAAGTAATTTCCTAAAATGTGTATATCAATAATTAATAGAGGTTATTTTGATGGACGTATGTCTATTATTTATATTGCTTTATCAAAAAGAATCTTTCTTTTGGGACACCTTGTATGTTATCAAATCCATTTCTTTCTTGAACGCTAATTGAACGTCGAACTTTCTTGTTCCTACATCTCGTTTTTTTATTTTCAATTCTTACTGTCCACTTTTTAATATTGAGACGATACATTATATTAAGGAAATATTCTAAAGATCTTATCCACGCATGGAGAGTTGAAATACCGAATTTGTAATTATCTCTGTTGCACTCCGTTTTTAGATCTTCATTCATTGAATTACGAATTGCTTCACAAATGTAGCATATTTGGGTCGAACTTAAACCGACTAGCGCATTGCAAACTTTTCCATCCACCACTATTAGTGACATTTTATGGCTTTATATATTTTAAGTTTTGTTGATTCGACGGAATTTATTTCATTTTGAGTTCATTCTGCTTCTTAGCGGGTGAATTCATCATTTTCCTTCACAAACAGCAATTTAATCGGCTTGCGGAAACGTGATGATCAAGACCTAGGATTGTACCATAATAATATAGCTTGGTCATTACATGAACATAATTTTGAAGGAACAAATGATTTTCATCATCGCAATCTTCATTTCCAAAGTCTGTTTGTATTTAACTACTGTGCCCTGAACTTCCGTCACAATCCCACTTATTAATAAATTCAAAATTATTTTCAGGTAAAACTCTCTTAGACGCAATAAATTTGGGAAAAGACAAGCCCACGCACAGTGAGGTTCAATAAGCTCTGCAATTTGATCATTGCACTAATTTCTGTAACTATAAATTCGTTGCTGAAGAGATTTATTTTAGAAGATTTGCAATTTATTTTAGAATATTCCAATTAGTAATAGGCTGGATATATGTGATGACCTAAACCCTAAAACCGATTCCTTGTTAAATTGTAAGAATGTTTCGTCAAATTGGAGTCTATGAAGTAAGCTAAGGCTTCATCATTTGTAAAGGGGCGTCCATTAGATTTATTTAAAATTTCCGTTGTTTTAATTAGGTGTCATATTCAGAAGAGGAACAACAAATCTCATCTACAATGTTGACATTATTGCGTTTGCCAGCAGATCGCAATATTGCCTAGTACTCCTCATGCCTAACAGTGCTTGAACCTATTATTTTTTTTTGCTTTATCGCAACAATCATCAAAACTTTTGAAAGGCCCTCAACGAACACTAGCCAAAGGTCGATTATCACATTTAAATTGGAGATCACAATCTTTATTAAGCCAATAGTGATGTTTTAATTAAAAAAATTTTCTGTTTCTTCCAAAAAGTCAGCACTTTTATTGACTTTTAGAAACTGTACCACTTAAATATTTTTCTAATTCCAATGGCTTCGACCAGTTTGGTGAATGGTGCCTGAAAATTGTTATAAATATTGATTAACAGCTATCAGCAGCCAATTTTTTTCAAGGTATATTCAACGAATATTGAGTTAAATTGTATGTAAATTTCTCGGAATTTTAAGGTCGGAATCCGAATCGGTCTCGTCGGAATTTTAAGATATTCTTTTGTGAAATTCCTAAAACGATTATACAAATATTGTAACTGTGTATTGCACTGTGACTACACAGTGCCTTAAAATTGAGGCAAATATAGAACAATTTAACAACAACAACAAAAAAAGCAAACCCGTACATGTATTATAATCATCCATGGTTGAAATATAACATTTAATAAAATATCGTAGGTATAAATTTAATGAGTGAGCAGTAGCAAATTGTAAACAATGGTTAAAGGCAAAGGTGGGGATTGTCTTATTATGATATTTGTTTACATTCTTAGTCAAATCCCATAATACTCAAGAATAAGAAGGAACAAACATCTCCGAATCCTGGCTAATAAAAAAAAAAAAACAACGAAATTTTGTCATCATTTAATTCCGCCTAGAATGTCCATCGGGCCTACTCTGTGACAGCCGGATTAAGGTTATTTCCAGATTAAGGTCCTTGGTAAAAGGGGTAAATTAAGTATTTATCCGCTAATAAAGAAAACTATATTTCGTTTATTTAACGGTGATGGCAATTTATGGCAATTTAGATTCCTAGGAGCATCACTTGATACTTTGTTATCTATCATGAAATCAGTTGATTTCAAAATTATATAATCTAAATTTTCAATTATTAACAAAAAATTGGTATATTTTTATGATTAGATTGAGGGCAAAAGGGATTGCTCAGCGGCTTTTTTGGATAATAGTCAGACCTTTAATATGTTGTAGCATTATGCACTTTTATTTGAATTAAAGAAAAATCTCCCCGACTAGTACTTTATGATACTCAAGTCATACTTATGGTGTACTGGGCCGAGTTGCTTTATCTCATATACAGTGTCGCTATTATGTATGGAAACGGTGAAATATCTCGAGAACGCTTTGATATTTCTTATTGAAATTTTGAACACAAACATCAGGAAATGGGTATATTTTTTTTCTTGTCGGATATTTGAAATCCAAGGCTAACTTGATTTTTTTAATGACATTACTTGAATTTAACACATTATTGCAAAGAGCATTTTTTCTTAATTCAACGAAGTAAATATAGTATAGCTTTTTTTCAAAATAGATTTTAAAAAAAGTAAATATCTATGAAACAATAGACGCATATGAAGTATTTGATTACACTTGACTACTGTTAACATTAATTTATGAAATTCAAATTTCTTTCAATTTTTATATAGAATTAATATGTATTTAATTGAAAGAGAAATAATTGAAATACTAACAATTTTTGGATATAGTGAACGAAGCCCTAGAACTCCAGCTACCCAAAACTTTTAGAGCCTAGAACCCCTTGCCATCTATCAACAGGAAACCTAAAACACAAAATACAAGAACGAAGGGGGGCTCCTGAACCACCATTTAGCGGTAGGAAACCATACCACTAACTTATAGATCCCTGTTATAACGCTATTGCGCGCGACTTAAATACTTTGGTTACTAATGTAGTTTTTTAAAAACACAAATTTTATTCGCAAATGAATTTAATAATCTTTAAAATTATTGACTATTACAATCGTTCATAAAATCAGAATGTTCACAATGAATAACAATATTGTATATATATATATATATATATATATATATATATATATATATATATATATATATATATATATATATATATATATATATATATATATATATATATATATATATATATATATATATATATATATATATATATATATATATATATATATATATATATATATATATATATATATATATATATATATATATATATATATATATATATATATATATATATATATATATATATATATATATATATGTAAAATTGTTAATGTCAGCTATTTGAGGCTGGCGGTTCTCGGCAGTTTCCTGGAATGGGTCGAGGACCTCTGCACATAACTCGGCTCTCAGCAGTTTCCTGGAATGGGTCGAGGACCTTTGCACATAACTCCTCCATCCCTAAACGGAAGATTGTCCTTGGGGGTTGAAGAATGTTCTGGGCGTTGGTTGTGGTTCTTCGGCTTCGGTCCTTGGATCGGCTTGTGGCTTTCTTCCTTTCAGTCGATAGAAGACATACCATACTCCAGCGGCGATTAGGATAAGGTAAATTGGCATGGTCCAAAAGCTGTGTTGAATATGTGAGAGACCAATTAATTCAATGGGTGCTATTTTATTTTGCTCCCTTTGTAATTGATGGATTTGGTCCAGCGGTATATTTTCTAAGACGAGCTTCGTCTTATACTTTGTTGGTACTTGACGCTTATTGACTGATATTTCTTCTAATAGTAGAGGGTCGGCTGAAGGATTCTTCTTTATGATTTTCATACGTAGTCATTAGTACGAAATTTGCAATCAATGGGTATTTCGATTAAATAAGTTCCTTGTAGCTGCACAAAATCTGTCCCTTAGCATGTTGTTTCAATTTTTGTTTTATTGGCAAATACGGCGATATAATGGGCTTCGCTCAATTGCTCTATGACGTTTCTAGTCAATTCGATCTGACTTTCTTCACAAGCTTGGAGACTGGTTTCTAACTTTAATAATCGGTGGATACAATTGTCGATTTTCAATCCATTTATTAAATTGGCCTTTGTACAAAAGTATTCGTTCTGCAGCATATCACAAGGTACTGGCATGTATTGGTAGAAATCCGTGTTCATAATCAGATAGGTATTATGAGGAATAACAGTAGTAAGGTTTTGTGTAGGCATTGAATATAAATGGAAATATTGAAAGGTCTCAGGATAAATTATTGGAAAGTGAATTACGAAAACAAGTTTTTTATGATGATAAAATGCCGGAATTTCTAAAGCATCATAATAACAATTAAAATGTGATTTCGGGAAAAGCATTATTTGAATATAGCTTTACGGCTGTATCATACATTGATTCTAATTCATCGATTTTAAGTAGACTCGAGTGTGCGATCTTTAATCTAGCAAAAGTGATTGAGTTTTCGATATTAGTTAATAGTTGTAAAATAACCCTAAGGCTTATATTAATCTGATCTAATACATTTTTAGAGGCCAGATAATGATTTAGATTTAATACTAGGTCGTCAGTTCTCAATCTCATCTCTTTTATACCTTCTGTGACTATATCTTGATTATGATTTATTAGAGATATTATTCTATTAAAGTTTTCTATGATTTTGGTGGTGAGAAAAATTTGCTTGTTTACCTTGTCTACGATGCCTCTTTGGTTAGTTTGTAATTTATTAATACTATTCACATAAAATTCAGCATCATCCGCATCTAAATTACCGCTAATGCTTTTGATTACAGCGCCTAAGCCATTAATTAAACCTCTTTTGGTACGATATACAGGATTAATAGTATTATACGTTTGTTCCGCTAACATTAGTTGGTATGACATTGCTTTATGAAAATTTTGAAGTTCAAAATAAAAAGGATTATGTTTTATCTCTAAAACATTAGTAAGCTCATCATAATGCTTCCTGAGAACTTTGAGTTGTCTTTCTATAGGTTCTAGGTCATAATAATGAAGGAAGGTATGAACTTTTGATTTTAAACACGCTGTTCCTAGCTTATACGGAAGAAGTCCCGGGTTTTGAGCTAAGTTGGTTATTTTCACTTCTTGAAGGGCTGCTGGCAGCAGAAGCTGGGACCTGTAACGGATTACGTTTCAATTTAGGTGTTTTTAAATTTTGTTTGTGAATTAATTTTGATCCTGAATGAATTTTAATATTTTTATTTTTATTAACTTTCTCTTTTACGTATTTCTGTGTTAATTTATTTCTGTTATTTGACTGTTATTTATTTCTGTTATTGAACATTTTCACCTTCATCATATGATAATGGATCTTCTCGTTTTTTGTTATGTTTACTGATGATACATTCCTTTTGAGAAGTCATGTTTTCATTTAACTTCTTATAAATTTCTTGAGTAGCTTGGCGATGTTCTACGATATAATTGTTAATGAGTTTTTGATTTAAATTAATATCAAAAGGATCTTTTGAATTCAGATGTTCATTTATTATATCAATTGGTTTTTGTTTTGTTACAGAATGCACTGAATTGTTGTAACCTAAAATTGCATAAGGCATTTGATTTAAAATATCAGTTTTTTTGTTTTTACTAATAATCACTCGTAAATGTTCTAATACAGTGGAATAGAAACGTTCTATGGACCCATTCGATTCTGGATGATTATTAGAGATAGAGTGAGGTTCGATATGGTGTGTTTGAAGAAATTCTTGTACAACACTGTTTTTTAGTTCGGTACCATTGTCCATTGTAACTAAATTTGGTAATCCATGATGTGTAATGAAAGTAAGTAATGATCGTACAATTTCAATACCGGCTAGACATTGTAACGGCTAGGCGGTATCTATTATAGTCAGATATTTTTGTCCTTGAGCCTGAAAAGTGTCTATATGGATTATTTCAAAAGGCTTAGAAGGTCTTCATTAGCTTTAACGTGGTGGGTTTCTATCATATTTATTTAATTGACAATTTTCGCACAGGTTGATGTAATCTGTAACATCTGATTTAATTCCTGGCCAGTAGTAATTTTTTCTGATACGTTATTCTGTTTCTAGGATTCCACGGTGGTTGGTTTTTCCTTCATTATAATTTTGAATAATAGTGTTTTGTTTGTCTTTCTCTTTAATGTCTTCCAAGATAACATTGCATTTAACGAGTTTGAATGCTGAACCTTTGAATGTATTTCTAAGTATGATACATATTTCCGGAAAATAATTATCATCTTTGAAGTGAAGTGCGTACGTAATTTTGGGTTTGATAAATTCTTTAAAGAATTTTATAAGATCAGTTTCTAGGTTATTTTTTGAAAGTTGTACATTAGTTCTTGATTTTGTAGGGAATATTTGCATTGCTTTGGTTTCGCAGGTGAATAATAAACAAGGTCTATAATTATTTGGTTATTATAGATATTTAAAGGTTTTTCTGAAATTGGTATTCCAAGAATACTGTCTTCGTGACTAGTGTGTACTGTTATGCCATCGTCGTCATCATTTCGGCTTTCATTTTGAGCATCTTCCGGTTGTTCTACGTCAGGTATAAGGGGTTGTTCTCCTATATTACCAGATATTGAAGCGTTGTCATCATTTTCTCTAGACATTATATCATTAAATTAGTCCATATATTCTACTAATTGGTCAAAATCTTTAGTATGAATTTCTATTCTGAAAAGTGCATCTGCATTCGTATTGTACTTTCCTTTCTTGTACATCACTTCATAGTCATATTCTTCTAGACGTAATCCCCATCTTACTAATCTAGAACTTGGTTCTTTTAATGACATCAGCCACTGAAGTGGTTTATGATCTGTTATAATTTTAAACTTGCGACCAAACAAGTACGGTCGGAAATACTTTGTAGCCCATACTATTGCTAGTAGTTCTTTTTCTATTATACTGTAATTTTGTTCCGATTCATTTAAAGTTCTTGATGCATAGGATACAGGTTTATCACTGCCAATAGGTCCTTGTGGCAATATTGCTCCTATTGCTATGTTACTTGCGTCTGTTGTAAGATTAAATTCCTTCGTAAAGTAGGGATACTGTAGCAATGGTTCATTCATTAAAATGTTTTTACAATCCACAAAGCATTTTATGAATTTGGGACTATGTTCAATTTTTGCGTTGTTCTTTAGGCAAAAAGTTAACGGGTTTGTTAATTTCGCAAAATCTTTAATACATTTTCTGTAGTACCCTAATAGACAGACCTAAAAATCCTTTAATTTCCTTGGTGGTTTTTGGTAAAGGGTATTTTTGTATGCTAATAATCTTGTCGGGATTAGGTTTCACACCATCTGGAGTTACTATGTGCCCTAAATAAGCAACTTCCTTTTTCAAGAACTCACATTTGTCCAATTGAATTGTGAAATTTGTTTCTCTTAATCGTTGGAATACATTTTTCAAGTTAACGATATGTTCTTGCGAAGATGTCGATAATGATATCATCCAAGTATACTAAACAAATTTCGTTTTGTAGTCCACGTAAGATGTTATCCATGGTACGTTGGAAAGTAGCTGGTGCATTGAATAACCCAAAAGGCATTCGGACGTATTCATAATGCCCGTTCTCGACATTGAAAGCTGTTTTTGGTATATCACATGGTTCCATCTCAATTTGGTGGACTCCACTTGCCAAATCGAGTGTTGTAAAATAATTACAGCGACCTAATTTGTCTAAGACGTCACTTATATTAGGCAACGGATATCTGTCTTCAATGGTTTTCTCATTTAATTTACGGTAGTCGACTACAATTCTCCATTTTTT
Organism: Cosmopolites sordidus; assembly: GCA_031761425.1. Classification (NCBI taxonomy): domain Eukaryota; kingdom Metazoa; phylum Arthropoda; class Insecta; order Coleoptera; family Curculionidae; genus Cosmopolites; species Cosmopolites sordidus. The sequence continues at coordinate 275,118 of JARFXV010000546.1, forward strand.
TCTTGCCAGAAGCATCTGGTTTTTTGGGGACTACCCAAATTGGCGATGACCATGATGAATCGCTAGGTCTAATAATTCCTTGTTCTAATATGAATTTAATCTATTTCTGTACCTCGTCCTTATGAATAAACGGATATCTGTAAGACTTAGTGTAGACTGGTATTTCCTCTTTTGTCTTAACGGTATGTTTCAGTTGATTGGTAAAAGTTAAAGATTGGTTTTCGGTATAAAATATATATGAATACTTTTTACATAACTTAATAACATGATGTTTTTCTTCTGGGTTCATATGAGACGTTCGAATCAGTTTTTCTACATCAATAATTTGTTGGTTATCAGGGCTGGACATGTCAATTTGGTAAAGTTCGTAGTCATTTTGTTTGAATGGAACTACTCTTATTATATAACTGAAGCTAATCCATTTCTTGCAATTGTTAAGGTTTCTGGAATTTCTATATTTTGTATCTTCTGATGTGGAACTAATACATCACCATTTTTAATGTTTACAGGAATTTTGGTTAATAATTTAGTATGCGGTTCGATTTTTATAGAATGAGAACATTTTTGAACAGTTGGTTGGTATTTTATAGGTATTTTACTCTGCGGTGTTATTAAATATGAATTTAGAAAATCTAATTTTGCGTTTAGTAATTATAAATTGTCTAGTCCAATTACACCATCATAAATACTGTGAAAATAAAACAAGTAAAATTTTAGTTTCGTTTTGATTAAATTCAGAAAACATTGGTATTTCGCAACAAGAGAGAAGAAGTTTGAAAGACAGTAGATACTGTAAAAGGTTCATAGAATATTTCATTTTAAAAAAAATTATATGCAATGTCAGGATTAATAAAACATTTTGTTGACCCTGTGTCTATTAATAGTTTAAGATGAGGTTTCGCAATTAAAATGTAAGGCAATTCTTTTTTGTCTGACAATAGATGATACTCTACTAAGGTTCGGTCTCTTGAATAGGGATTTCCTGAAAATCCTGAGTCGTTTCATGTTCGTTTTCATAGAATTCGTACTCGGTGTTAATGTCCTCGACATATGTTTCCTGTTGCTCGGAGGTGTCGTCTTCGGTGTTAAACAATTCTTCGACTATTATATTTTTGTTTGCTCCGTGATTTGCAAAATGATTGTAATTTTGATTCGGCTTTCTAAATTGGGAAGTATTTCTTGTAGATATACTCATAGGTGTGGGTCTGTTTTGTATGGGTCTCGGATTGGAATTTCTTCCAAAAACTTGAGAATTACTTGGAATATTTTGAGCGGGTGGACTCGGATGTCTTTGTAGATTTATTGGTCCACGAAGAAATTGTGTGTGTTGAACCTGAGGGGGTTGACGAATTTGATTGAATGGTCTAAAATTGTTATTGAAATTATTTATTGGAAATATCACTGGTGGATGGGTATTTTTAGAAATCGGTAGTGTAAATGGAATTTGATGCGTTGATTTTTGATAATATTTGATATTTTCTTCTTCAGTTATAAACTGTAATGCTTGACTTAAGCAATTTGGACGCATAGCTCGTATAGTTGAACCTAGAGGATCCCTTAGTCCTGCTAAAAATGTTTTTAATGCTTGCTTATTAAAAAAATCTCTCTTACTAGTTCGTTCTACCGGTGTGGTGTTGTGCAAATCAATATAATTACAAACAGTAATGAGCAGATGAATTACCCTTTCGTGAAATTGTGTCGGTAATTCTTGTGGTTTTTGTTTTAAATTAACCAAATCTTGGTTCAAGCAATTTTCATCTCGTTGATCACCAAAATTTTGAATTAATGTTTATTTTATCTTGTCCCAGGTATCACAACCGTTTATGGCGATAACTTCTTCAGCTCTGCCTTCTAATTTATTTAAGATACCATTTAATAAAAGAACATTTTGAAAACTACTTCGATCATTTACGTCAAAATAATACGATAAGAATGACTCTGATGCATTGATAAATCTATGTAATTTATTTGGATTTCCATCGAATTGTGGAATAATGCTTAAATTCTTAATATCTAAAGCTGGTGGAGCCATTTTGTGTGTTTTTTGATTCTTGTTTAAATTAGTTAAATTATTTGAAAGTCTTAATGTTTTGAATAATTCTACTAAATCTACTTCGTTGTTCCGATTGTTTTCCTTAAAGGAATCAATGGAATTTGAGGAGACTGACATGAACAATTGATTGGTACTTACAGCATCAGTAACCTTGCTAAGAGTTGAATCATCGGCCTACCAATTTTCTCGATTGATGATTGGAACTTGCAGACTCTTCTTGTGCACTCACAGCAGTATTTTTTCGTTGTCTCGTTTAAGAGTGAAACTCAAAGGATTATTCACTGTAAATGTCCCACGAAACAATCCTACCGACTGCGCCACTTAAATACTTTGGTTACTAATGTAGTTTTTTAAAAATACAAATTTTATTCGCAAATGAATTTAATAATTTTTAAAATTATTGACTATTACAATCGTTCATGAAATCAGAATGATTTCAATGAATAACAATATTGTATATATATATATATATATAATATATATATATATATATATATATATATATATATATATATATATATATATATATATATATATATATATATATATATATATATATATATATATATATATATATGTAAAATTGTTAATGTCAGCTATTTGAGGCTGGCGGTACTCGGCAGTTTCCTGGAATGGGTCGAGGACCTCTGCACATAACTCGGCTCTCAGCAGTTTCCTGCAATGGGTCGAGGACCTCTGCACATAACTCGCGCGAAACAAAGAATGAGGTGGTGTCATGATTTTGGTCTAGTAACCATATAGAATATCTACTCGCATAAGTAAAGGCCATCATCACAACGTATTTCGAAAATCATTTATTCTCTCTATTACATCTTATTCTCGAACACCTAATTTAAAGCAAAACCCAACAAGAAAACTTTCACTAGATCTTTTAAGTTTATATATTTGTTAAAATGAATGTAGATGTAATTATGTTTATAATTTTATTTTCTCTATAGTGGAAGATGCGGTAAAACGGTACTGAAATATTCTATATTTCCAACATGATCCTACGTTGTTTGCGTCATTTAGTAATATCTCACACGTAAAACGGCTTCTTTCGTAAAACGGAGCACAAATGTATCTATAAAAATTAATTTTTGGATGGTTTTGTTTAATTTTTAATTGCCTGTACGTGTTATTCGATAATTCCATTTGCATGTTTGAAGTAATGTTGAAAACTTGCTCTATAAAAATATCAATTAAGTGCTTTTAAACATAACTGATATTTCGAGTTTCTTAACTCGTGCAGTTTCTTAACATCGCTACAACTTCAAAATTAAATTTTCCCTACGAGTTTCTCTGAGACAAGATGATGTATAGTAATTACACAGTACACGTCTTAATTGGCTTAATTATGCCTAATAACTTTCTGTGTTTAGTTAAAAATAGTTCGAACCTGTTAGGAAAAACTATACTAATACAGGAAACTAAAACAAAAATTTACGGTAAGAAAGTAATCAATTAGTCAGTAAGATTCATGGCTTTTCATATAAATGCATAATGTAAACGGTTAATAGACGCATCATTTATTAACTGTTTAATAGAAATGGAAAATAGTTTATTTGGATTAGCAATTTCAGAGTTCAGAAAACTTTTAATAACACAGGTCAACAAATTTCAAGTTTGTTGAGGTAATATTGATGAAAATATGTATATTTATATATGAAGTATTTTATAATCCTAAATTCGAAAATGATAAGCTAATTGCTGTAGCAGGTACAATTTTTTTGTTACAAAAAAGGGACGGCATTTTTTTACAATCTAATATTTATTTAATATAAATATGTAAAACGTGTTAAATCTATACATAGACATCACTGAGGGTTATGTGAATAAAAAATATATTACATGAGATCATACAGCGACAAAAATTTTCACTTTTTCCTTTTGTGTTCTGTAACATCATCTCTTTTTAAAAACCAGTAGTGGTCGCCCAACATAGATGGGCTCCAGCGCCACTGTTATCTTGCTTCCATCGTCCTGATGCCATCATAAACCTTCTCTCGTTGTTTGTAGCTTACTACTTAATGTTCCGAAAAAATCCAAATGGGAGTATAAAAATACATTATTAAGGACATGCGACACCCTAGTATTTCATAGGCTTTCAAGAGCACATCTATAAGGTTTCTATAGTTTTCATCTTTCTTGTTGCCCAAAAATCCTTTCACTACACTTGCAAAATACTTCCAAGCTTTCAATTTATTTTCATTAAATTTTTCTTGGAAACGGAAATCATCTAGAAGGTCCTTATTTGAGGTTGAATAAATATGCCTTCTTTAAGTTTTACATCACTTAATTGAGGAAATATTTTTTAAGTACTTGAAAGCATTACCTTTTTTGTCCACAACTTTCACAAAGTTTTTCATTAGTCCAAGCTTAATATTGAGATGCGGAAGAAGAACCATTTTTGGGTTAACAAGATGGGCATATTTTATGTTTGAAGTACCAGGTTCAAAAGAAGTTTTATGAGGCCGATCTTTGTTGGTGTAATGTTCTTTTATTGCCCTACTGTCTCATAGACACAAAAAAACAGCAATACTTTTTAAAACCCCCTTGAAACCATGGCAATATACCTATCACTTTTAAATCCCCACAAATATTCCACTAATACTATTGATATTTAACGTGATTTAGTATAGTTGCTAAGTTGTCATAGGTTTCTTTCATTGTCACTGGATGGAATAATGGGTTTTTGTTTCCAATATAAAGCAAAACTGTTTTTAGGTTGTATTTCGATGAATCTATGAAAATACGCTACTCGAAAGGTACATGCTTCATATTAAACTCATTCATTAAACCGTCAATATCATAGACATATAGCGATTCTTCCATTTTTTATAAACTTGAAAATGTTACTTTCCGTTTTCGGTAAAGTGAAACACTTGCATTTTTATCTAACAAGTTTCACTAGTGAAATCCGACTTTTGTTTTGACAATTCCAGAGTACGTACCAAATCATTTAATCCATTCTCCGTTCACCGGTAGTTGTTAAAAATATTGGTCGAAACTGGTGTTCTCAGGAAGTTGCGGATCAGATCGTGAAGAAGAATTATAATCACTGAGAAACATGTTGTTCAGGCAAATTTGGACACTGAATTTTGTCCCTTTGCAGTTTTCAAATCCCTTCTGTTTTAGGCATACAAAAGTAGCAATCACTTACATTGTCAGTAGGAAAAGGCACCGCAAACGGCATAGATTTTTCTTGCGATGCATCTACTGCACTAAATTTACGTGACAACTCACACAGCAAACATGAAGAGCCCAACTTTTTTCTTATACAAAAGTAGCAATGACTTACATGATCAGTAGGTTCTCTCAACACTATAGGAACTGCAAACGGCATAGAATTTTTCTTGCGATGCATCCACTGCATTAAATTTATGTAACAACTCACACAGCAAACATGAGAAGCCCGACTTTTTTCTTAATCCCCAATTTGGCACTTAAAATATAAAAGATAGGCTTTTTTTACTTCCTTGGATATAGATATAGCTTGTGAGTTTAAATTAAATTGTTCGCATATATAACAAAACTTATCCGCTGGATGTTTGAGAACTTGCCATTTTATATAAAATTGACTTAAACACTTGACTGTACTGTAAACGAGGCAAAAACAAACTAAACTATAGAAAACAATAAAATTGGCCTTAAAAGTTCGCAGAATACTGTGTAAATACCTCCTCTACGGTCTTGTAATTCCTACATTGTAAAGTCTAAAGTCAGCTATAAATAATTTCAATGTTAGGTAACTACCTAAATGAAATGCAAAAAGAGTTCTCATCAATGTCATGTCGGCCTGTATTATTAATGTCAAAATATTAATGCCGATAATGCGAATCATCTTTGGTTCGCAGAAGTTATTATACTGATCTCGGATTGCTTAAGTAAGGCAAAAGGAAACTAGCAGCGGTTTTGCCTTAAAATCAACAATGCATGGTCTAAAGATTTTAATTTGACACAAAGATCAGTAACCAGAGTGAAAGTTGAACCCCTGGAAAAGTTGAAAATCACCTTAAAAGAACGAATGCCAAAGGAACGAGTCAAGCAAAGAATTGAGATTACAGATGTAACAGAGCGAATTAACATGGAATTGTGCTGGATAAGGATTCCCAGCGGAAGATAGACCAAAAAGATTATGGAGTGATGACCGAGGTGAGATATTAAGGAGGTTCTCCAACCTATGGCAAGATGATACAAAACAAGTATTTACAGGTCGGATTAGATATGCGACAGACCGAAAATGTGGAAACTATTAAGAGGAGCCTATGTACTGCAGTGGACCAGACAAGCTGTAATGTGACAAAGATAATATTTAAAAATATAAGAAACTAATATTATATAAGTGTATAAATATACAAAGGATAAGGGAAGCCTGGCTTTGCAGGCGATTATTTGGACCATGTAACAGCGTCGACAAAAACAAGAGCCGTTCGAATTGTTGAAGTTGTATAAAAACATTGACATACATTTATATCGACGATATCTTTAAGGATACTTTAGTATTTTTTTAAGACCGTAAAATTACAAAAGGTGTTTTAATATATTATTTTCGTTATATACTTTATATTATTTATATCTACAGGACAATCCACGGAAAACAGACCTTTTTAACGAAGGATGAGTACATTTATTCTTTGTGAAAAATGTTGTATTTACAGAAAAATAAAGTTTAAGATGCCATTTTCAATGTCTACGAATGGAAAACCATGTCTCTTTAGTCACAGCCACTTTTACGAATACATGTGGGGAGCTATGCTCGAAAGTTCGAGTACAGCTTGTACTTGGGAAAGTTGGTTCGTATTTTTAAATATTTACTATTTAAATATTTAAATATTTTTTATATAATTTATAATTTTATAATTTATTTAAATATTTAATATTTACATTTGTTTTATTGTTATTATAGTGCGGATAGATCCGGTTGGATCAAAACATTCTGAGTCATTTTTGAGTATTCCTTCTGATCTTCCACATCTCTTTTATCCTTTCTCCCTTGGATTCTTTTTCTCTCCTCCATCCACCTTGTCCCCGATCTTCCTAAAACTTCGCTCTGTGACGCGACGTCCCAACTGTGCATCTTCTTTCTATATGTGCTTGTATCCTCAATCTTTGTTGGATCTTTTCTTTGTATGTACGTAAGAATTCTGTTGGTGAGTCTTGACCATGGGAGTCTACTGATATGTCCACAGAATTTCAGCCTTCTTTTTCTTAGGTCCGCCGCTACATTGGACATTCTTTGTGTGTTCCTAGAATGTAGTCTGTATCCTTCCTCTGTTAGTTTTAAGCCAATAATTTTCCTCATAACTTTGCTCACCTCTTTGATTGCCATTGTTTCATTGTCAGCGAGTATGGCTAGATCGTCAGCGATCTATGTTGTCTTTAGATTATTCGAATCGTATTGGTTTCAACTGTCCTTAATTTTTAGTTCTTTTTCCCATTCCCTTATAACTTTGTCCAGGATTTTGAATAGGAGTAGGGATAACCCCTAATTTATCCCATACATTTCACTTTAGAGGTTGTGTCGGTCAGTGTCTGCTTGATCAATCGTAGTGTTTTGGAGTCGAGTCCTTGTTCTTCTAGGATATTGAAAAGAGATTTCCGGTCGATGGAGTCGTATGCCTTCTTGAAGTCCACGCACGTTAAGATGATTGGAATGTTTCTAATGGCTTTGTATTTCAGTATTGTTTATAAGTTAAAGATTTATTCAGTGCATGAGCGACCAGGCAAAAGCCTGCTTGGTACTCGCCAATTTTGTCTTCTAGTTGTTCTTGTGTTCTCTGGAGAAGGCATGCTGAGCGGATTTTGTAGGTGACTTGCAGCAGGGAGATTCCTCTGTAGTTATTCACATCTGTTCGGTCTCCTTTCTTGTGCAGCGGGTGGATAAAAGCACATTTCCATTCGCCTGGCAATTTTTCTGCTTGCCAGATGTTCGTGATACTTTGCGTAAGTTCCTACAGTGAGTTCGGTCCGAGGTTTTTCAATAGTTCCCCGATGATCCCATCTCCACCGGATTTCGTATTATTTTTCAGTTTGTGTATATACCTGTGAAGCTCTTCTTGTATTGGTGGTGGTGATTCTGAGTATACAATGAGGATACAATTTTTCTTGGGCAATCTTGGATGCTTTTGTGACGTGTATTCACCGATTTCTCTTGCAAAAGTCCTATAAAATTATCTCGTGTTATAATTGCGAAAGTTCTCCTCTATATAGTTACAGAGTCTAGATGTTCTTTCATGTACTTCCTCTTAGTTAGTCTGATAACTTTTGCGGCCTGTTTTCTAATCTCGTCAAAAAGCTTTCTGAGGATTTTTTAGTTTTATATTACTGAAATGCTCATTTGCATCGCTCCAATGCAGTTTCGCATTCCGAGCCCCACCGAGAGTATTTCGTGTTCTTTTTTAATGGGATTAGTTTCTGTGCTTTTTGTATGGAATTTTTTCCATGTATTTGCCTGGTTTTTTTCCATTCTTCTGTTATGTGCACCTGCTTCTGACAGATTCTCCTCGTGGTGAATTTGACTTTGATTCGTGTTAGGTAGTGTTTGTGTTTGTGTTAGGTAGTAGTAGTGTTTGCGCCTCTGCGGACTTGGGCGTCTTTGATCTCTCTTTATTCTGGGTATAAGATTGTCACAATTAAAATTTTATTTTAATATTTACATTTCTTCTTGTAAAGGAAGTGTTTTGAATAAATTTTAAATAAATAAATAGATTTATAATAATTCCGAATGATTTGAAGTAACTTAAATTTTGGACATTTTGTTGGATTTTAGAGATGAGATTTCAATATTCAAAATATATCTGCAAGATTTTGAAATAGATTAATGCTTTTTTTCTAGTACATATACTTTGAAGTAATTTTAGTAAATACGACTGAATTCGTTATATACATTTAATTTCTTCGTTGTTATGTCTAAGCAAACACATTTTTTTTCTTCCAAAATGATAAAATAGTGAAGATGGTCTCTCAAAAGACGAACTAGATTATGAAATCAAGATTGGAGGTATAAACACTAATAGGCACACAGTCGATTGTCTAAGAAATATAAGTTGTGGATAGTTAATACTGTTGCTGCTTAGATAAAATATGTTCTAGTCATGTTTGATTTCAGTATTGTTATACCATGGCAAAAGATTGTGCTGTTGGGAATAATATGTACACGGTGTTTGGTGCATCGTTTGCCACATTAAAATGACCGATAGGAGGGGTCTTTTGCTATCTCCTTAGCCTCTATAAAGCATTATTGGGTACACAGATTTTTCTATATTAATTATTAAATTCTTTATTTGAAAAAATCTAAAAGTGAGCATCGAAACTTAAATAAAAAAAAGTTATTGGTATAGGGTTCGGTGAAAATCAAAATTAGATGCAAGTGACACCTACTTTTTTTTATAGACTCGCAAAGTTCTTGGAAGAAGTAAAAATAAATTTAAAGCTCAATTTTGAATTGCATATTTAAAAAAACTAAAAGCGAAATTATGGTCTTCGAATTCTTAAAAAAAATCTCTGGGTTATACTATTTCTAACGATATGCAATCATGCCATAAAAACGTTTTACTAACTTCATGAATTTGCTAACTTTGTGTATCGGGAGGCATTAGGCTGATATTCAATATTACTTATTTGCGTAAATAACATACGCTAAGTAGGTAAAAATCTATCTAGCTCTTGCTCAGTGAAGTCTGACTGCTATCTCTGTCTTACAATGGGTACTAACGTGCCTTGGACTTGAAGTAAAAATAAAATCTTAATAATCAGTGTTTTAATTAATTACAAATCTTGTTCGAATTGCTAACCTCCGTTGCGTAGGCACACGTACGTCTTTTTTTTAAATATGACGAAAGCCGCCTCTATGCGTTGGAATAAATCTTCTCTACTTTCAACTTCTGTAACATATACAAGTTCTTTTGCCCGGCCCCCGATGTAAAAATCCTACGGAGTTAGGTCTAGGGACCGTGGAGGCCATGTAGTAGGGTCATCCCTCCCAATCTACAAATATGGCAAAACATGAAGAAGGGGAGAATGGAAACCTCCAGAGCCTAAGCAAGAGGTCTGGATCAAAGGTAGGGAGGACGGTAAGACAACTATACAGGCGATAAAAAATAAATTGACATACGAGGAGATAGGAAAAGAAGGAATAAAAAAGTGTAGAAGGTTGAATGGAGGGGCAATTGTTTTAGAATGTAAGGATGAAGATCAGAAGAAAAAAATTGTGAATAAGATTAAAGGTATGAAAGATATAGATGTGAGGGAAGGAAAGAGATTGAAACCAAAAATAAAAATAATGGGTGTGGAAAAAGGGTATAGAGAAAGAGAATTAATGGAAGAAATAGTAAGTGAGAATGAAGAGATAAAACAATTGGTAGGCGACGAGAGGGCAACAAGCGTTTTTAAAGTGGTTAGGAAATTCGCTTGTAGAGACCAAACAAAAGAAAACTGGGTGATGGAGGTCAGGCCGGACGTGTGCAGGAAAATGAAAGAGAGAGGACGTATAAATGTGGGGCTAGTCAGTATGTTTGTCGAGGTCTTCGAGAACATGCTGCAGTGTTTCTAATGTTTTAGGTTTGGACACCTGCAGAAGTATTGTACCGGGAAAGAAGCATGTGGTGTGTGTGCGGGAGAGCACGATGGGAGGGAATGTAGAGCAAGTGGAAAAAAGTGTGTAAATTGTGTAAGGATGGGCAAGACGGAAGGAATAAATCACGGAGAAAAGAGATGTCCCGTGTATATTGCCAGGATGGCCGATCAAAAGAAAAGAATTGATTACGGGTCCTAACGATGTTGGTACTCCAAATCAATTTGGGGAGAGGAAATGCTGCGGAGAGTTTGATGAGAGTGAATGCGGAAAAATGGGGAGTGGAAGTGATACTAGTACAGGAACCATCAGTGAGACTGAATGAATGGGAAGGATGGGAGTTGTTTAGGAAAGAATATGGAGTGAAAGCGATAGTACTAGTACAGGAGCAATTGGGAGCGAAAATGATAGAAGAAGAGTCGAGTAAGAATGTTGTAACGGTTGAGATTGGCGAGGTGAAAGTGACTAGTGTGTATGAGGAGCCTGGCGGAAGACAGCTGGAGTTTAATAGAAAACTTATAGGAAAGGGGAAGAGTAAATGGATTATCGCAGGAGATTTTAATCTCCGAAGAGTAGGCTGTGGAGGGAGAGATTGATGATAGAAGAGGGGAGCAGCTGTTGATGTGGGCAGTGGAAAATGATTTAGTGCCAGGAAACGACAGTGGGAGCTTGCCAACCTTCGCAGGAGGGATGGGGAGCAGTTACATTAACGTTTTCTGGTACAAAGGAGTAAAAGTGAATGATTGGGAAGTCTGCGAGAAAGAATCTCTGAGTGACCATCGGTACGTGAAAGCGAGTGTGGAGATAGATGTTGAGAGGAAGGAAAGGAAAACGGATTGCTGGGGTTTCAAAAATACGAATTGGGAAAGATTCAGGATAGAGATTGATAAAATAGAGGTAGAAACAGAATTGATAGATAACGAAGACGAATTGGATGAGGTAATTGAAAAATACCAGGAAAGTTTTAGGAAAATATGCCAGAAAGTGATAAAAAGGAAAAGAATAATAAAAAGAGAAGGGAATGAATGGTGGGATGGTGAATGTAAACAGCAGAAGGCAAAATTCAGAAGAATGGTGAAATATATGAAAGGAAAGATAATGGTGGAGGAAACGGAAGAGAATAGATATAAGAGAGAGAGAAAAAAGTTTAAGGAAATGATAAAGTTGAAAAAAAGACAGTATATCGATAGAATTATGGATGAATTGGTTGAACAGGAACCATGGAATAAAGTATGGGAAGTTTTCAGAAAGTATGGAATAAGATATGGAAAAAAGAAAAAAGATAATAGAGGAAATGAAGAAATAGAAATAGAAAAAATGAGGGAATATCATCCGATATGCGAACATGATGAAATAGCGGAATATGAAAGTATAGCGAATAGAATAAAAGAAAGAGAGTGGGAAAGCGATGTATTGGGAAGTGAGGATATTATAATTGAAGAAGCGAATGATGTTATCGGGGACCTGAACAAGAATAAGGCAATGGGAAAAGACAGAATCCCAAATGAAGCTGTTAAACAAATGTCAGAAAAGAGTAAGGAATTATTATTGAAATTGTACAACTGATGTTGGGGTTTAGGGCATTTCCCCAAATATTGGAAGAGAGCAAGGATTGTTTGGTTACCTAAAAAAAAGAAAAGGAAAAAGGCCTATAAGCCTAATACCGACGATGGGAAAGATCCTAGATAACATCGTGAATAGGAGAATCCGAGCAATCTGTGAAGTGAATGAAATTTTTGATGGGAAACAGTATGGTTTTAGGAAAGGGCTGAGAACGATAGATGCCATCGAGAAGGTAGTGGAAAAAGTGAGAGAATATAAGATGGATGGACACACACGTGCTGGTGGTTGCTCTGGACCTGAGGAACGCTTTCAACACGGCCACGCAAGTGGAAGTGCTGGGAGAGTTGATGGGGGTAAAAATGAATGAAAGAATAGTGAAAATGGTGGATAGTTTTATGAAAGATAGAATGGCAGTGAGTAATGGGGTGCAAATGAAAGTGGACAAGGCTGTCCGCAAGGCTCTTGTCTGGGGCCAACGTTGTGGCTGATGAATATGAATGTGAGTTGATAAAGAACGAAGAAAAAGAGGAGTAACGGGGGGGGGGGGGGGATTGATACAGGCGTATGACGATGACCAAATAACTGTGATCAGCGGAGCGTCTGTAAGGAAGATTGAGGACAAATGGAGAAATATTGGAATGAGTGCAAAGAATGGGCGAAATCTGTGAGGCCAGCTTATTACGCGGAAAAGACTGAGATGATGTTTATTTGGAAAAAAGGAAAAATACGAGTGCCTGTAATTAGAATGGATGAACGAACGATTTTGATAAATGATAAAATAAAATATCTGGGTGTGACATTGGATAGATGTATGAACTATGTAGAGCATGTGAGACAAATTAAGGTGAAAATGGGTAGTGTGATAACGAAAATGGGTGGACTGCTGAGAAGAAAACTGGAGAACGAAGCAAGAATGATAGCGAAAGTGTTGTATGAAAGGGTAATAAGACCAGCAATTTTGTATGGAGCGGAGATATGGGGAGAGGAGCCAATGACACAAGAGTGAAAAAAGAGCTGAGTGCGGTGCAGAGGAGAGCTTTGAAGTTGGTTATGTAGGCACACAGGACGGCACCGACAGAAGCTTTGGCTGTGGCGGCGGGTGTACCTCCGTTGCATATAAAAGCAAAAGCCTGGGTGGATGCATGGGATGAATGTAGGTATAAGGAGAGGAAAGAAAGAGAAGTGTGGAAAGGTAGTAGAAGGCCTTGGGAGGTGATAGACAACAAAGAAGACGAAGAAGAGAATGATGAGGAAACAATAAAGATATGGGTAGATGGGTCGGAAAAAGGGGGAAAAGGAGGAATAGGAATGATTGTGAGAGAGAACGGGAGGAAGCGTGGGCTTAAAGAACGAGTGAGTGACGGACCGACTGAGTGTGAATATTACGCAGGAAAGAGAGGGATAGAATGGTTTAAAGATAGGGTAGGAAAAGGAGATAGTATTTTACAGACTCAGATAAGTAAGTTGTTGAAGGAAGGAAAGTCAATAAAAATAAGATGGATGGCGAGAAATAGCGAGAGAGAAATAAGAAGAGCGGACGAGCTGGCAACGGAAGGAAGGGAAGGTGAGCAAGTGACGATCGAATGCGAGAAGAGGTGGAGGAAAGAATAGATGAGGAAGAAGAGGAAAAGGAATATAATAAGAGAGTGGCAGAAGAAATGGGATGAAAGAGAAAGGAAGAAATATGTATGAATGGTGTAAGCGAGTGGGAGTAGAAAGAATGGGAATATCCTGGAAAGGTATGCAGCTGGTGAGAGGGCATGGTAACCTAGCAGGATATAGAGAAAGGTTCAAGATTAAGAATGACAGTGGGAATTGTGAATGCGGAAATGGGAAGAAAGATGTAGAACATGTAAGGTTTAGTTGTACGAATGCAGAGAGGAATGAAAGAAGAGAAGAAATTTTGAAAAAGTTGGATGGAAGAGAAATGTAATTAAGGGATAAAGAGAATAGAGTAAATGATGAAATGATATGTATGGTGAATGAATGGGCAGAAAGGGTGATAAAAGATGATGATTACGCGGGAGTTTAAGGGAAAAAGGGCTGCCTAAACCGGGGCGGGGTCTTCTCTCCCCGTTAATTTGGAGAGTGTAGGGTGTTGGGTGTTGCTCTTGGCGGTGGTCTCGCTAGATAGTTGGTGTATGCCAGGTTGAAGCCGCAAGGTAAAAACCAAAAAAGCAAACGACAATTCTGTCCCAGACTAAGCTCCAGTGTGCAGGACAACCATCATTTTGGAACACAACAGTCCTGTCTTCATTCAATATTGGAACCTTAGCTAACAATTCGGGTAAGACGTTTTGCAGGAACTCAAGATAATTATCGCCGTTGAGACGATCAGGTAAGTAAGGTTTTCCAATTACATGATTTCCAATTACTTCTGCCCAAACATTGATACGGAATCTTCTCTGAAATAACCTCTGTATTTTGACTCGTGGGTTCTCATCTCTCGGCGACCAGTGGTGAAGGTTCTGTAAATTAAGAATTTCTTCTTTATTAAATTACGACTCACCCGCCCACAGAATACCTTTTAAAAAGTCAAAATTTACCACGTCTGTATACAGCAAAAAGCGACAAAATCGGACACGGTTATTAAAGTTGTTATTTTCAAGACCTGCAACCAATAAAATACGCCTAAGAATACTAAACACGCGTCGTGGGAACTCATCGTTAGTGTGCACAGATTGTAAGTCTGTTCAAAAATTACCTACCTTGTACCGAAGTGTAATGAAAAGCAAGTTTCTTATTTTGGAGAAGTATTTTCCACACCTTCCAGATAGAAATTTCGAGTAATGAGGCTACATTTCTGATGCTTCTAGTAGGTTCCTCCTCGAACAGCATCAAAATCTGCTCATGTATTTCAACATTGTGTCGCATCACAATCCCTCTTGGTTCATTAATGTTTATATTCCCAGTTTCGCATAAACGTTGGTAAGTATTTTGGAACGTGTGACGGGACGGTAAGCGTTTATTGGGAAAGCGTTCTTAGAGAATGCAACCATCAATAAAATGTCACAAAAACACTAACAAAACTAACACAACTCAACAAAAACATATAAAATAAGTTAGAGACTTAAAAGATTAGTGGCACTGCGTTGGAACAACAAATGTGTTAATCAGCAAAGACAGATAAATCTCAACTAAAAAAATTGAAAGCGCGCGCGTGTTTTTTGAGCTGGCTTTCGCTTTACCTAATGAAAGAGAGAGATAGATAATGCTATTCTACTGTGTATGAGGGAGATAAGAATTTTTACTTGCTTTGCGCGTGTTGTTTACATAAAAACAAGTTTTTATCGTGCATATTAAATATCAGCCTAATGCGTCCCGATACATAAAGTAAGCAAATTAGTGAAGTTAGTAAAACGTTTGTATGGCATGAATGCATACCGTTAAAAAGAGCATAAACCAGAATTTTTTTAACAAATTCGAAGAACATGATACCTTTTAGTTTTTTCATTTGTGCAATTTAAAGTTGAGCTTTAACTTTATTTTTACTTCTTCCAAAAACTTTGTGAGTCCACAAAAAAAACTAGATGTGCTTGCATGTAATTTTGATTTTCGTAGAACCCAACGACATTACATATTAAAATAAAAAAATAATATAGAGGATATACCAATAACTTTTTTTTAAATTCAAGTTTCAATTCTGACTTTTGGATTTTTTTAAAAAATTGAAAAGATAGCAAAAGACCCCTCCTATTATCTATTTTAATTTGGCAAACAATGCACCAACTATCCTGTATTCTATTTTACGAACTGTTTTGTTGTGTTTAAATGATTGTTTCTATTGAATAATTTATTTCAATTGAAAGAATATTTTTGTTTACTGCAAAATGTAAAAAAAAATAGAAATATATGTTACGGTTGGTTTAATTTAGTTGGTTTATTATTTATTTATTAGTTGGTTTATAAACATTTAAATTACTTCGCAGTCCCTTTTTAGCGCATAAGGGGATGTTTTTACGATCCAAAAGTTTAATTATTCTGGCGGAAATATATTTTTAACGCTGACTATATGGTCAGAGTCAAATATTTCAAGCTGTCCCAACCTAAACTTGAAGAGATTTACCACTAAACACCAAAACGCTTTTTTTGAACTGCTCGACGCACGTTTCGCTAGCCATGTTAGCATCATCAGGAGATTAAATCATCTTCATCAAGTTTAGTGTTTCACACCAAAGGTTCCAATAGAAGAATTGATCTGTCCCAACCTGTCGAAGGGCAAAAGGGCAGCTAAACACGCTCTTCAGTCACTTTCTTTAGTCACTCTCTTCAGTCAGTCTATATAGTTAGTCTTTGTTGTCACTTATTTAGTGAGTCTCGCTTGTAGTCTCACTAATCACTGTTAATAAACCACTGACAATATTTTTGCCTATGTTAAAAATCAGCGGGTAACAGTGCTTGTACCCTTTGTACATCATAAGGGTAGAACAATTGTTATTTTAGTATTATATGTATAATCCAATGAGCAACTCCAACTTGTCGCGAAACTCTTCCACTATTTCTGGTAGAATCCCCTTCAACAAAATGTTGTAATTTGTTACGGCAGTGGTCGCACTTAACTTTAAAGACTTATTAAAAATTTTTGAGTTTTGGAAGACAAATCAAGAAAAACTTGTTTATCTATCACACTATATTTATTTAAACACATTAACTTAAAATTAAGAGTCAATTTGGTAACTAAAGTGTTGCCATTACCGCAATGCTCAGCTAATGATAATATAAATCTGGTTGCTTACCAGCATAAAGTTCAAAATTAAGAACGTAAAACGTTGATGCATCTACTAGTGGATAAAGCTTTATTCGGTATTTATCAGGTTTTGATTTCGTATATTGTCTGAAAGGATATTTTCTTTGAAAGCCTATCATCATTTCATCAATAACGACGTCCTGCTCCACTCAAATAGCAGATAAACAGTTCTTCGTAAACTTCTCCAAAATGTCCCTTATAGGCGCAGTTTTATCCTGAGCATGACGTGATATTCGTATAGTCGCATCAATAGAAGAAATTGATTCTTTTCAATTACATAGTTGCTGGAAAAATAGATAAGCCTGTGCCATCAGTAACATCAGTGTGAATGATGCTCAGATTTCGACAGTATTAGAGCTTTTGCAGTCTCAAGATCTTTTTATATAAAGTAGTCTTTTTTTTATAAATTTGTTAGTATGTATAACAATCTCTTCAATAATATCATCGCTTATCAATAAATTCCGGGCTTGTACAAACATTGTTTGGACAAGCCCGGAAGGAACTCCTACACCATTTTTAGACACGCCACAATCTTCCGCGAGAACATTTTGTGCTTGATGTCTCACCCTGTTATTAAATTTGTTCCATTTTGTCACCTAATCACGCCCTATAAATAAAAATAATTCTATCTGATAGAGGCACAACCGATTCTGATTCCGACGAATCCGAGGTGCTTGCTTCATCTACATCTGTTCTCCGTATCTTGAGTTTCTGAAATATGGTCGGAAGTATCTGAGTTTTGGTCACTGTGCACTGATTCACTCTCTTTATATTTTTGTATTTACGCTATTCTAAAGTCACTAATGTGTCTTCGCCTACGAGCCATTTTTACTAATAAAAGATCGAAAATACGAACCCTGTTAGACGATATTGACAAAAATACTATCACGAAGAGCGTCGCATAACATTTTTTAGACGTTGGGTGCGCGTAACCTATTCGGCGTTTACATTGCATCTAAAACAAATATTATCTATACGTGACGGACCGCGCCTAGCAAAGGGGGATATAGTTTTTTTTGTCAATACGATGAGTCCATGAAAATCTACTAAAGATGAGAAATACTTGTGAAGTAGAGGTAAGATTTTGTGACCGAAAATATATCAAAATATATCTGCTTGAAGGTTAAAATGGTTAAAGGTTAAAAAGGTTAAAATCTCTTACCATAGATTTTCGATTGGTGATTTAATAAGTTTACATTTTTTTTGTCGGGAACTCACAAAGTTTTTGATCCTTGTACGGAATTAGGTTAAATTTACGATTTCCGCTTCTGGATTTAAAAAAAATTCTATTCTGAAATACAAATTTTTGATCACTTTGCTACATAAATCGGCATTTACTTCACCACTGACACGAAGAATATAGCTTTTAAGGTTATTTAGTGTTTATGGTTTATTAATGTAAACTAATGATTTCACATAGTTATGTGAAATGGAGTTATATCGCATGATCTTGGTGACCAGGTCACATCGGCATTTCTTGAGATTAGATACTCATTGAGCTTTTCCCTAAATAAATTGATTTTGTCCCAAGTTGTATGGTACATTGCACCATCTTGTTCAAATCACATGTCATACCGATCAAAGGCATCCAAATCATGCCAGACAAAAATCAGTAATCATGTAATTTTGTCTATTGACAGTAACTGTATTTCCAGTTTCGTTTTCAAATTAGTACCGTCCAATTAACCCTCAAGAGAAGCACTATAGCGATTCCCGATGCTCAGAAACAGATGGGTTGCCATACCATGTATGACTTTGATTATTAATATGTTTTGATGAAATTATCCAATTTAATATATATATATATATATATATATATATATAACGGTTAAAATAACGGTTAAAAAAAAAAGAAAAAGAAATTAGTTTCTTAATAATTAAAAAACGGAAACAATTACTAATTCATCAAGTATACCCAAAAGTAAAACAAACGAATGATAAAAAGTACTGTAAAATTTCATATTTCGGTCCAATTTCAGAACAAATTGCTCGCTCTTTGAGGAAACATAATTTGCAAATAGCGTTTAAAACTACCCAGTCAACCAGTAAATTAATTTTTAATAGCAAAGATAAAACATCAGCAAATACAAAATCTGGAGTTTATATATTAAGTTGCAACGAGTACAGTAGCTACTATGTTGGACAAACCGGCAGAAATGGTAAGGATTTAATGGAAATGATAAGGCGACTACTGGTAAGGATTTTTCGTAAGTGACGCTATCTATATGTCAGACAGGGGACTTGTTGACCGATGTGTCATCAATGCTGATATTCTTTGATTTGAATAGTAATTACATCTACACTAAACTAAGGGAGATTTGCTACTGGACGCCGAATCAACATGGTTCCCGAAACGTGCGTCGAGAACTTTAAAAAAAGTGATTTGGCGTTTGGTGGTGGATCTTTTTGAGTTTGGTGTTTCACACCAAAGGTTCCAATAGAAATATTGATACTTTTACACTGTTATTAGTAACATTTTCCTGTTGCAATTCATTGGTAAAATTATTAGTTTCCTCGTCGGTTCGCTTCAAGTACGCCTCGTATTCATCCATGCAACTTTTGTGAGCGTCTTCGAAATTTTTCAGTAGTTCTTCGCATTCACACTTTGTAACCTTTAATGTTCGCGACATAATAAATACGTTTTCATCTGGTATTGCCCTGACACCTTGTATTTCGTATTTATTCGACCCGTTTCAGGCATCTTGGCTCTCTGCTGATTGTAATTTGCTTTTTCCTCCTCTTCACGTAGAGCTTTTGCGAATTCACACCCCACAGGTGGTCTGAGACCAGATATAATATACACTGGACCTGAAACAGTTTTAGGTTAAATACTTTTGCAGTTGAATAGTATGCGTGCGAAAAAAATATTAATGTATATATGTATATATGTATATGTGTATATATGTATATATGTATATATGTATATTATATATATATATATATATATATATATATATATATATATATATATATATATATATATATATATATACCTATATATATATATATATATATATATATATATATATATATATATATATATATATATATATATATATATATATATATAATTATATATATATATATATCTATATATATATATATATATATATATATATAGGTATATATATATATATATATATATATATATATATATATATATATATATATATATATATATATATATATATATATATATATATATTCACCCTTTCTCCACGTGGTGTCACCGATCGCCTTCGCCGAACTGTCAACCATGCGACGTCACGTGTCTCTCGGGACCGGTTTCTAGCCTTTTTTTTCTTAATTTAAACCATTAAATAATTTAAATACCATCCAAAACATCAGCAGAAATAAAAAAAAATTAAAATGAGGTGTTCTATTCAAACAATCATATCTAGGCAAAATAAATAGATAAAAACTTTTACCAAAGGCATTTAAAAGGGAACTTAATGTACTTTCAGATACTTAATACATAATTTAGCATTATTTTCAAAAAATATTTATTTAGTTAGATTAAAGTTCACTGATATGATGCTCTTCAACAACCGATTCGATCTTCCTTTTACTCGCTTTGCGCTTTAATATTTATAATTTACTTACCACAAACTGGGTCAAGATCGAAAAAAACACACTATTTGTGTAAAAAGATTATTTAAATAAATTGACAAAACACTGATTCAACAACAGCACTGGATGACGTATACCCATGGACTGACTACGGTCGCTTATATTTTTGTTAGTATTCACATCCTAAGATGGCTGTGGTGAGGAATCTGTAGTGGGGATAGTAACATTTTCCCCTACTCGAAGTCATCCCCTCAACGTGACCATTTATAAAGGAAAACACTTTTAATTCTGCCCTGGATATCCCTTATCTAGTGCTTCTCTTGAGGGTTAAACCTCCGTACCATAAAACACACTAAATTGTATTTTTTTTTTGGATATAAAGGTATTTCAAGAACAGCATGTGGGTTTTCTTCACTCAAAATGCGACAATTTTGCTTATTTACGAAACCATTTAACAAAAAATGCACTTCATCGCTGAAGATGATTTTTTCATGAAATATTGGATCTGTTTCAAATTGCTATAAAACCCAATCGGCAAAAATTTCTACGCAACAAATCGTCATTTTGTTTGTGTTCCTGGATTTTGTGAATTTATACACCTTCAATTGCAAATATTTATGAATAATACTATTCCATGTAGTGCCATCAGAAAATTCAAGTCCTTGAGAACGACGTGAAATTGATTGTTCTGGATTTTCATTCTCACTTTTTCACAACATCGATGTTTTGATTGGATAGATCCTTAGCATCACAAACACTAGCATTTGATTCGAATTTTTGAATTAAATTGCAAATAGTAAGGTCTGTAGATCCATAAAGTTGACATTACATTTCACGTAATTTTGCGAAATACAGCCCTAATAAAATTATCATTTTTGTAATAAATTTGAACAATTTATATACACTGTGTAACTGTATATCTTTTCATAATAATTTTCAAAACAACACTAAACACAAATGTCAATTTTAGGCGAAATGAGGAAAAGAATATATATACCATTTTACGTGGGATTTATGACTGTTTTATATTTTGATGTCAAAATATTCCCGGCTTTACAGAGTAAAAAAATATGAGCAAGTTAATTCTTCCCAAAGTTGGTAAAAAGCGCCTTCTAGGAACTAGGCTCAAGCTAGTACCAAATTTGGATTTGTCGCCTTTGAAAACCCAACTACCCCGATTTTGAACCTGATATCTTCAAACGTTTTTAAATTATCACAATTTTTAGAAAATTTAGTTTCACATTCAATATCCTATATCTTTTCAATAACTAACATTTGCCAACATATTAATTGACTAAATCCTCTTATATTTGTCTCTACTATCACCAGTTGCTCCATGGCGAATAAGTTATGGGACACTATAATATATATATATATATATATATATATATATATATATATATATATATATATATATATATATATATATATATATATATATATATATAGTAAAATTTTCTACAGTTTCACTACTTTTCTAATAAAGAAAACAAGAAAACATTTGATTCAATCCGAAAGAAAGCGTTACTATTTATGTCAGTATTTCAAATAATTTAAAACAAAAATAACTAAAATAAATTATACATAAACTTTGATATAAGAAATAAATTAGTATTTTATTTTTAATTGTCTTGGGTATGTATATGTTAGTAGTTATACCATCGAATGGCTGCATCCATATACATTTATTTCTTGACAAATAACATACAATCACCATCCATATAGCAAGAGAAAGATATATTGTATCCCAAGGTATTGTATCAGGTCGTTTATCAATGATAAACATCAGCATTTTCCCGAAAAGTTTGACGTTTGAAATATATATGTACAAAATGGTGGATTAACTAAATCTGAAATATGTTCGATGTCTTTATTTAACAAAATACAACAGAAGGAAAATAACATCTCCAAGTATTCTTCAGTATTGTTCAGGACCTTAAAGTATGAGCTTTCCATGAATAAAGTAAAATTAAAGGAAAATAGAGCGTTATGATGTGCAATCTTTAAAATATAAATATTATTTTTCAAATAAATGGTTAGCTAATATCAGAGGCGGTTGGTTTCTAAGGGACCAACCTACCTAAAAAACCTATATATTAATTTGTTGTCTGTTCTGTCTATGATCACGCTTCTTGCGACGTCTATAGTCTAACATCCATAATGTCATTCGCGGTAACGAAATAAGTCATAGGTTGCCGTAGTGCACCGATTAAAGAACACGTGCTTTGGGCACAGACAAGTTTGTGCCGTTACTGTTTTCTTTATTATCGCGTGCAACGGAGATTAAACGCATTTATAAAGTCATATCTTGGGTGCTTTCCCATTCTCAATAGTCAGGTGTTTTTTGCCATCGCGCTTTTCGATTTTTCGAGTGGTTGCAAAGTGAATGTTTTGAACGATTACAATAGTGAAAATCAATTCAGTGCAATATATGAATAGAAATAATTTGATGAATAGAATTAAATTGATAATTTGATTGATTCGAATAACATTTTAGGACCGAATTTTCATAAAAAGTCTTGGATAGACCGATACCGATTCTGCAAATCAAGCAAGTTAATATTACTCAAAAACGAACATACAAACGCACATTCAATAAAACCGTGTATGAGAAGTATTCGTGGTTATGTGGATACGAGACAACAAATAAATTTTATTGTTTTCCGAGGATTTTTGGCACAAGTCGGAAAACCAGTAAGTGCTGGCGATCTTGATCTTGGCTGGATTAAACACGGTGTTAATGATTTGAAACATTTGAACGCAAAGATAAAATCACATTCTATTTCACAAAGACATTTGAAATATGAGCTATATAGAGAAATTAATATGTTGGGTAAGACAGACATTCGTTCTCAACTCAGTAGTGCACATCGGGACTATGAAAAAGCACAATAAAATTATTGATTGCAATCATTACATATCGTCTAAGTTAATTGACGGTATAACATTCTGTGGAGCATCTGAGCTTGCCTTACGTGGGCATGACGAAATCTACACTTCAGAAAATCCTTGCATTTTCAGCGGGCTAGTAAGTTTGATGGTCGAAATAGACAATATTTTAGAAGCTCATTTAAAAAACTCTAAAAATAAGTTATTTCTAGGCATCTCCAAACAAATTCATAACGAATTACTGGATTCAATGTTGCATGTTTGTCGCGATATATTAAAAAAGGAAATTCACGCAGCAAAATATGTTGTTATACAGACCGATGAAACAACCGATACATCTACTCAAGTACAGATGGTTTTTATAATCATATATGTTAAAAATGGCGAAATTTATTTTAGGGCTTTTATTCTAGGGTTTTTAATACCAAAAAATCGCTCAACAGATGGAGTTGTAAACGAAATTCTGACGGTGCTAAACGAGTTAGGAATTGACCAAGAACCAAGAAACTTATAGCCCAAAATTATGATGGTGCTTCCGTAATGAGAGGTGCAGTCGGAGGAGTACAAGCCAAGATTGAAAATATTTATAAGAATGCACAGTATATTCACTGATATGCTTACAAATTAAATCAAATAACTGAAAGGTGTTGTACAATAGAAAAAGGTTTAAAGGTGTTTTTTGCAAATCTGTCTGCATTTCCAGCTTTCTTTTCCCGATCATCCAAAAGGACAACTGTTCTAGACAGCGTCGTGAACAAGCGTCTACCCTGTGCGGCTCCTACCAGATAGAACTTCATCTAAATGTGTGAATACTGTTTACGTTTACAAAGAAGAATTGTAAATATGCCTTGAAGAAATTATGGACGCTGAGTCACATCAAAATTTTATAAATTATTTGTGGATGATAATTTTAAATTTTAGTTGTTTTTCTTTGATAAAATAATGCCTCACTGCGACATTCTATTTGATCAACTGCAAAGCAGGCAACTAAAAATGCACTTAAAGTTAAGAAGAATTTGGTAACTTTTTCAACAGCCATTTAAAATATTAGAGACAATATAGAAATACAAATTAATCAAGAATTTAGTAACTTAATTGGCGAAGAATCTACAACGATCATAGAGAATCGCGGAACGAAACGGAAATTTACCGACAAGGAGGATCCCAATCCGAATGTCAGGATATGCAAGGAAATCTGTGATACCTTAACCATACAGGTTCATGAACGTTTCAGTTTCGATGTATACCTAACTGTTGTAAATTTACTTGAAACTGACATCTTTGAAGCTTGTGTCTTTCCAAATGAAGATATTTAAACTGTCTGTAATATGTTTGCAAACGTAAATTACTTAAAATTAAAAAATAAACTCTCGGTAATGTACGCACGGGACGATTTTATGAAAAGCGGCACACCCCCACACAGTGGGGGTGTGCCGCTGTTACAAATGTTTATCCAAAACAATTTAACATCAATATTTAGTGAATCTGTGGAATTACTGCCCGTTTTATGTACCGTCCCTATGACGACTGTGGAAAGCGAAAGATGTTTCTCTATTCTCAAACGAATCAAAATATTTCTAAGAAACACTATGGGCCAGGAACGGCTGTGCGCATTAGCAATGCTATCTATTGAAAAATAACTTGTGAAGTCAATTTCAAATTTTAATGATCAAGTCATCGACCACTTTGCTCCTCAGAAATTTAGGAGGGTGGACTTCAACTACAAACAGATTTAATGGTTATGATCCTATGGTGAGTTTAAAAATTTTATTATCTAGGAACCTATTTAAAAATGATGTCTGACAGTTACACTCGTATTTCGACACAGCAAAGTGTTGTATGAAAAATTGAAAGCAAAGTGTTGTATGAATGTAAAATTTTTGGTTGCGACGCATTTCCCTATCCCCATTCCAAAATTTGGTTATACGTGGCCCACATGTTTTCCCCCACGAACCGCCGCTGGCTATTAACCATAAGTGTAGAGTACACCGCACCTTTTATAACTGAATGAAGTTTAAACTAATAAGACCCAATACAAAATTACTCCTCTAAAAGAACCTACACTTATAATTGTTAGTTATAACGAGTTCGAAAAAACAATACCTATTCACATAAATAAATATAACGTAATTCAAATGAGTAATAGTACGTATTTAGTCTTACAATCATCCCCGAAAAGATAACTTGGGATTTCAAATCTCCGCGATCTGCTTTATGTTTTTTAACGGCAATAACGCTGCTCCTTATTCTGACGACGCCTACTGGATGTAAATCTCGCAAGCTTTCTGAAGATAACGGGCAATATCTTATGATTATGATATAATTCAGGTTTTATAACATTTTCTACCGGTAATTTTTGGAATGTTTTCTCGTGTGAATTTTTATACGCTATTATTGAAAAGCATAATTATATTTAGGAATTATTTTAGAGAAGTAATGACAATAAGATCACTGTCAGGGCTTTTTTAATGTAAAAGGCTAAAATTTACTCATGAAATTTGATCGTTTTTAAAATGTTCCATTACAATTGTAATACATCTGGGTGTATATATTGAAAGTGGTGTTTACCATCCGATAATTTCGGGAGAGAGAATTGGGAGAAAAACACTATATTTTATTGTGAAAACATAAAGCTTGTCAAGTAACAATATTGAAATGTTTAGCCTAAAGATCACGATTACAAAACCCCACAGGAAGAAGTAGTCATTTATATAAGGTAAATTCATTTAGAATAACTAGTGTTATTAGTTAATCATGTGCATATTAACCTCCATATATAAAGTTTGTGGCAGAGACACGGACTATTATAAAAGCTCAGAACTAACAAAGATACTTTATTTAAAATGCTAGAAATATACAATGTTATAGATGTACAAAAAAAAAATAAAATTATTAAAGATAGCATCTCAAAAGTCAACTTCTTCTCTTTGTAAATACTCGTCTGTTTTCAACCACACATTACTAATTCGACTGTGAAACATTTCTACGGAATTTCACGTTATTTCTGGTTGAAATTTGAATATCAGATCCGCAATATTATTTCGGAGGAAGGAGTTTTGTGTTAGTACCCTTAACAAGTCTGAAGTTACTAATATGTATATAATCATTCTATGATTCATGAATGTGTATATCATCATTCTCGGATGTATTTCGGGCAGCAAGATTTCTCATTTCTCGATTATTTAATGTGGGTAATAAATACTTTATAGCAGGTTAATGTGAATATTTTTGTTTGTCCAACATAAATTTGATCACAATCTTGATAACTAATTTCATCAATCCCCCATTTTTCACGTTGATCTTCTTTATACTTTGGATTATTCAGCACGTCTCTTAGTTTATTCTATGGTTTGTATACTACCTTTTCTAAATCTTGTTCTAATCTAGGTTTTGTTCTGTTCCTTTTAAAAAGTCGAACATTCTTACAATAATTTCTTAAACTTATTTTTTTCTAATTAATCTCTCTACAATGTTCTTATTATAACCATTCATCAGGACATGATTTAATCTAATTCTAAAATTAAACTAACATATGTCCTATTTATGGTATATGGCAACCGTACCTAACGAAGTGCTTAAAAACCATTAATAATTGAAGATAACTGAATAGATCAATTCATCCCAGTTGATCGTTCTGTTACATTTTGCTATTTGAATGCTTTCATATGCATCCAATATTCTATTATTATTTACACTTTTAATTAGCCTAAAGTTACTAATATTCATATTATGATTATGCTCGAGTATATGTCGGGCAACACACGATATATCATTTCTTCCATATCTAATGTGAACAAGATGTTCTTTATATCTAGTTAATATAGATTTCTTAGTTTGCTAAACATACCATCGATTACAATCTTGACAACCAATTTTATAAATCTCCCATTTTTTACGTGGATCTACTTTATCCTAATTACCCAGGACTTCTCTTAACATATTATATAATTTATAGGCGAAATGTCTTCTTAATGCGCACATTTTCAACGTCTTGTCTAGCCTTCGTATTAATTGAACATCAATCGGCATTACTATAAATTTGATTTTGTTCCTTTTAAAAAGTCCAAGATTTTATTACAACTTTGCACTTCGGCCATCTTCCTAATCAATTTAAATTATTTGTTATAACTCTCTTTAAAGAAAATTTAATGAACCTCTCTACCATAAAGTTAAAACTAGTTTTGTTAGAAAGATGTGCTCCGAAACAATCTTATTACTGAAACTGTTTAACTCAAATCAGTGGCGATGCAAGACCTAAATTTGATGTGGGCAAGATAAATTTTGCGAGACCCTCTGGTAGCGCAAGAGGACGGATTTTATATAGAGATTTTTTTTAACTATCAAATTTTTATTCATAAACATGCAAACATCTTTACTTTAACTAAAATTATTAAGTAATAAGTAACAATATAGAATTAAAGAAACAGAAATTTCTTGCTTTTAGCCTTACCTCACTCCGTAATAACTGTATCGTAAACTCAGCTTAAATGCTGTGTCTGCTTCAATAGATAAAATTGCCAAAGCTGAAAGTCTTTGCCGACCCATTGTACCTCTTAAATAATGTTTTATTAGTTTTAATTTTGAAAAGCGGAGGCTATACTTTACTTCCCTTCAGCCAAGGCTGAACTTACTAGAACTGTTAACAAAATTCGAATGACAATATAAATATTTGGGTGAATTTCTTTATATTGCTTTTGAAGTTATTTTCTGTTATATATTGGAGCAGTTGTTTTACATCTTTAATGAAGTTGCGTAAATTTGGGGTCATTGTTTGTAATTATTCATATAATTTTTAAGGTTGGAAGTCACTGCTCTCAACCACTTGCAGGACTCCCTGTAAATCTTAACAGTTCTTTAATATAGGCTCTTTTGGAACATTTTTTTTAACTTAGATTATACAGAAAACGAAAATTTTTAAAATGTTGATTCAAAGATATCTGTTTAATTCATATTGCTCATTGTAGAATTAATCACGGTGTTAAAAAAATCAGATTCGTACCGTCTTTTGGGAGACTCTATAGGGTCATCGCTACTTTCATAATCGAGCATCGTTTTATTTTTGGCTACCCTTTTGTTTTTAAAGTCTTTTGGCAGATTATATCTGCTTTTCTCAAAAAATTGACGAGCATCAAACAAGCATTGTTCGAACCCAGTTTATCGATATTCTTTGATCCAGTCACAAAATATACCCAAAATATATACAAAAAAGCAATGCTTAAACATACTTGTACAGATTGCCATAATTTGTTTATGATATTAACACGTGATAATATGTCATAACATAAATGTAATGATATGATACATTTTAAGCTAAGTATTTCGTTCAAAACCGATTCACAAATACTGAGTGTGTCTGATTCCTGCGTGTGTTTTTTTTAAGCTTTTAATACATTAATCATCAAATTGCAATAATATGGCCTTCACTGCCTCGATTTTGCTTTTCCACCTTTCGTCTGATAAAGGCTTTATAGCAGTGGCGGCTCGTGAGGTAGGGAACGCCGCCTCTCCAGCAATAATCACAATAAACAACTTTTCAGAGCAAAACACCATATTATATTTCCGTTCAGTTTCTTTCCTTGAACTCATTTTCCTGGTTCACCTCCTGAATAGGGTTTTAATAGCACGAAAAGTAAAAAGGAGGAAAGAGAAAGCAAAAAAAATATTCCACGAGCTTTACAGTAAGTTTTAATTTGCCTTTAATTATTTCCTAGCGTTTGGTGGATATTGAAATTCGCAAATAAATTTTCTGAATAAAACCAAAACATGTTTTACTGTCGCAGAAGGATTAGCTGCGTCTACCAACAGTAGATTCCAACTATGACACCCGCAATATTTGATATACGAATTTTAACTCCACTATTTATGCCTACCATATTTGCACCATTGTCGTATCTTTGGCCACGACAGTTTTGAATATCTAATCCAATTTTTTCAAGCTCTTCCGATATTGCATTAGTTAGATATTCTCCAATCGTCTCAGCGACAGGAAGAAATCCGATCAAGTTTTCTTTTATTGTTCGGGTTGATGTATTATGAAATCTTAAGATAACTGACAACTCAACTCAACTATAGCCTCTAGTGCAATTGGGCAAAATAGAATAATATTTTACCTCTTTTGCCATACGAACTTCATTGGTATTTGTTTTTTACATCAATGTGGTCAATTCATTTTGAATATCGTCGCTTAGATAATGGTATGCAAGTTGTTTGTCATGAGATATGAATCATATTTAGATATCAGTTTAATGACCCGTTTATTTGGCAATACTGGTTTCTAACCACAATAGCCACTCTGACCGGAAGTTAATGTCAATACGATCAGAATCTGAAGCAAACTTGACAGAAAGAGTTGGAGAACAAGAAGTTGCGGTTAAGTGGGCATCAGATTGTTTAGTAACTTTAGATCATCTTGACTTCAAAAATTGCTAATCAGATATTGATGTTAATTTGACTCAATTTTTTACTTCAAATTAAGTGCAAGTCTTGCTGTCAAGTTGCTTCTAATCTACGGTCACAGATTTGCATCAACTGGCACACTAACAGTTACCCAGCGAGGAGTTGCCATAAACTTGGCGTCAAGTTGGCCGAAAAATCACTTCAAGACACTAGATTTTTTTAAAAAAGTATGTGGTAGGTTAGTATTGTCAAATGCTGGCTGGCCGGTGGTATGTATCGTTTTATGATGAGTAAAATTTTTACTCGCGATCACGGTTTTTAATGGTCCTAGTTATATATTTTTCATGAATTAAAGAAAGCTGCATAAACCTTCGAGGCGTGAGGCCTTAGGCGATGGCTCACATCGCGCCCGCCTTATGCCGATTCTAATAATATTCTTCTAGTAATCGGTACACTCAACAACAATGATCATACAGCAAAGAATACCAGGACCTCATACTCCTGTAGAAGCGTATTTTCCACTTTTCTTAGGAATTGTATTGGATTTATAAAAGAACAGGAAGATAGTTGGTTTGGTAGATTTTCAAATTCCCTTGCTACCTACCCATTTTGAAAAGTTGTATGTTGGAGAATCAATTCTTCATAGAATTGATCTCATTGATTTTGCAAGATTGTATATCTTGCCGGTATTAGATTTGAAATTTGTAATTTGTTTTTCAGAGAAAGAAAAATAAAGCTGGTTTGTTTAGTTTTAAACCTCGAAAATCAATTAAACCAATTGTATCAGTAATTCATTCCCCAACATACAACGTGACAAAACGGTAAGCAAAGGAATTTAAAAATGCACCAAACCAACTTTTTATAAAATTAGCAGAAAATACACTTCTACAGGAGAATGACGTCTTGGCATGCTTTGCTTTGTCATCATTGTTTACAAGTGTAGCGATTCCACATATCTTGAAATTCCGGAGAGAATTACTTGAGTTAAATGGTCTCAATAATAAGATTTAAGATAAGGTTTTATGAACAACACCGATCTTAGAAAACTCATTCGTGAGAAAATTTGTAACCGAGGACAAGGATGAATTTAGTTGTTTTCCGAGGATGTGGCTAAAGTGTGTGGATAATGTTTTTGCAATTTTCGATACACAAAATGAAAATTTAGTAAAAGAATTTGTTGAAAAGTTAAATAGAAAATTCCAAAACACATCATTTTCGTATAAACTCAGGAGTAATGATAGATTACCACTTTTCGATATTTTAATGAGTAAGAATAATAAAAAAATAGATTAAATCTTGATATATTTAGGAAAACACCACTATATATATATATATATATATATATATATATATATATATATATATATATATATATATATATATATATATATATATATATATATATGTATAAACTTTTTTAAAGATTTTTTATAAGATTACTACCAATTGTATAAGTTAAGAGAAATCCTGGGTAATCCAAAGGATAAATTAAACCCACGTGAAAAAGCGTGGATGAAATTAGTTGCCAAGATTGTGATCGAAGATATGTTGAGCTAACTAAAAAATTCTTATTATCTAGATATAAAGAACTTATTGACCACATAACATATGGAAGAAATGGGACATCGTGTGTTATCCAACATGTCCTCGAGCATGACCATAATATAAATCTTAGTAACTTAAGGCTTAAATTAAAGAGTAAATAAGATTGAAAGTGTAAATAATGATAAATAAACCATGATAATAATAAAACCATGACCTGGGATGAAGGGATCCATTCAGTTATCTTTTACGATGCATGTTTTTTACGCACTTCGTTAGGTACGGTTGTCATACGTTACGATCGGAACAGTTGTACGGTTGTCATCATATAAATAGAATATAGTGTAATTTAAGAATTATATTGTCTCCTGATGATACTACCATGGCTAGAGAAACAAGGGTCAAAAAGTTTAGAGAACATGATTTAGTGTTTATCTTCGAGTTTAATACATAACATATATTTGTGCAGTCATCTTAGTCTTTCCTTGAATGTATATTAAAATTGATCCAATGATCATTTTTTAAGATTGTTTCGGTTCTTTTAGTAGAAAAGCACTTACTGTGTTAATTATTTTAAATATGTACTTATAGAGAAAGAGTAAACATGCAGCTGAAATCTAATTGAAAAATTGATCATATTAATATGATTTATATTGATTTAATGTCTGAATTTTTATTTTTTTACAATGCTTTAACTACATAAAATTAAAACAATTAAAAACTATTGAAGATATTTTATCGGTATGATACTGTAAGTTTCCTATAAGTTTATAAAATTATTACTAATATGTATTGCTTTAATTTGAGCCTATATCTTTTAAGCATATCATTTTTGCTTGTGAATTTAATTTTAAATTAAAACATTTAGCAAACAGTAAGTTCAAAACCGGCCAAATATAATTCACTTTTATTTATTTTCTAAAAAATCTTAGTGCTTAATTTAGCTTAACGATCACGATCACGAAAAGTATTAATCTACTATTGAATTTAGATCTTCCCCATACTGAAACACTTCGTTGTATCAGTAACTACTGCCATCCAGGTAATAAACTGGAGAATCATTTGTGATCATCTATATGTCATGGGAAATATCCAGAGGGCAGGAAAATAGATACCACATCAGCTGAACAACAGACAACTGCAAAATTTAAAAACGGTGTGCGAAGGTTTGCTTTCTTGGCACGAAAGAAAGAATTTTAGTATTAGATCGTGACTGGAGACGAAAAATGGATATATTTCGAGAACTCAAAACGCAAAAAATTATGGGTTGACCGAAAACAACCATCAACGTCGACCAGAAGACCAAATCGTTTTGGAACGAATATAATGTTGCGCATTTGGTGGAATCAGAAGGGTGTCGTGTACCATGAACTTCTGGAACTAGGTGAAATAATTAATACCGTTCGTTACCGTCAACGAATGATTAATTTGAATTATACATTAATCGAAAAGCGCCCAGAATAGTCTACAAGACACAAAAAAATGATTTTGCATTCGCCGTACTCATCAGAGTTGACCCCTTTCGGCTACCAGTTGTTTTTATCGATGTATCATGCACTTTCCATGAAACACTTCAACAATTACGAAGATGTAGAAAAATAGCGTGATGACTGGACCACCTCAAAAGATGTACGGTTTTTCTGTGAGGATATCCACAAATGCCAGAGAGATGGGAAAATATGCAACAAGCGATGGCGCATACTTTATAATAAACCATTTTTATACTCTTGTCCCAAATCAAACGTGTTTTTTTTTAAGAAAAAAAATAAAAATCATTAATTGCCACATAACCGCTAATGTCATAAATCTCCGATTTTTCATGTTAGTCTATTTTATCCTATAGAACGTTTCAATCCCATAAGATTTGTAGACTGGTAGACTACCTTGATATCAACTATTTTAAAATTTTGTCTAGCTCGTGTTAATTGGGCATCAAACGGTATTACCATGAATTTGTTTTTCCTGTGTTCCTTTCTTTCAATAATTCCCTGAACTTGTTCTCTAATTAATTGTTCTACAATATTTCTATCATCAGCATTAACCTTGGCTAATTTTGGCTCGGCTTGACTTTGTTTAGGGGAAATTTATGTTAGGCTAATTTATGCTATGCTAATTTAGAAGCTATAATTTGAATCGTTAAGTATGTATATCGAAGCGGTGGTGTTTTTTTCTAAAAATATCAAACTGAAACAAAAAAACTGATTTTTTAATAAAGAAATAATTTCGGTCTTGCGTAGTATATATTCCGTCTGGGTTGGGCTGTAGTGTATATAATATTTTTTGTATAAATTTCTTAGACAGGAAATGTAAACATCAAATGTTAAAACTTAAAAGCACTAACTCAATAGCTACTCAGTTATTAAAAAGTTAAAGAGTAGCTCCAACCTTGATGGATCTGACAAGTACACAAATATGTAAATCTCCAATGCCAGAAGGTCAGTTTTCGTTGTGTTACAATAAGAGTTCAATAGTTTATGGTTTTATGGCCGCATCAACAAGATGATTTAGCAACCAAAATTAAACGGAAAACTATTCTATATACTACTGTTTCAATCTTTCCTCGATTTTCATTAACGGTAAATAAGATTTCTTTTATTTTAGTAAAACTAAATTGCAAATATAAAAATATTTAATCTACAAATTTATATTATAAAAATCAATATTTCCACTAAATAGATTTAGGTTTTTGGCCGTTGCGAATTTAAACGTGGTATTATGCTAAGAGCACCATTCAGAATCGAGAAAATTAATCCCACGAATAAATAAAACACAAACGAAAGGAATTTCAGGGCGAGACTGGTTTCACAATCAACCCCGAAAATAATTCATTTTGGAGACTCATATTTTCACTATACAACGTTTACCTTTTCATGGTGATAATGCTGCTTCTTATATCGAGATGCTAGTCTCAAGTAGATCCCGCGAAGCACTTTGTAGTTAATGGGGAAAATTTTACGAAATCCTTCAAGTTTTCACCAGATATCCTAAGATTTTTTTCATATCACTTCACGGAACATTTTATGGGCTGATATTAAAAAAAAGTATATTCGGTTTTAATATAAGCAAAAAATAACTTTTTTGCACAATTTACAAAAAGCCTCATAATAAACTTAATATATTATTTTGAATAAAGCCCTAAAAAGACGAATATCAAATAATTCAGAAGTAATATGCAATTTCCTTTACAAGTCAGAAAAGGGTCGAAGAAGCTATTTCATAATTTTTCAGGTTCTAGTATACAAATTTAAAAATTTTATTTTAAAACTATTATGACGTGAAGACGGAAGATTTCTTCTGTTTTATGGACTATGAGAGGGTCTTCGATCACGTTCAATATAAAATACTTATGGACATCTTGAGAAGTAGAAAAATAGATATAGCATGGAACACTTATACTGGTATCAGCAGCATAGATCGTCTCAAAAAATATTGACACTAAAAATATTAAAATCTGCAGAGGTGCTAGGCAAGGATATGTGTTCTTCTTATCACTTTATTCTGAGGCAATATTTAACGAGGTCTTTGAACAAGAGATGGACATAGAAGTGGATAGATTTCCGACATCGAATATTCCGTAGGTGACACAGTGCTAATTCCTAAGAATATTGAAATGCTGAAAGAAATGTGTGCCCAGATAAATAAATGCAACGAAAGATATGGTCTAAACATAAACGTAAAAAAGACGAAATTCATGGTGGTAAACAAAAATAGTATTTCCCCAAAGCCACCCGATATAAAGAGCAGAAGACTACAAATATTCAGGATCGCAACTTTATGCAGACTTGCATAATATACTGTTTTAACTCTACATATACTATACAAAGGCCTATTGGTTGGTACTGCTTCTGACAGTAGAATGCTGGACTACGCAAAATCGTTCAATCGGTAAAATTGAAAGATTTGAAACGTGAAAACGAGGACATATTAATTTTAAAAATCTGGATCTATTTACATAGATATGGAAAACTGCTACTTTAGTCATATTCACAATAATTAAAAGAATAAGTTACTTCAATTAATATTAGTACAAGATGGGTAAAGCGAGAATTGAAGAGGAATCGGGAGAAAGAAGTTATCATAGGTATAAACATCAGACAATGTCAAACAATCAGACAATATAGAAGAACTTGTAAATATTACAAAATTATGGTTGTCAACATTCAATAATGGTGGCAATTGAAAAAGAAGATGAAGAATCATCATCAATATCATCATCATCATCATTATCGCGGTCCTGCTTCCAACTCTCGCGGTCCTGCGCTTTCCTCTGCCATTCGGGTCCAATATACTTTATCATGTCATCAGTCCATCGTGTTTTTGGTCTTCTCCGTGGACGTTTGCAGTCAAGCGGTATCCAGTCCAGAATCGCCCTGGTTCATCTTTCGTTCATCGCCTCGCTACATGGCCTGCCCACCTCCATTTCAATTCTTTTATTTTTCCAATGATGTCATTCACTTTCGTTTATTCCCTGATCCATGTGCAGGCCTTTCTAAGCCGTCTAGTAATGCCAAGCATACAAATTTCCATTCCCCTCTGTGCTACCCAAAGATTTTGAATTGACTGCGACAGACATTTATTGACTAAATCCTCTAATTTTGATTTCGACTATCACCAGTTGCTCTATGGCGGATATGTTATGGGACACCCTGTATATATATATATATATATATATATATATATATATATATATATATGTATATATATTCTGACTCATCTTTAAGTGTTCTTTCTGATCCTCCACACATCTCTCATTCTTTCTCCGTGGATTCTCTTTCTCTCCTCCGTCCACTTTGTTCCCGATCTCCTCAATACTTTGCTCTCTGATGCAACGTTCCACATATGTATTTTGTTTCTGTACATTCTTCTATCCTCAATCTCTGTCTACCCATTTGTGCCTTTTCCAAATCAGCTCTGACTTGTGCGATCCACGTACTATTGACTTGACTCCTTGTATGTATCTAAGAATTCTATTGGTGAGTTTTGTCGTAGGGAATCTACTGATATGTCAATAGAATTTCAACCTTATTTTTCTTATGTCTGCCACTACGTTGGACATTCTTTCTGTGGTCTTTCTAGAATGTAGTCTATATCGTTCCTCTGTCAGTTTTGGGCCAAGAATTTTCCTCATAATTTTGCGTTCTTCTTTTAGTATGTTTTCTATGCCGCTTTTTGTATGAGGTGTAAGTGTCTCGCTTGCGTATAGTACCTCTTGTTTGATTACTGTGTTG
The DNA here is from genome assembly GCA_031761425.1 of Cosmopolites sordidus. Classification (NCBI taxonomy): domain Eukaryota; kingdom Metazoa; phylum Arthropoda; class Insecta; order Coleoptera; family Curculionidae; genus Cosmopolites; species Cosmopolites sordidus. Next base: position 311,681 of record JARFXV010000546.1, read on the forward strand.
TAGTATCTTATTTTTGCGTGTGTGGATAGGCATTTTTTATTGTAGATATTGCGTGTCTTGTCATATGCCGTCTTGATCTTTTATAATCGAGTCTTCTGTGCTAGCTTTTCTCCTCCTGTGGGTTCGAGGATCTCGCCCAGGTATTTGAAGTGAGTGACCCTCTTATTTTGCCGTATTTGGTGTTCAAATTTTGGACATCTAATTTTGACCAGAATAATTCGGTTTATTGAAAGGGGATTTGTAGGCCGACTTTCTTTGCTCATTCCTTGAGTACTTCGATCTCTTTGGTTGCCCAATTTTCATTGTCTGCGAGTATGGCTAGGTCATCTGCGAATGCCAGGCATGATATTTCTATGTTGTTTTTGGATCGTCCGAGTCGTATTGGTTTCCATGGTCCTTGATTTTTCAGTTCTTTTTCCCATTCCCTTATGACTTTGTTCAGGACCAAGTTGAAGAGGAGTGGGGATAACCCATCTCCTTAGCGTACTCCAGTTTTAATCAGGAAGGATTCGGAAATTTCTCCCGTACATTTCACTTTAGAGGTTGTGTCGGTCAGTGTCTGCTTGATCAATCGTAGTGTTTTGGAGTCGAGTCCTTGTTCTAGGATGTTGAACAGAGATTTTCGGTCGATGCAGTCGTATACTTTCTTAAAGTCCACGAACGTGCAAATGATTGGGACATTCCTGATAGCTTTGTAGCGACCAGGGCGAAAGCCTGCCTGGTACTCGCCAATTTTTTGTTCTAATTGTTCTTGTGTTCTTTGGAGAAGGCATGCTGGGAGGATTTTGTAAGTGACTTGTAGTAAGGAGATGCCTCTGTAGTTGTTCACATCTGTTCAGTCTCCCTTCTTGTGCAGCGGGTGGATAAAAGCACATTTCCATTCATCTGGTAATTTTTCTGTTTGCCAGATGTTCGTGACAATTTGCGTAAGTCCCTGCAGTGAATTTGGTCCGAAGTTTTTCAATAGTTCCGCTTCCTGTATTGGTGTTGTTAATTCTGAGTGGGTATGGATACAATTTTCCTAGGGGAATCTCGTGTCGCGTTCAGGGCAATTGAGGAGATCAGAGAAATAGTGTGCCAGCTCCTGACAATTCTCCTGATTGGTTAGCGCTAATCTCCCATTCCGCTTTCTGAAGCAAATATTTTGTGGTGTGTATCCACGGATTTCTCTTGCAAAAGTCCTATAAAAGTCTCTCGTGTTATAATTGCGGAAATTATCCTCTATAGAGTCTAGTTGTTCCTTCATGTAGTTCATCTTAGTTTGCCTGAAAACCTTTGCGGTCTGTTTTCTAGTCACGTCAAAAAGCTGTTGACTTTCTGGGGATTTTTTAGTGTTGTACTCCTAAAATGCTCGTTTGCGTTGCTGCAATACACTTTCGCATTCCGAGTCCCACCAAGGGTGTTCCGTGTGTTTTTTCAATGGGATCAGTTCCTGTTCTTTTTGCGTAATTTTTTGTAGAATTTTTTTCATGTATCTGCTTGTTCCTTATCCCATTCCTCTGTTATGTTGGATTCCTAGATCTTTTTTGTGTCGAATTTCTGTAGATGTGCTTTCTTGTGATGAATTCTCTTTGGGGTGAACTTGACTTTGATTCGTGTTAGGTAGTGCTCTGAGTCAATGTTCGCACTCCTGCGGACTTGGACATCTTGGATCTCTCTTTGTTGTGGGTATTAGATCGCAACGTGGTTTATCTGGAATTCTCCAATCTGTTGTATAAGCGATCCCCATGTCTTCTGTTTTCGTGAAGATTTTCTTGGGGATGTTGACAAGATCTTAAGGTTATTCTGTTGGCATAGTTCGATGAGTCTTGTGCTGGTCTTGTTGGTGAATTTGTAATTTGCCTACAGTTTTTTGATGGATTTTTTCCCTACCGAATTGTGCGTTAAAGTCGCCCAGTAAAATTTTGATGTCATCTTTTGGGACCTTTGCCATTATCATTTCTATTATTGGCCAGAATTTATCTGTAGCCTTGGAGTTTTTCTTGTTGTCTCCGTTTGTGGGGGCATGTACGTTGATCATGGTGTATTTTTTATTCGCGCACTGTATGCGCATTGTCATTAGTTTATTTTTTTATGGGGGTGATTTCCTTAATAGAGTTAATTATCACTTTATGTACTACAAAACCCATGCCCAGAAGCGAAGCGCCCCTGGCGTCTCGTTGGTCTGTCCTGTTTTTGAATATGCGATAGTCCCATAGTCTACCGTCTCCTCATCCGTGATACGTATTTCTTGCAGGGCAAAAAAGCAGAAGTATCTTTTACCTGTCAAGTTCTGAAGTTAAGTTGTGAAGTTTTCCTGGTTGGATCAGCATGTTGATGTTGAAGGTGCCAATAGATGTAAGTGTTTTATGTGGAAATTTTCTGGAAAGCTCCGACTTTTTTTGAGATCGTGAAAGTTCAAATTCCCCAAAATCCGAACACCCGATTGCCGTCTGTCGACGGGTGGATTGGTTACCACCTGGGGTATCATTGTTATTACTTGCACGAGTCATGGTTGCTTATAAGCTTATAGGTCCAGTGTTTCCACTGAAAGTTGAGAACCAGGGATAGTTAGTTCCTGGACCGTGGTGTACAGCCGCCCCTCTGGGTGAACAGACACCGACCAGGTTACCGGTGGTTGCCACTGCAGACGCAATCTGGATTTTTTTTTGCCAGAGCCCTGTTAGCCGTCTGTTTTTACAAATACTACAGTTTTTTTAAGGTGTATATCTTAACATCTGGTAGCAAAGCAAGAGATGCCCACCAAGGCCTCTGAAATTATTTGCTCTTTTATTGTCCAGAAAATGAATGCAAGCATTTTAAAGAAATTTAAAATATCCTTTATATAATTTCTAAGTATGGAATTGAATTCAGCTTTAGGAGGTTATGGATTTGGGAGCCTATAATTATTAATTACTTAGCATAGGAATTTTAGTGAACTTTTCTTTTAAGTAATTGAGATCATGTGTTTTTTGTTCATGGCCTATGGCCTATATTCACAAATTTCTAGATGGCTATATTTTCATTTCATAATACTCTGACTGAGCCCGACTATCCCTGTTAGACAAAAACTAGAAATATTTGATATATTCTTGATGCTTACACTAACCAAGATTTCAACCACATTTAAATCTCCTCGAATTTGCCGTATGTATTCTAGTAACAACAACAAATTGTTGTATGTTTCTTTCATATGGTATAGTGAAATAATACAATTTTAAGCTTTAGTTATGATAAATATATTGGGAATTAAATAACTATTAATAATTGTATAAATAAGTGTCAATAAAAGTAATTAACAAAATTCTATACAAATTTCACTAAACCCAGAAAGGTTATTGGAGAGAATTGTGATAATAATTTAAAGTAGAGTATGGAATGACGGTATAATTCCATATCATCTCCATACAAATTTCGTGTCACTTTTGCTTCTTATAAGACCATGTCCAAAATTTTTTGTAACTTCGGGATTATTTATCGTTTGCTCACATTATCTTAAGTCAATATTATACAAATCTCTTGCCGAAATTTCATGCAGCAATTAAAGAAAACAGACTAGCAAGATTGTAAATACACATTTCTTTCTCAGAATAATGTCCCAACTCTCATGACTTACGTCCAATAGCTATCAACACTGTTTTCAAAATCGTAGTGTAACCTCCATACTTTCCAGATCTAGTACTAATTCTGTGACTTAAGTTGATAAAATATTTAGGAGGAAGTGGTATTTCTAACAATGAAGATGCGTCATGTTTTTCTAACGATAGAAATGATATGTTCGTCATCGATATACCAAAATCTTAGGAAATTTTATTGAAAAAACATTATTTCAAACGTCCCATATTTTATCTTGTGTTTTAAGAAAGTTATTCATAACGTTATATCGAATTAACGCCCAAAGTAATTCAGTTAGTGTTTTCCAAATTTCTACATAAATGTTGCTGTTTAAAAGTTAAAAAAATATCTTGAATAAAATAAGAAAATATTTTTTTTGGCTATATCATAACATTTGTTTCTAAAATAACTTAATAAATTTTATATTATTGCCCTTTGTTTGGCTTAAAAATATGTTGGATTAAAAAAAAATCTTTTATTAAATATAATCTAACAATACTACTACAAGAAACAAACAAAATAAAGGATTAATTAATTATGTAAACCGAGTTACACCAAAACCAACTCGCTGGACAATTAAACAAAAAAATATATATTTAAGAGTTCATAATTTAATTTCGAAGATAACCATGATGCGGCACAACTTTTTCTCTTCGATACCCCAAATGGGCTGTGTCGCTAATGAACGACGCCTTAAAATATCTCTGGCGCATCTGGATACAATTATTTTTCTGTCAGAATGTTTGCCTTAGAGATATTATACAGAAGATAATGTGTACATGATAATATTTATTTTTGAAGCTGAATGTGATAATTTTTCGTTTTCAGGTGAAGCAACTTGTCGGAGTTTAGTGCAATAGCAGAATATAGAACCTCTCTAAACAACGTTCCACATCTAATTAATTCGGGATACATTCTTTAATCTTAACCCCCCCATTCCTTCTTATATTGTGCATGAGTTATCTTCGTCCATCTTTTTTACATTGCCTTTTCGGATGTCGTTATGCTTGACAGTGGTCGTACTACATATCTTTTTTTCACTCGATCGTTTCCAAATAAATGTTATTTTTGCCTGTTTTTGCACTTCTTATTTTATGATTGTTCTACCATTCCTGTGATATGGGCTACCTGTTCACTTTATATTTTGTCCACTTTTCTATTATACTCTGCTTTCTGGTTCGCTCTCTAATCTATCTTAATATTTCCGTATATCTCACAGTAAATTCCAGTATTGCTTGTTCCAGCTGTCGTATCATCTTTAGTTTGTAAAATGTGTTTTAGTACCGATATATTTAACGCTTAAATAAGTAATTAAGAAAGTTTATCTTTGATGTTAGATACTGTTTTCCTCGCAGGGCGTCATTCAACCTACCGAACGATGTCTTGGCCAGTTTATTTATTGTCCATTGTATAAGGGGTACCCATAAGTAATCAATTATTAATTGTGTGGAATATTTACTTCAGTCTAGTTCAGAGTGTGAATGTATAAAGAATTGTTTTATTATATAATATTACAACTCGCGGCCTTGGCCTTTATGACAACTAAATTCAAACGTTTCTATCACACTGGTGTAAAATGGCGGACAATCAACCAACTAAAGAGCATTTACGTCATTGCATGCAGTTTCATTTTCGATTGAGTGTTAATGCGACGGTTACAAGGAAAATTTGTGATGTGTAAGGACATGTATTGAAAGTCAGTAAATGGTAAAGCTGGTTTAGAAAATTTTCCAATGGTGATTTTGACTTATCTAATAGCGATCGAAGTGAACGCCCTGTAGACTTTGATAATGACGCTTTAAAATCACTGGTGGAAACTGATCCCAAACTGAGTATCTTCAGGCTACTTGGTCAACAGTCTCAAGAAATCGGGAAGGTTTATAGGCAGAGTATATGGGTTCCAAATCTATTATCGCAGATGAATAAAGAACAACGGCGTACAATTTGCACATCTCTATTGTACAGACAACGAACTGATCCGTTTTTACGACGGATAGTTACTGGTGATGAGAAATGAGTCTTGTGCAACAACAACAAGGGCACCAAACAATGGCTTTCTCCAAATCAACTAGCTGTATTCACTCCTAAACCATCCTTCAGTTTAAATAACGTGTTACTGTGAGTTTCGTGGGACTGTGAAGGCATAATTCATTTTGAACTATTGAAACCGGGAGAAACAGTTACGACTGAATTGTATTGCAAACAATAGATTCATTGTTGGCAATACAATGCAACAATTGGATAGATTATGTAACGAATTGTTGGTAAAATGGCCAGCTGTGATCAACAGAAGAGGGGTAATATTGCAACATGATAATGCCAGGCCGCATGCAGCAAGATTAACCTAAGAAAAAATAAGGCAGTTAAATTGGGAGGTTTTACCACATCCACCATATTCTCCAGACATAGCACCATCCGATTTTAAATTACTCCGATCCATGGAATATTCCGTAAGGAATAAATATTTCAAAAATATCGATGATGTGCGAGTTCACCTAGATACTTTTAGATAGATATTTTTATTCAAAGGAATCAAAATTTTATAAACAGGGGATTGAAACTCTACCAGCAAGATGGTAAAAGGTCTTAGATAGCGACAGAGATTACATAATCGACTGAAGATAATATTAAATGTAAATATATTTTTTTTATTGCCACTGAAATAACTGATTACTTGTAGGTTATTTATCGGAAGTTTGCATATATTCCGTTCCCGTTATACACACTTCTCGGTATGCGAGGTTTAGGAAAAGTAGTTCTCAACTTCTTCTACTAGTTCTTCGCTCAATTATCTCTCTTTATGTTTATTCTTTGATGTGAGCCTTAATACTTCACTTTTACCGATATTCGTTATCTGATTTAGCCTTTAATTTCATTAGCATATCTAATAATTCATCATTGTCCACCCTTAATACAAGATCATCGGCGAATATCTAATTGTTCAGTGTTCAGTAACCAGATAGTATTTGTTGCCTGTGTATATGTGTTTTCTACAAATCGAATATCTTTTACATTGATGATGGAGTTAATTACTGTCATCAATTCAACTGAATCAGAAGCTTTGTATTCTCCAAATACCTTATGGATATAAGATATATTTTAAAATCTTTAGTTATCTTATATTTAATTATCTTTAATTATCTTTATCAATACTTGAATGGGAACTGACATATTGTAGCTATTACCGAACCTAGCTTGTTCTAGAGGTTGATATTGGTCCATTTTGCTCAAGTCTGTTCGTAATTATTTTGTATAGGGGCTCAATAAACTTATAGGATTATAATGTTTTTATATTGTTTTATCTGCTCTTTTATATATTTTGCTGCTATCACAGCAGTGTTCGAATCTTTCGGAATTTTCGCCTCTTCGAGGTATTTCTTTAAGGCTATCTTTAGCCTTTTTACTAGTTCTCCTCATTTTGCTAGTTATGGTATAATTTGATCATCTCCCGTCTTTCTGTTATTTTTCATATCGATTTTTGCTTTTCTGATTTTCTTAATTTTTCTTCTGGGCCTTGATTCCTGTTCATGATTATTGATTCAGTTCATGGTAATAAATTATACATGTTTTTTGCTAAAATAATAAATGTTTACACAATTTGAACAAAATTAAGCATATCTAGACATAACATCTTACTTATGGAATTAATACCTGAAAGTTATATATACATTCTATTCCGCTTCAAAAATTTCATTTTTTTGTCCCCACTGAGGATAGACTTTTGAAATATTATTCAATTACTTTTATTTCAATATTGCTATGAAAGTATACCAAAGAAAAAATGTACGGAAAATTTTGTTTGAAGTGTTTGATTGACTTTTCTCACTATCATGTGAATATAAGATATTTGTAGTTAAAACCGTGCCGTTGGCAATTGTTATATTTACAATCAATTTATATCTAACCTGAACTAGTGAAATATGTGAAAAATATGACCATATCAGAATCATCAAAGCATCTTTATTTAATTAAAAAAAAAACCGGTAAATTTTCTGTATAGCAAAGTATCAAAGGAAAACTATCGTAGTATTGCTATGCAAACGTTAAATCCGATAAGAATTTGCCTCCTATTTAGTCTGGTAATAAGGCCAGATAAAGCCAGATATTTTTTGAAGTACCACTACGTTGGTTATTCATCGAAAACTAACATAGAACTTTCTATAATGTACGAGATTATTTCGAAAAATCTCGGCCTGAAAACAACCGCAATATTTGTAGGTGTTTTCTTTATTTTCCCACCTTATTTTCAATTAATTTCGAACAACGACGTTTCAACTTTTCAATATGCCCCGTATAATCTGATTTGACCAACTTTGCACAAAAAAAGAGATTTATTCTAGCCAGCTATTTTATCAGGAAGGGGAAATAATCATGTAGATTCACCAAATTCGATGAATAAGGCCCATGTGGAAGAACTTGGTAGCGTTATTCATTGAGTTAAGCAGGCGTGTGTGCAGGCCTATTTCGTGGTGAGAGGGCAACTTTTTTTGGCTAGATGTGGTAGCTTAGCCTGAATAGCATCCTTCAGTTTATCCAGTAGTAATATTAATTAGCGTAATATTCGTCAGTTATCTACTCAGAGGTAGACAGGTAGTCAATGAGCACCACTCCACGAGAATCTCAGAAAATCATAACTATGACTTTGCAGATGAAACTATTTTTGCTGTCTTTGACGCGTTTTCATCAGTACCCACCTGCTGTTTAGGCTGCTGCTTCATCTTTGGCGTGTAATAGGAAATCTATCTTCTATCTACCATTTTAAAACATTGAAGAAACTCATTAGAATTGTATTTAAAAAGTCCAAACATTCTTGAGAAGTGATTATTCGAATGCGTTTTGATCGACTGTTAACAATCGTGGCCGCCTTTGAGCCGAAAGTTTTTCATAAACAAAACATTGTGTAAAATTTAGTGGATATGGTCAGTACTCCAAAAGTGTTACGCGAAGTTGCATTTATTATATGTAAAAAATTTTACGATGCGGGAAAAATTATCCTAAATTATTACATTGGTTGTTTCAATATTGAACTATTACAATATAGTATTATATTTGATTGGATTATACATTTTAAAACCAACTTCAACAAGTACATATGTATACAACATTGTACATGGTGCAGAGTTGTTTTTAACCTATGCAAGTATATTATATAAAATATATCATATATATATATATATATATATATATATATATATATATATATATATATATATATATATATATATATATATATATATATATTTGTTTGGTAGGCAAAAATTGTGAGAGATTTGTAGTTCGATTCATGCGTAGATTAGTAATTTGAAACATCCAGCATATATATATATATATATATATATATATATATATATATATATATATATATATATATATATATGTATATAAATGACCCCAGAGTTAATTTTTTAAACTCAAAAATTCGCATACTTACGGACTATGAAAGTTGAAAAAAAGCAGTAATATACTGGTGAAACAGCATATTTCTGTCTTTGTATTTGAATTCTTGAGTCTAAAAATTAACTCTGGGGTCATTTTTTAAAGAATTTAATGCCCTACAAGAATATGCTTGGGAAAAATTTGTATCTCAAACGGTTCAAAAGTTCAAAAGTTATAGCATTTTTAATGAAGAAATTTTTGTTTGTGTGTTATTTAAATGGAAAATTTCAAATGGCCACCGACACCTTTAAAAATTGATCTAAAAATTTTTCCCATTGGCAGAATTTTTTTCTCAGCAAATCGGTCCTTTAAGACCATAAATTCGATAGGTTAGTTTTTTTGGTTCACCTTAATATATATTCAGATTTTTTTGGATAATCTGTTCAAAAGATTTAAATTTTTGAAAAAAATCGCGCATATTTTGGTGTCTTGCCCATTAAGTAAAATGGACCGAAATTTTACCGTTTACCAACCGTTTTTTTAAATTTTTTTTGTTATTCTATGTTATTTGTTTTTGTTTTTTCTATTTTTAGAAAAAAAATCAAGACAATTTTTTAAAGTGTTTTTACCCTGGATTTGTGAGTTTGAAACTTTAAATAATTTTTTTAAAACTGACTATACTTCGATTTTTTTTTTTTGGTTTGATCGTTGATTTGGTTTAATTTTTGAAAACTTGACAACATTTTTTGTCACTATTGTTATTAGATATTCTTTTTTGAGAAATGCCCAGGAATCGATGTTCTTAAATATTTATTAGACGCCTTATTTGATGAAAGTGCTGTAGAAAATATCCCATATAAATATTGGATATTAAATCCTCGTTATAGCCTTGAGACATTTATTAAGAACATATTTTGTGATCACATTGTAAATCTTTTGCCTCATAATTTCATTGCCAAAGAACAATCTGGCTTTATGAAATTTACAAAAAAAAATGTTATTGATAATAAATTCTTAGCTATTTGCGACTATGCTGAAAACTCCGCATTTGTAATTCAGAACGCAGCTCCGGGATTTCATTGAAACAATATTGAAGCAACGATTTTGCGCCCCAACGCCCTCCCTCACGAGCCGCCACTAGCATTCAATCATTCCAATTGGCAATGGAAACACCTTAGTTAAATTACTTATTTTCATTCGAATAATTTTTGAAAGAACACGCAAATAAATAAAAACCTTTTATTATTGACGGAAAAGTTTAAAAATCAATTTAAAATAACTAAAAAATTAACATTTAATAACAAAAATTAGTTTTAATTATGATTAATAAAAAAAATCAAGTTTTTGAAAATTAAAAAGAAATAGTAATCATGAAAGGAACGGTAAGGATTTACGGTCCCATCAGCATCTAAGGCTATTTAGCGAATGGACCTACAACTTAACGTGGGTTCCGAACCACGGTCATCAGCTACCGACAACCTAGGCCAGCACCCCCCTCAAACTATCAACCCTCGGTTATGTGTCTACCCATAAGTCTATCAGAAAGTCTACTGACTGGCGAGTGACCAACGTAGGACACTTCTCAGAAGGCATCCGGCCTTACCCAGCCTTTAACTGGCGTGACTGAGGGGTAATTCGTTGTAGGATTTTATACCCTTGTCTAGAAACAATTACAGACATTTAGGTGTCTATATGTGTGGGCGAGTGTGTGTATATGTGAGTGTATATAAATGTATGTGTGTAGCCTACATGCTACATGCTACATGGCTACATACATGCAGCCACGCCATCCTGCAGTAAACGGTCGCAGCAGTCAGACTGTGCGAAACCGTTCGCGACCCGTCTAACCTCGGGTAAGTATCACATATGACCGAAAAATTGTTAAATGGGTCCGTGGAGAAAAGTATTAAAAAGCTAAGGAAGTTCACCCGTGATCCACGTCGTGCTTTGTCATTCCTTCATTGAGCCCAGCTGATGAAGGATTAAGGCCAGAAACCGGTCTTGGGAAACGCTTGCTGGAGCTTTGGATGGCAAAGCACGACGTGGAGCACGGGTGAACTTCCTTAGCATATATATATATATATATATATATATATATATATATATATATATATATATATATATATATATATATATATATCTTCTTGTCTTGCTTGGGGTGTGGTGTTTATAATAATTTTTGTATAATTGTGTAATAAGATAGGAAATGTAAACCTCGAAGGTTAAAAATTAAAAACTAGCTCAATACTTTCTCTGCTATTAAAAAGTTAAGGAGCTCATTCAACGATATCTAACCGCAAGTACAGAAATATGTCGATATTGACTGCGAGAAGCTCTGTGTTCATTGTGTTATAATAAGAAACTATAGTATCATAAGAAACTAATTATATATATATAAAAAAAAATGTTTATGGTTTTATGGCCGCATCAACAACTAAGGTCATTTAGCAACTCAAATTTAACGGGAAACTATTCGATATATTGACAACTCTTTCAATACTTCCTCGACTTTCATTAAACGGTAAATAAGATTTTTTCATTTTAGATAAACTAAATTGCAAATAGAAATATGGTTAATCTACAAATTTATATAAATTCTGCAGTAGATATTTGAAATTACAAAAATCAATAATTGAGCTAAATAGGTTTACATTTTTTGATCATTGCCAATTTAAATCTGGTATTATACTAAGAGCAGCATTCAGAAACGTGGACAATAATCACACCAATAAATAAAACACAAACCAACGGAGTTTGATGGCGAGACTGGTTTCACAATCGACCCCGAAAATAATTCATTTCGGAGACTCATATTTTCGCTATACAACGTTTACCTTTTCATGGCGATAATGCTGCTTTTTATTCTCGAGATGCTAGTCTCAAGTAAATCCCGCGAAGCACTTTGTAGTTAATGGGGAAAATTTTACGATATCCTTCAAGTTTTCGCCAGATATGCTAAGATTTTTTTTTCATAACACTTCACCGAACATTTTATGGGGTGATATTAAAAAACAAAAGTATATTCAGTTTTATTATAAGCGAAAAAGAACTTCAATTTAGAAAAAGCTTGTAAATAAATTTAATATATTATTTCGTGTAAAGCTCTAAAAAGAAGAATATCAAATAATTTAGCAGTAATATGCAAATTTTCATATAATTCAGAGATGGATCGAAAAAGCTATTTCCTAATTTTTCAGGTTCTATCCACAAATTTTAAAGTTTAATTTTAAAATTATTGTGACGTGAAAAAGGAAGTTTTTTTTTGTTTTATGGACTATGAGGTATTCCACCACGTTCAACATAAAACACTTATGGACATCTTGAGAAATAGAAATACAGATGTAGCATGAACAGATATAGCACTTGTACTGGCACCAGCAGTATAGATAACCACAAAAAATATTGACACTAAAGATATTAAAATCTGCAGAGATGTTAGGCAAGGATGTGTGTTGTCCCTCTTATCACTTAATCTTTATTCCGATGCAATATTCAACTAGGTCTTTGAAGAACAAGAGTTGGGCATATAAATGGAAGGGTGTCTGACATCGAATATTAGACGCATGTGCTAATTCCAAATACAGTGCTGATTCCTAACAATATTCTCATAGTCTAAACATGGATGTAAAAAAGACGAAATTCATGATGGTTAGCAGAAATAGTATTTCTCACACCAATTATACTATTCATATAGAAAGCCAACGAAATAAACAGCAGAATACTACAAGTATTAAGAATGGCAACTTTATGCAGACATTGACTTAGAAAAGAAAATTTAAATAATAATTGAAATGGCAATATTAGCATTTATTAGATAGTAGAGAAAATCGGAAACATATACAATTTTAGCTTTACATATACAACACAAAATGCTACATATGGTTGGTATTGTTCCTCAGAGTATGGACTGCTAAAATAAGTTTAATCAGTAAAATCGACGGATTTGAAATGTGAATACACATTGAAATTTTCCTGAACTGTTGTGGTGACCAGCGAGGCTATATTAATAAAAATAATCGAGATCTATTTACGCAGATTTAATGGAGGAAAACTGCATACTTCAGCCATATTCATAAAAACTAAAAGAATAAGTTACTTCAACTAATACTAGCAGGGAAATCGAGGGTAGAAAAGGAATAGTACTGAAGAAATTGTCATGGGCAATAAACATCAGGCAATTGACCGGGTTATGATAAATGCAGGAACTTGTAATTACTACAAGAAGTAAAGAAAGATTCAAAAGTCACCAACATTCAATAATGGTGAATAGATAATTGAAGAAGAAGATAAAAAAGAATAATCTAAACCTTCTTGTATTCTTGTATTCTTAAATAAAACTATTTTTTGGATTTTTGTAGACTCAAGTAGTAAAGTTATTAGTTGCATGTAAATTAATATGACGCTTATTTGTTTAATATAAATCATTTAACAAGAGCCAGCATAGCGGACATTCAAAAAAACATATAAATTTATTTTATTTATAAAAGCTTTATGAACTATATTTTTATAATATTCATAATTTGGCCCGTCCTCGTAACTTCTAGAGCATCTTTTGTAATAATCCAACTCCATTTTTCGATTACTTCACCATATTTAAAATATCTTGGTGAAATATTTTAGTAATGTCTGAATGATTGTGGCGTGTTCATATATTTTTTTTCTTTTATTTGGGTTTTTCGCTACTATCTAAAACTCAAAAAATATCAAAAATATCTGTTCTTATTTAAAAAACGAATCACTGGGTAAAAACAAAAAACCAAACGGAGACAAATTTCTCAGTGATTCTTTTTTGTAATAAATTTGCCTAACGAACAAAATTTTAAAGATATAAAAATGTTATAAAAAATTTTACAAACTTTTAACGTTAACGTTAACGTTTGGGTTTTTGTTTTTACCCAGTGATTCTTTCTTTAAATAAGAACAGGTATTTTTGATATTTTTTGAGTTTTAGATAGTGGCGAAAAACCCAAATAAAGGAAAAAAAAATGAAAGAAATATTTTAGTATTCGCTATTTCCTAAACCAGAATTTTCTGAAAATTAATCTAGATATAAATCTAGAAAATGAATTTTAAGTGGCATATCTGAACGTCTGTTAACAAAAAAAAAGATGCGCAACAAGGTCTCAAAAGTTCTCTGGTCTTTTATTGTCCAGAAAATGTAATTTAAGCATTTTAAAGGAATTGCAAACATCTTTTACATCATTTCTAAGTATGGAATTGAATCCAACTCTCGGAGGTTACAGATTCGGGGGCCCATAAATATTCCAGCATTCGTTTTAGCATAGCGGTTTTAGTAAACTTTTCTTTAAGGTAATTGAGGTCATGGCTTTTCTGTACATTTTCTATATTCGCCATTTTCTGGGCGGCCATATTTTCCTTTCATAATAATATGACCGAACTAGACTATCCCTCTCAGAAAGAAAACAGCAATATTTGATATATTCTTGAGGCTTACACCAACCAAAATTGCAATTACATTTAAGTGTCCTTAAATTTGTCATATGGATTCTAATAACAATAATAAATTATTGTAGATTTTTTTCATATGACATTATGAAATAATACAGTTTTTAGCTTTAGTTTAGATAAATCTATCGAATAATAAATAACTATCAATAACTGTACAAATAAGTATCGATAACAATAATTAACATTACCATACAAATTTCATGTGCATGGAATACTTTTTGAATATAATGATATATATTCAAATAGTGGATGATAGTGATAGTGGATGATTCTGGAATAATGATTCATAATGACTAATAATATTTAGTTGGGTATAGAATAGCGGTATAACTGCTTATCGTCTCCATACAAATTTCGAGTCACTTTTGCTTCTTGCAAGACCATGGCCACAATATTTTGTAACTTTGGCATTATTTACCGTTTGGTTACATTATCTTACGCCAATATTATACAAGTCTTATATCGAAATGTTATGCTGCTATTAAAAAAAAAAACACACTAGCAAGATTAGAAGGAAATATTTCTTCCTCAGAATAATACTACAACTTTAAAAGCTCTCAACACAATAGAAAGGATATGTTTTCTAAAAACTTCGAAGGTCTTCGTCATCGATATATCAAAATCTTTAAAATCTTTAAAAAGTTTTAATTAACGCCCAAACTAATCCAGTTAATGTTTTCAAACTGGTTCATAAATATTTCAGTATAAAAGTTAAAAAATGTCTTGAATAAAATTTAAAAAAAGAATTTTTTTGCCAATATCATTACATTTTTTTTTCTCAAATAACTATGGTAAAATGTATATTATTGTCCTTTGGCTAAAAAATATATATTTTACAGTAACAATGTTTACAACAAGAAACAAACAAAATTAAGGAGTAATTAATTATGTAAAACGAGTTACACCGAAACCAACTCGTTGGAAAATGAAACCGAAAAAACGCAATTTATTATAAGGGTTCATAATTTCAGTTGGAAGATAACCACGATGCGGCACAACTTTTTCTCTCCGATACCCCAAACGGACTGTGTCGCTAATGAATGACGCCTTAAAATATCTGGCACATCTGGATATAATTATTTTTATATCAGCATTTTTGTCTTAGAGATATAGTAGAAAATAATTTTTACATGATGATATATATATTTTTGAAGCTGAATGTGACATGCAATTTACCAGACAATAGAATCTTTCTAAACAGCGTTTAACGTCTAAAACTGGATATATGCTTCCCACTTTACTATTCCTTCTTATACCTTCTATTCCTATATTTTTTCTCCTTTATTTGGGTTTTTTCGCCACTGTCTAAAACTCAAAAAATATCAAAAATACCTGTTCTTATTTAAAGAAAATATTTTTTTTTAAATAAGAACAGGTATTTTTGATATTTTTTGAGTTTTAGACAGTGGCGAAAAACCCAAATAAAGGAGAAAAAATATATGAACACGCCACAATCATTCAGACATTACCTTCTATTCCTTCGTATATTATGCATAACTTTTAGCTGCTTTTTCGGATGTCGTCATACTGTTGCGTCAATGGTCGTACTACATACCTTTTTCCGCTCGATTGTTTCCAAATAGATATTATTTTTGCCTTTTTGCCCTTCTTCGCAGCATGTCAATCAGTCTACTGAACGATCTCTTGGCCAATTTGTATGTTGTCCATTGTATTAATTATGGAATTATTGTTCATTGTATTCTTTATAAGAAATTAGTATGTCTTCCGTTGCGGTTATACGTACTTCTCGGTATGCGAGGTTTAGTCTAGGTGTAAGTAGTTCTCGACTTCTACTACTTGGTCCAGTTTTCTCTCTGTATGCTTATTTTTCAATGTTAGTCTAAATATTTTAGATTTACTCATATTAATTGTTTTCTGATTTATCCTTTAATTTCGTTAGCCAATCTAGTAATTCATCGATGTTCACCATTAGCATACGCTCGTCAGCGAATCTCTAAGTTCAGTTGTTATTCCCATTAGAGTAGCGTAGAGCGGGGCTAGTTGATCATAGAGGCAAGTTGTGTAATCGAAATATATCGAAAACTAAGCAACCTACAACAAAAGTGTAAATGGTAAAATGAAGGGGTTATGGGAGGGGAATGCATAATGCGACTGTCAATTACTGCCCGCTGCTCTGATAAAAGAAGAGAACGCTTTGTTTTTTTTTTCGGCGAAAAAAAAATTACAGGTCATCATAATTTTTCTACTATATTCGTATAAAAACTCATAATAAGGACCATGTAAGCATTTAAAGATTACTTAATTATTGTTATTTCGATTATAGATGGTTATTTATTTTTAATTCTTATGATATTTTTATAACCTAATTTTTATTTTGTTACCTCAACTGGGGCTAGTTGAGTAACGCGCCTTCAATGCTTGCTCAACTAGCCACACTAGATGTTCATTGTAGAAAATAAAATTTTTCTTTAATATATTAATAACCATCAATTTATTTGTGTATGTGATTATTCTACACAAAGTTTACTAATCAAAATTACTTATAATGATAATTGTATTAATGATTATTATTACATTTTAGAATGCGTACATATAAAAGAAAGACCTGAAAGGTTTAGCTACTAGTTAACAATTGAGTAATGCAGCAAAAGCTGTAGAGGGGGAAAAATGAGTGTAAAGTTAACTAACGTTGGTCTAACCTATATTTGTATTAATTGTTATAGAGACAAAGATTAATATTAAGAATTTGGGATTATTCATTATCTAGCAATATTCTTGATCGCATAATTAGTTAATATTTTAATTTAATATTTATTTGCGTTATATTATTCTTAATAAAAAGTGTGATAATAATGCACAGATTGGAAATATTTAATTTTGTTTGATTTAAATTTTATTTTTCCAGAGATATAATAATAATATGAGTATGTAATAATCATAATAAATAAATATTTGCTTGTTGTTTACAATTATTTTGTATTCAGATCATTCTATACAGTCAACAAGTCAATTTTAGGCATTGCTCAACTAGCCCCATACCCTTGTTCAATTAGCCCCACTAATGGGGCATGTTGAGCAACTTGGAGCCCTTAGCAACTTAGGGCATATCTAGACGTAGCATCTTATTTGTGGAATTAATACCTGAAAGTTGTAAATCTATTTCCAACAAGAATTTGAAGACTTTCTCTTCAAGAATTACATTATTTTGTCCCTCCTGAAGATAGACTCTTGCAAATATTCGATTAGTTTTACGTGAATATTGCTATAAAAAAACTGAAGTAAATTTTTACGGAAAAGTTTGTTTAAAGTGCTTGATTGACATTTCTCAGTATCAGGAGGATATACGATTTTTGTTGTTACTTCTTGTTAAAACTGTGCGTCGACTATTTATATTCAATTTATATCTAACACCAAACTACTGAAATATGTGAAATATATTACCATATGAAAAGCATCAAAACATTTTTATTTAATTAGATCAATTTTCTGTATAAAAAAGTATCACTGGATAAATATCGGAGAATTTGTAAGAAAATGTCAAATCTGACAAGAATTTGCTTCCAATTTAGGCTGGTATCATGGCCAGATAAAGCCAGATATTTTCTAAAGTACTACTAAGTTGGTTATTCATCAATAATCAATATGGAATTTCCATAATGTACGCGGGTCATTCGAAAAATCTCAACTTGATAAAAAACAATATTTTCCTTTCTTTTCCCACATTACAATTCAATTTTGAACAACGATTCAACTTTTTAATACACTCCATAAAATCTGATTTAACCAACTGTGCAAAAAAATCTTTACTTTCATCTCAGCGAGCTATTTCATTAGGAAGAGAAGTAATCGCTTGGAGTCAAATACGGTGAATACTCGCATGTGAAAGAATTTGGTGATGGAAGTCATGGTATTAGGCAGGCGTGCGTGCAGACATATTATCGTGGTGAGAGGGCAATCCTTTTTTGGCCAGGTGTATACGTTTGGACTGAATAACATTCCTCAATTGGTTCAGTAATGAAGCGTAATATTCTTCAGTTGTACATTAGGAGGTAGAAAAGCATGGCTATGAGCACCACCCCACGAGAATCTCAGAAAATCAGTTTGCAGATGAAACTATTTTTGCTTTCTTTGGCACATTTTCACCTGCTCCCAGCTACTGTTTGGGCTTCATCTATGGTGTGGTGCGGTGTGTAATGAGAAATGTATCTTTCATCTTTCATTTTAAAACGTCGAAGAAATTCACCAGAACTGAATTTATATAAGTCCAAACATTCTTGAGAAGTTTTTTCATGCACAAAACATTGTATAAATATCTATTGTATAAAACAATGTGTAAAATATACAATTCATTTAAATATTTCATTGGAAATCCATTTAGCTTTTTTTAAATTTTAAATAAAAAAAATACAATTTTGATGATAACCATATATATATATATATATATATATATATATATATATATATATATATATATATATATATATATATATATATATATATATATATATATATATATATATATGTTTCTAAATCATTCCGGGTTAAATCTAAATTTCTTAAATCTTAAATCTTTTCTAAAAATCTTAAATTTCTAAATCATTCAGAGCATTCCATTGAAGAATCAAGAATCAATATACTTAAAAGCCAATACTTTAAAAACAATAAATTGAATATATCCATTTCCGTGCGGTTTTAGTTGAAGTTCGCATATATATATGCACTTCGAGTGCTATAAACGACGATATTCTGATTACCTGGTTGAACTGTTACATCTTTAACTAAGAATACCGTTTACAGCTCGCAAAGTGCATACATCCGAACTGCAACGAAAATCGCTCAGAAATGAATATATTCAATTTATTGTTTTTCTTTACAAGTATATTGATTATTTAATGTTATTATATTTTTTACATTTTTATATAAATAATATAGTTAGAATTATATAGTTATTGCACGCTTTTTCAATTAAAAAAAAAAGTATGTTGTATGACGTACATTTTTTTCAATTTTACTAATTATTTAGCAGTAGAAACTAAAAAAATAACTTGCAACTTAATAATTATCAGAAATTGATAATAGAATGTTTACAATACTATTTTTGAACAAAAAAAAGTATAATAATGGTCAGGATTTGGACCCCCAACTCTTAAGTCTGCACGCCATAAAACGTTTAAATTGATGCATCGGACACAGTTGAGATGGAGCCACTACGTAAAACATTTCCCATCGTCCCTTGCAGGATTAGAATGCCTTCTTAAATATTGTCTTACGACCCAGGAGGGATTGATATACCATCTGTCGGATATAATGTGTGTATCAAGCGGTATTGTGACCTCACAAAATAAATAAAATATTTTTAATTTTATAAAAAACTAATAAATAATTAATGCTAATTTTTTTTTCAGAAATCGACTCAGCTTCAATTTCGAAAATATAAAATCAATGCGAGTTCCCCATTATGCAATTATGGGTACATTAGGCGAAGATATTCAGTTAGACTTAAATAAAAATGCTATTATTTAAAAACATCAAGATTCTAGTACAAGTATTCATAATATATTATAAATTCTACTGTGTAATACTTTTCGTACTAAAAAATGATTTTAGTAAATAAACTTATTTTATCGTCTAATTCATAGTTCGTGTCACAAAAAATTGGAGATCGCCACTTAACTTATTATTCATCGATTTTCATCAATATATGGTCCATATGCTAAAAATACTTGCATCAAAAGCACAGAAACTAGGCTTAAAAATTAATGTAACAAAGACCAAATCGCTGGGAATCAACACCAGAAACTTGGGCAGCATTCTCATAAAAAAATGGAGGTGCAGGTCATGATGTTAGAAGCAGAAAACGAAAAGTTCAAGGAGCCTTTGCCGCTGTGGTACCTGTATGGAGATCAACACAATTCAACAATATACAATAACGCAAACAAAAATACGCATATTTAACACCAATGTTAGGGCGGTCTTGCTCTACGGATGTGAAACGTGGAACAAATATAATAACAAAAGAAGTGGGCACAAACTCAGAAAACAAAACAACTGAATAACTAAAATAGAATTATATAAAATAGAACGATAAAAGACATAATGGATTGCCAGCTCAGACTTGGAGAAGAACTATCCATAATGAATTGAAAAGAGTGAACATGTCCTGGGAAGAAGTCAAGGCCGTGGCGCAAAATAGAACCATATGCTCCATGTAGGAGCTGAAAGACCATATGTATCACAAAAGGTTAATTTCATCATTAAATTCACAATTCATATCACCCAAAGATCAATCTGAATCAATATATCCAATTCTGATCAGTATTCCTTACTTCAGGATAATAATTTCTAAATAATTGTTATACTTATATATACATAAGTGTTACGGCACCTATTCACTATATGTTTTTTAATGAAGATCGTAAACCAAGAATAGATGGATTACTTTTTTCTATAACATTTAGGATATTTTTTGCCTTAAAATTTTCTGTTATACTGACTAAAATCTAACGATGTTTGTATAAAGAAAGGAACAAAATAATGAAGCAATTAATCATGTAAGAGAATTAAGTCGAAACCAACCCGTTGGAAAACGAAACCTAAAAAACACGATTTATTTTAGCGGCTCATAATTTTAGCTGGGAGATAACCACGATGCGGCACATTTTCTCGACGACCCTAAACTGACTGTGACGCGACGTCTTAAAACAATTTTGGGAGATCTGAAACGAATTATATTCCTAACCGGATTTAGGTTTTGGGATTATTTTATTTAAACATGATTGGAAATATTTAAAAACAAATTGTCTTCTAATTTCTGTAATTTGTCAAATTTATAGCTAATTTAAAAACCATTTCTTGCATTTGTCTAAAACAAATCATTATATATATATATATATATATATATATATATATATATATATATATATATATATATATATATATATATATATATATATTATATATATTTATATATATACAGGGTGTCCCATAACATATCCGCCATAGAGCAACTGGTGATAGTCGAAATCAAAATTAGAGGATTTAGTCAATAAATGTCTTGGCAAATGTTAGTTGTTAAAAAGATGCAGGGTGTTGAAAGTGAAACTAAATTCTCGAAAAATTGAGATAATTTAAAAACGGTTGAAGATATCAGGTTTAAAATCGTAATAGTTGGGTTTTCAAAGATAACAAATCCGAACTTTGTGAGGGAGTAACTCGCTCATATTTTCTTACCTTAAACAGCTAGGAATATTTTGACTTCAAAATAGAGAACAGCTATAATTCCCACGTAAAAAGGGTACCTTTGGTCAATATCGATATCTCATGCCATTTGACAGATATTCTTGTTCGAATATTCCATTGCACATCTTGTCGAAGGCTGAAAAATCTGCGATTCACAAAGTTTGCCTTGAATACGAGGAAAAAAACATTAAGAAGCCAAAAATACAACGGACAATATTTAATTTTTTTTTTTGAAATTTACTTCAATAAGTGTTGTAAGTGTCCACCGTTTATCTCAATACACTTTCGCAGACTCTTTGTTAGGTTTCGCCTCACATTTGAGAAGATATTTTCTTCATTTCTAATAACATTGACCGCTTATTGATTTTTTTTTATCAAAGTTCGTCTCGTGTATTCTATATTTCATCAAGGTAAACTAAAGACTTCATCCCACTCCAAAATATTGACTATTGCAATTTACTTGCGCATAAACGCAGAGCATATCCCTTAAATCACGAATAGGAAACTGATTAAGTCTAAGTAAAAGTTTTTACAAATGATTTAATACCAACTCAAGAGTGGAGAAACTTGTTTCCACCTGCGTTCAATTGGAGAGATAGAAAACAATGACAGTTATCATTGAGACGTAATAATTTGTAAACAACATTCAAGTACATTTCGGAGAATTGCATATTTTCCAATCATCAACAAGATTTGCAATGGAATATTCAAACACGAATATCTTACAAAGGGCATGAGATATCGATATTGCCCAAGGGTACTTTTTTACAAGCAACCAGCAACTCTTGGAACCAACCAACTTCAGACAATTGCGGACAAAAGACCCCAATTACATGAAAAAGTGGTCGGAAATTGAATTGACAGAATGAGCTTTGTCAGAAGTAGCTACGGCACATTTGCCCGGATAAAAAGTATTGCCATTGAGCGTTATTTCACATAAAATAAATATTTTCAAGGCATTTAATTTGGTTGATAATATATTTGAATTTAAAGTTCGTACGCATTAAAAAAATTACCCTATATATATAGGACTCAGCATCTCTACAATAAAGTGAAATATATTTTTGCATATAATTAAATGAACTAATAGTGCATTGTGCAAATACCTCAGGGATTTTAGAACTTGCAAGTTTTAATATAATCATTTAGTTGCAGATCTCTAAGCTTTGTATAATCAGAAAATTTAATTAGAAATTTTGCATTCAAATATTAAGCTGCACAATTACAATAATGGGGTAAAATAAAATTAGGTTTGAGTTAATTTTTTTACAGTTATACTACATGATTCCATAAAAAGGCGACAAAATTTCGTTTTAATGAAATTTCCGATTTGGTTTTATACTTCAAATTTCCATAGAAGGAAATTGGAATTCTTAATTGCAGAACATAGAATATTAATAAAGCTTGTAAAGAAAGAATATATATATATATATATATATATATATATATATATATATATATATATATACGTATATATTTACATGTGTATATATATATATATATATATATATATATATATATATATATATATATATATATATATATATATAGTTTCTACCCAAAATGTGATTTTTATCTGATTGGTTGAAAACGGATTTTACAATTTGTTTTGCTCAGTTGCTCATTTGCTGCAACTGTAAGGTACAGTTGGGTATGGTGCAGAAATGGTTTCTGATATACAGTCGTATTACTTTTTATCAGACTGTAAGTTAAAATTATGGATCCAGAATACACACATTTTCCATATGATTTTTGTGCAATGGTTTGTTTTGAATGATTGTAAGTATTTTAGCAATGTATGTATAGAAACTGAAAACTTTTGATATTCTAATTAATGAGTTCATTTTATGTAGACGAAAACGTTGATTAAATTATGTTGTTCGTGTTTAGTATGCGAACTATACTACGATGATCAAAAAATAAGATGACTAGTTTTAAACATTCGTGCGCCTTACGTATCGACAAAAATCGAGAATATCGACAAAATTGCGCATTACGTATCGTAACAAACATTTATTTTTTAAAATGGTATGACTGTGTGTAATATGACAGATATAAAACAGATCTGACAAATAAGTTTCATATTATTTCGCCTGTTAAGGTATACATTATAGCGTCTTTTGCAATTATTAAACATTTTTGTCAGCGATTTCTGAAAATTGATAATGTTTATCGAGCGAAAAATGTATATTCAATTTTATCTGAAACAAAATGCCTTGTAGTGATTCACTGAAAGTCTTCAGAAAGTGTTAAATGATTTAGAAATGATTGAATAGAGTTCGCTGCTTTGAAGAAAATAGCAAAAGGCCAGAATAAAAACTGTTTCGAAGGTCAAAAAGAATAAATGTATTACAGTGAGAAGAGATTAATTTGGAGATGATAAAATATATTTGGGTGAATAAATAAATTGATAGTGTTTTATTTAAAAGGTCACCTTACATTTTAAATGTAAAACAGACAGAGTACGAAATGTGAAAGTTTGAGAAATAAGGGGTGTCAAGCATACAATAGTATGGGACATTAAAACCAAACAATGAAGATGGTACGTCACGTACAAAAAATACCGCAAGAAAGGCTAGCAAAACAAATCACGGCATGAACACAACGAGAAGACGAAGAGGAAGATTGAGGATAAGCTGGAGAGATGGAAATGATGAAGAAATTAAGAAACGGGAATTACTAGAAGATCTATTGAAAGGCAGGGAGGGATGGAGATTAGGAATCGGAAGGCGCCGGAGAACGCTATAAACCGATCTTTATAGCTTTTAACTAAATACCAGAGGTTCCAAAAGCAAAACTATAAGAAAAAGTAAAATAATAAATGTAATTATCTATATTTCGCAAATCCCAAATCTCAGGGTTTTAACTTCAACATATATATCCTGATATAGGTTGTCTTAGAATTTCGTTTTTAAATATCTGAAGTATATCTATATTAATTTGTTTGGCAACCCCAACAAGATGTATGCGGTACATGTATATAGATTTTACTGTGTCTGCTTATAATTCTTCTTATCTTATCTTCAGCTTATTAATAAATCATAAAGATTATAGGTTTGTTATACGTTGACATATAGAAATTTCTTCTGAAAAGCCAATATTTTTGACTCTGTTTTTGTGGATCAAACCTTGAGATGATAAAGGAGTTTGAGTAGGGAAATGAAGCTTTGAGCTATGCTTTGTGCAGCGTAAACTCCTAGGAGTGACAGATTAAAGCAGAGGACTAACACTAACATGATCCAAAATCTACCAACCGGTAGTGGACGAATGTGGTAGGTTACGGTCCATGCTTTCAACATGGTATTATAGCTTCAAACATTGCCCTCCTTCCCCGCATGCCAAGGGGCAACTACCTCTAGTAGCGGAAAGACCTGTTCCAAGACAGAGGGTGCTAAGAATTACCGGGTTAAATCAGGCTGCCATTGGTCTTTTAACATTGCAACGCTTAATGTTAAGGCAATGAAAATGAATACCCGACGAACTGTTGATCGAACTTGAAGAACTTGATGAACTTGAACAACATATATTGAGAACATAGGGCTGTGCGAAACAGGAGGCAAAAGCGAAGAACCAATCAAACTGGGTACAACTGGTCACCTACCCTGCATTCGGGGTACGGAGAATGGTGGAATTGGATTCCTCATCACTAAAAGCTGAAGGATATTGTCGAAAAATATAATAGTACGTATATCTGACCGGCTAACCCAATGCGTCATTCAACCGAATAAAAAGTTTAAGTTTCAAATCGTCCAAGTTTATGCAGCAAGGTATAGGTAATAAAAAAATTGAAGAAATTTATGATGTGACCCTGTTTCTAGACAAGGAGAAATATAGGTACAAAATCCTGATAGGAGATTTTAATGCTAGAATTAGAAACGAACTGGCGAAAATGCAACGGAACATACGGAAAGTAAAAAGAAGAAAGGGACAGCAAAAAAAATCTTCAATAATTTTCTCACCCAATTGTCTCCTCAATAAATCGATTGCTGCTTTGGAAGTATGATATGTGCAATCATTCTCTTGGAACCATATCTACTACAGATCAATTAAATCATCTACATACTACAAATCATTCAAATTCGGAATTAAATAATCTACTTCTTGCGAACGGCGACAAATTAATAAATTTGGATCATAAACAATACCAGCAACAGCGGCGATATTTTCTACGGGACGCACAATTTTTATTTTAGTTTTGATTTAATATTAATCAGAGTAAAATGAATTCGAAATTTAGCGATAATAAGGAATTTGAAAAAATGGTTTTTTTTCATATTTCGAAAATGTAATATATTGAGAGTATACAGGCAAGAGAAAAATAAAAATATTAAATATTTACAGAGTTATCGCACATATAGTGGAGCGCGCCGGAACCCGCATATTGTTAAGTAGCGAGCCAGGTAGTCAGAGCGCTTGGGGTGAAGCAACCATTCTTGCACAATACCTTTGTATAATTATTTTGTCCCATTAGTTTTGGCAAAGCATTGACTGTATTAAACCTGGAAATATCCCTATATTATATAGAAGAGTATATATATTTATCTGTACACGTGGAATTACAGGTATACAAAACGAACGTAGTCTAAGAAATAGAGTTAGTTTAGCTGAAGAGTTTGTCGTGTACAGTTGAATTTTAGAAACTAAAATGCCAAACTATCCTAAAGGAACGCGAGATAATACCGCTCAAAAAAAGTATACAAAAACACATTATCAAGGTAATCAATTTACTGATAAACACGGAGAAAGTTTCGGAACGAATACAAGTGACAGTGGAAGTGCGAGTCAAAAAAAGTTGAAAACTACCAGTAGTGAAGATATTCGTACAAATCCTTTTCACGGGTACACAATTATTGAGTTGATTGTTTTTACTGCTTTATCTGAAATTTTGATTTGTTCTTCATGCAAGCAAAGAATAAGTTTTAGAGAGTCAGGGTCTAGAGGCATAGATTTTAAAATTGTCGTTACGTGTCGGTGAGATGATAGCGAAATTAATTCTGGACCTTTTATTAATACTGGTTACGAAATTAATCGAAAAATAGTGTTAGTCATGAGAGTTGGGTGTTGCAAGAGAAGGAATAAATATATTTTGTAATCTTATGGATATATGCACTCGATTGTGTCAAGATAGGAGTCAAGGTCAAATGAAGCAGTCTTTCCGAGACAAAAGCAGCTGGTATAGCCCGTAAACAGCAGCAGGTTGAAGAAAACCAGCTTTTCGAAGAACCTTAATGTCTATTATATGCACTTGGGATCGCTGATTGATCGGTAAGTCCCTAAAACTAACCATTTTATCGTACTTTAAACGCGATTATTTCGACACTGTGTTTAAAAAAACTGATCGTGCTGTAACTCAAAAAGTTATTGATCGATTTGGTTCAAATTTTGGGAGGTTCTTCTCTATATCATTATCGGAAAGATGTACCTAAAGTTTTAAAGATTTCGTGTAACTAAACTACCTTTTTGGGATAAAAAATTTCGAAAAATATTACAAAATTTGATGTTTTTTTTAAAAGCTTATTTAATTTTTAATTTAATACCTTTTAAAATAATAACAGAAAGCTTTTTTTTAATTTCAGATGAATAGAAAAAGTGTGGCAAATGCAGCACTTTTAGACCTCGTTTAAAATGATATAATTATTTTATGACCTTTAAAAAGACTTCTAAAAATGACTCATTTTGAGGGGTCTAAAGGAATTTCCCTTCTTATGTGCAGCAGAAAATTCTCGTAGTACTCTATAAATTTGGCGCACAGAATGCTGAATTTGGTAATAAATTTCAACAATTTGCAAGCGTTGCTCCGATGTTAAACGTTCCATGATGATTTGTCAGACTTGAGACACATATTTACAAACCTGTCTCCAAACTCACAGTTTCTTTAACAGCGACCCCTATCAAAAGTTTGGACACACTAAAAAAATCACCCTTTAGTTTTGTTTTGAGTTTAAGTTCTTATTTGTTGCCATTTTTTTCTTGCTTGTTCATGTTCAATAACAAAGTCTCTGATTTCGTTATGGAGATTATTTCCTTTTAATGTGATTTAAATTTAAGGTGTATTTTTCAATCCAGAGTTCTGGGTATATTGAATTCATTTGTAACTTAATACTCTAATCTTTCGTTCTTAATGAAACTATTAGAATAATTGTTTTGCTTAGCAATCATCCTTCCTGTATAAAATGCTCATTAATGCTTATAAAATTAGCGAGTGGTCATATCATGCATTTCAGTTACTCATAAATAGTTAACAAAAGTATTTTGAGATACATAAAAGTCAATAGAATCTCGTACTTAATTGTGCTCAACCATTAAATTATAATCCCTGTAGAGAGGACTAACAGCAGATTAAAGTTTATGGCAAGTAGGAGTTCATTTTCTTTAGTGGTGGTTACCTTGTATCACCAATGAGTGTGATTTGTATTAAAGTCTCTTCCGAATATGAATCTTTTTCCTACTTGTTTGAAAAAATCAGAATATTTTTCACATTTGATCGAGTGTTTCGGCCAGATATATATTACTGCAATAACAATAGAATAATAATGGGTGATTTTTGAGTTTGTCTGAACTTTTTATAGGGGTAGCTATCAAACGAATTGTGAATTTGCAGGGCTCTAGTGTCAAAATTATGAGCGAGCTAATCGAGCGATATATTCACCGAATTGTCGACAAATTCCTAACATTATTTTCAGTTCATTATTTCCTAACATTATAACAACATTTCACGCAGCTGGATATTAAAAGAAAACAAAAAATTGTGCGTTCCGAAGAAAACGTTGCTGTTGTGGCTGGCAGTGTTGATGAAGATTCCAATATTTCAGGTCGTCGCCGTTCGCAGGAAGTTGGGCTTTGTTACTGGACTACGTAGAAAATTTTGCGTTAAGATCTTGGTCTGGTGCCTTACTAGATCCAACTTGTAATCCAGCAGTTTTACGTTCGGTGATGGTTCTCAAAATCAATTGTAACTTGACATATAATTTAACCGCAAAATTTAATTCAGCGATGAAGCTCAGTTTGGCTAAATAGTTACCTTAATAAAAAAATTGCCATATCTGGAGTGAAAACAATCCGCAAATGATCCAACAATTACCGTTATATCCAGAAAAATGCACAGTATGGTGCGTATTGTACGCCGGTGGCATCATTGGGTCGTATTTCTTTAAAAATCAAGCTGGAAAGCACGCTATCGTTAATGGGGATCTTTACAGAGCAATGATCAATGGTTGTTTATTTCCGAATTCGAATGGTATTGAATTGGAGAAGTTGTGCTTTCAACAGGATGGCTCCACATGTTATATAACCAACGCAACAATCGATTTTTTGAGGGAAAAATTCGGCGAGAAAATTATTTCTAGGAACCGACCTTAATTGTCCACCAAGGCCATGTGATTTAACGCCATTAGATTTTTTTTTGGGGTTATGTTAAATATTTGGTCTATGTCAATAAATCAGCAACTATTGACCCCTTGGAAGCCAACATAACTCGGACAATTGTGGACATAAGGCCACAATTGCTTAAAAAGTAGTCGGAAATTGAATTGACAGAATGCGCTTTGTCAGAAGTAGCCGCGGCGGACATTTTTCCGAAATTGTTTTCAAACATAACGATGAAATATCAATTTAATGCTATTTCATATAAAATAAATAGGTTCAAGACATCTAGTTTGGTTGTTATTTTATTTGAATTAAAATTTGGGACGCACTAAAAAATCACCCTCTACTTTGTTTTAATACGCACTACTGTACTTCGTGTATCTTCTACTTCATAGTTTATTTATTTATATTATATATTATCTTTTACTATTACTGAACTTGATGTTTTATAAAGACATAAATTATGACAATAACTGAGTGCAGGAACTGCTTGTTTTTGCTTTGAAATCAATTCGTGATATTAAAACAACTTGATACTATTACAGAAAGTTAAGATTACCAGAATGCAAGCTTTATATTTTCAAATAAAATATATCAACGGAATAAGTTTAAAATATTATTCTTTTAGAATGAAAAGGAGCCAGGGTTTTTACTCATTTTCCATAAAATAGCAGACGCGGGACAGGTTCCATTATGTAAAGGATTTATTCGCTCGAGATCCACTGAAAACTTCGAAAAATATTCTAAAACGTCGCTCATTAACTGTAAAGTGCGGTTGGATTTCGTCGAGACAGGCGTCTCCTGTGGAAAAACCGAGCTTGTTTCTGAGAAAAAGCCGTATCGCATTTCACCAGACCGCAAGTTAAAATTATGATTCCGGAATACATTAATTGCGGAAGGTAGCTTTAAAATCGGTTTACTATTGCTGTTATACTCTACTTATATTTTTTTTAAATGTGTATGCACTTTATTCCTAAAACATGGATATTACCTTATGTATACATTTTGGTAACATTTTATAATCCTCAATTTATTTTTATATACTCAGATTGTATCTACTTGGACGAAATTAAACATATAATGTTTTGTTTTTACCATATGTCCTTTACAATCTGAATGGGCGTTTAATATTGATAACACAGGTCTACAGTGTCACAGACTTGGCGCTGGAAAGATTAAAACTTTTTTTAAATATGCTGGTTCTAACGGTATATATATATATATATATATATATATATATATATATATATATATATATATATATATATATATATATATATATTCTTTGAAATGTATGTGTAGTGTTCGAGATATGATAGGCGTAAATGGTGTGAGATGATAGTAATATGTTTATTTCATACTTTTTACCTTTTGTTACAACATTAAATATGAAGAAAACTTTTTTTTTTGTAATTTCTTCGAGTAAGTTCCAGGTACTCACGCATGATACTCTACCCGTGATCAGCCATTATGTGTTCATTTCATCGACCCTGGTACCTTTTTTCCATATTTTTTAGATCCTGATAAAATCGTTCTTCTTGTTCCTCACTGTAAGAACCAAGGTTGTCCGGAAATTTGTCCAAATTATTGTGGAGGTAGTGAACTTTGATGCTTATGTTACATCCAAGCTATCTGAAAATTTCCAGCATATTTTGCATCAATTCGCGATAATTTTGGACTTATAATTCTGTAGGATTTTTTTTTGCAATATTGACGAAAGAAACCAGGCTAATGATTCTATATCATTTATTGAATGCACAAAATTGTTATCTGTCATCAAAAGCCTAATTTGGAGTTCATCGAAATAGTTTATCCTTAAGTTTCTCCTTACTCAAATCAAGACACTTTCTCGATAAATAATTAAAACAGGAACCATTTTATCAAATGTTTTGACATATTATTTCATTAGTATGAATTTTATGGGGGCAAAATTATTTTTTTTCTTGTAACTAACACTGTATTTATGATATTTTGTTTCCCAACTGTCAAGTCTTTTCTTTCAGGCCAGTTTGTTTTAATCCAATGCTCGCTTTTAGCCCTGCTATCCCACAAACAGAGCAAACAGGGAAATTTCATGTAGCCGCTTTATTGGCCCAATAAATAGTTTACCATTTTTAAATCAACGCATGAGTTTTGCAAATATAAGAGATATCCTTTCATACTCCTCCTTTAATTT
This sequence comes from Cosmopolites sordidus, assembly GCA_031761425.1. Lineage (NCBI taxonomy): Eukaryota > Metazoa > Arthropoda > Insecta > Coleoptera > Curculionidae > Cosmopolites > Cosmopolites sordidus. Next base: position 342,861 of record JARFXV010000546.1, read on the forward strand.
AGTGAAATGAGCAATAGGAATCGCACCATGCTTATTGCCATTATGTACCAAAACACATTTCAAACTCCTTTTGGAACTGCATGTAAAAAGTCTTCATTCATTTGGCTGGTAGTTCAAGAAATCCATTTTTGATAAAAAACCACCGACATCATTACAAAAAACATCATTTTCTGAGTAAAGCAGTTTATTTCCTAGAATACTGGATGTCAACAGTTAATTTTTCTTTTGAAAGGTCTCTGATAAGGTCACTAAAAGCGTCTTGAGTAAAAAGTAGTAATTTGACGACGTAAATTCAAAATTATCACTTAGCTTGCATAGCTTATACTAGCGGAGGGACACCTAGGATATCTAGCGGATGTAATACATTCTGTATCTGAAAGAACATACATACATTTTACAATTCGTTCAATGCCTTAAATGTTCACTACACATTTTGCAAACTTTGTTTGGAATCCATGGTTTATCCACGTTTTTGATTTTCAAGTTAAAGTAAGCGAAATACGCATTTTGCACAAATTCATATATGGGTTTTCGAAACTTTTTCAACGGTATACTCGCCACAAACGTAACAAAAAGTATTCAGGTCGTTTTAACGATGGCATCTTCCAGATTTTATTTACTAAATTTCTTAATTGAACAAACAAAAAACAAGTTAAATGGCCGCTAAAAAGAAAATATCAATGTAAGTAAATTAATAACTGTTTGTACTTTTGACAATTTCATGTTACTGAGAGTATTGCTAGACACTATACTTTAAAATTACGTTTTAAGTCTCGGCGGCACAATTTTTTATTTTGTAGACCTGTGTAATTAGATTAATTTTCGATTCTTGCAAAAATTCATCCGCGCAGATCCGATTGGGAGAGTATTTTACCATCGGACGATTTTATCCCACGTGATTGTTAAGGGTGCGTAAGTAGCCAAGACAGGTACGCTGTCTGCTTAATTGTGATATAACAGCCGCATAGTTATCCAGTGGCAAAAAGGGCCCGAGACAACCGGGATAGTCCGAATACTGATATTCACCATAAGATTAGTACATGGTTTCCAGCAACATTTTTTCGTAGCCAGTTGAAGCAGCTCACTGGAATTACTCCAGGAGGAGGAAATAAGGAATTGCAAGGGCAGGGTCGCCAATTTCTTGAAAAAGTCGGTGTTCCACCGGGATTATGTAAGAGGATTTCCTGCTACCATACAAGCTTGATATTACTATTGTACTATAAAATATAACTTAAGAATATAAGGCCTAACCCACTAGCAGGCTAAATTATCAACATTTTGAAATTCCATATGTATGTATGTATCTAATTCAAAAATTATTTCAAATATATTATGCGAAATTAAATATAAAACAAAACATATTTTCAGCATACATTATTATATAATTAACTTCAGGAGACTTCAAATGTTCTTAATTAACATATAAATTAAATGTATTAATTTATACACTTATTTTTTTTACTTTAAAAATAAAAAAAATTGATTTTATTTCGACTCACTGTGTAGTGTGCGAATAAGAGCAAAATTTAAATTATTTTAACAACCATTCCCTAATTCACACAAGACGAGAAACATTTCGACACATCTTCGAAATCGACATATCTTCAGATATCGATGATATGTCGATACGATGTGTTATTGACGACAAATCGTCGAAACAGCAACGGATTGGATAATAATTGCTTGAATGAACTTAAAGTTAGGGTTTGATTTTTGATTATATTTGGTTGTTTCAAGAATAGTATGATAAAAAAGTAAGGTGATTTTCTGAAAAAAAAAACATAAATGACACATGTGTCATTTACACATGACACATGTATTTATGACACATGACACATGTATTTATTCATAAAAAATTATTTTGTCTCAAAGTAAACATTTCTTCCTGCAATAAACTTATTCTTTAATTTTTTCCAATCTTCAAAACACTTTTTGTACTCGACTTTTGGTATTTCCTTCAAAGAGGCCATCAAACTCTTGAGATGGTATCCACAAACTGGTTTTTTTCAGCCGAGGGAAGAAAAAGTCACATACTGTTATGTGACTACTGGTGAATATCATGCTTGTCAAACGGTATATTTTATTTTCAGTGACAAACTGACGAATAATTATAGAGGTGTGGGATAGATGGCCCATAATCGTGATGCAAAAACCATAAATTGGTTTTTCACAAATCTTCGAGTAATATTATCAGTGCCTCTTACGCTTAATTGGTAATTATTTATTATTTCTTGATTGGCGAATCGAAATCCTGGATTTAGATAATATATTTATATTTGCTAAATCTTCACTGACTAAAATGGAAGGTCTTCCTGCACAAGGTTCTTCTTCAACTGCTTATTTACCAACATTAAAGAGCTCATAACGCTTGTAAATATTTTTTTTGGCATCGCTTAATCGCTGTAATACTTTGTTAACACATTTAATGTATCAGCACAAGACATTTCATTGAAACAAATTTTAATGGAAACTATATCCATTAAAAAAATCGCGGATGAATTTTTTAACATTTACAGTTAATTTTACATTATTAATTATTATTATAATTTACATCTGGTTTGTTTCCAACCATTTTTGCTGAGGGAATATTTATAAATCAAGACTTAAACATTTATTTACAAAAAAATATTTATTAAAATTCTAATTATTCACGCATGGGCCCTGGTGGGACACGCGAAGTACAGTTAAAGGCGTTTGTTGTTGTTAGCCTTCCTTTGCGCCAATACTGATTTCATTCTTTCACTTTGAGCTTTTTTTCTTTCGTCAGACCAAGTTGTTCCGATCATCCTACATTTTTCTCTCTGGCCAACCTCCCAAACGTTAACCTTGTGTCTGAAAAAGTTTCTATCTTGAATTTCAATTTGTGTAATATTTGCTTATCTTAGGTCCTCTGTAATTCCAGTAATCCATTTCATTGTTTCTATTTTAGCTCTACTCCTATTTTCATAAAGTTCAACTATTTGTCTAATTAGCCTACTTAGCCTACTCGGATTCATCCGTTTTATGTGTCCGAAAAACTTAAGTCTTCTTTTTCTCATATCGCTATGTATATCTGTGTATTGTTTGGTTCCTTGGTTTTCTCGAAGTCAGTATGTTGTGCTATTTATTTGTTTAGGGCATAAGATTTTTCTTATGATTGTTCTTTCTTTCTTTTCAATCTCCTCGATGTCTTTCTTTCTATTCAAAATGAGGGTTTCTGCCCCATATAGACATTCTGGCTTAATAACTTTGTTGTAATGACTCAGTTTTGTGGTTTTAGAAATCCATTTTTTGTTGTAAATATTTTGTATAAGTCTCAATGCTGGTTCCATTTTTTGACATCTGCCATTATTGGCCGCTTTTTCAAACCCGTTTTCTATGATTATTTTACTCAAATATATAAATTGACAGACTCGTCTGATGTTACCATATTTTGTTTCTAAAAATGGTGTTCTTAGTTTGTTGTAGGTCATGTATTGTGTCTTTCAAAGGAAATTTGGAGTCCTACCTTTTCTGCTGTTTCTTTTTGGATTTCAATTTGTTTTTGTGCCGTTAATATATCTTGAGCTAAAATTGTTAGATCACGCCAGACAATCTATTTTGATGTTGGTTCTCTCCAGTTTAATGAGCTGGTCAATATTCAGGGCGAATTGATTTACACGCCACTCCTGTATTATTTTTTCTGGAGCACAATTAAATAATAGTGGCGAGAGTCCATCCCTTGTCTCACTCCAGTTTTAATTTTGAAAGGCTTTGAGATGTCACCGATGAATTTAACTTTTGACCTTGTGTTTGTTAGTGTAGCTTTAATAATTACCAGCGTTTTCAGATATAGGCCTTGTTCTTTCAAGATATGAAATAAAGATCAGCGGGCAATAGAACATGATTTTTTTGAAATCCACAAATGTACAGACGAGATTTTTATTATATAGTTTTGCGCTGCAAAATGCGCGCTGTGATCTCGTGCAACGATCTATCGTTACTAAACTTAAAAAGCCCGTCAAGCATTTAACAACAACCCCCTTCGTCCGCTATCAGTGTTTGGCGCGTAACTGTCAAAAGATAAACGAAAAATATTCTGAGACACCAGTTATTATACATTTCAGCCTAAAACGGAATAATTTCATTTGAAAGAAATTTCAACACTTTGCTTATGCATCACAGAAAAATGATTATTACATTAAAGAATGTTTTTTGTATAATTTCAAAATCATGAAAAAAATATTACAGTTTGTAATATCACTGCTGGCATATAAACAAATAACATTTCCTAATTATTCTCTTCCAAATAAACCTGTATCAGGTTTTAAATCTTCATTTTTTTCTCTTTATTTTGGAAATATATTTTAAACAAGGAATGTCTCTGATGTTCATTGATTAAAAACTTGGGAATATATTTTAAAACATCTCCCATAGGGGCACAAACCAACATCATGGCAGGCCGGGAAACGTCATTAGCAAACCGAAAATTACGAGTCGCTAAAATAAATTATTTTTGCGTCTGGTTGTGAGGCCAATTCTACAATTTACTCCACTTGTGTCTTGTCAATTTACATGATTAATTGCTTTTTCCTTATTTGCCGAGGTTTTACAAATTAGAGCACACCGTACAGGGTTGTCACAATTAAAATTTCAATCCTTACAAAATATGTAAATATAATAATGGATTTTCTTTAAAATAAATTAGACTTCGACAAATAGAGGTATTTAAGGCATATTACAAAATTTCCTACTGTATTATGACAGCTCAACAATTATATCGTTTGTAATTGAATATTAATCAAAACATACCCTAAACATTTTTAAGAACTTTAATGCAACAGGCTAATGATGACATATCGTTTTGAAATGATGGAGCATTTGCTCACAGTACCAGTATATCAACAAATACCGTATCATAGTTCATGTCAATCAGGTCATCTCCACATTCCTTGTCGAGCAATTCGAGGGTTGCTATTTATGTACCCGGAATTGGCAACATTAGTGCTGCTAGGCGGCATCTGACATATACATCGTACAGTTTGACATTGTTGACTGTGTACGTACTCAGAACGTTTCATCATACGGACGCTACTTGTGTTGTTTAGTGACTCGCAAATTTCATCTGCGAGCTATGATTTACTACGACTTTCAACGTAGCTTATCTCAGTAACAGTACGCCGATCAACTGACTTCGAGTATTGGCAATGAAGCTCCAGCTAAAACCACTGTATATCACTGGTTTAGTAAATCGTGGTCATCGTTCGCTCACGGAGAATTTAAAGAAAGTCATTTAAAGTCAGTTGTGGCAGAAAACATCATCATGTAACTTATCGTGAGATTGAGGCATCCATGGGCATTAGTTAGCATACAGAAGATTTTACATAAATCGCTAAAAAAAAGGCTCGTGTTAATTATTGCAAAGAAATGCTCAAAAGATAAAATCGTGGTGCATCAAAAGCCAAATATAACATCTACATAGATAACGAATCTTGGATCTTTGCGTTTGCGTTTGAGTCTGAAAGTAAACAGCAGTCGACTAAATGGGTCTTTCAAAATGAGCCAAACAAAAGTTGTTCGCACAATAAGCACTTTGAAGTGAATGGTGGCCTGTATTTTTGGGATAAATGGGCATGTGGCTACAGTGCCACTAGAGAATCGTAGAACAGTCAATTGAGAATCGTACACAACAATTTGCTTGCCAGAAGACTTTGAGAAACACAAGAAAAAACAACCAGCGATGTCGTATTATTCTTCAACATGACAACGCGAGCTCTCACACATCGGACCGAACAACTTAATATTAGACCGGACAAAACATCGAATTGATGGGTCATCCGCCGTACAGTCCTGATTTGGCATCCAATGATTTCTTTTTATTTCCGTTCGTGAATACTAAATTACGTGATCAACCATTTTCGACGCCCGAAGAAGCGTTGGTGCGTTCAAAATGCATGTTTTGGAGATACATCAATCGGAATGGAAAAAGCGCTATGAAAATTGGTTCAAACGTATGCAAAAGCGTATCGATCATCGCGGAGATTATTTTGAAAAAAAAACCATTTTGAATAATAAATATGTGTTTTATTTATTATTCCGGATTCCTAAATAGCAACCCTCGTATCGCCTAATATAACGACATGTGATTTATATTTGTGGGATTATAACAAAATTCGCTTCGACTTCATTCAAAATATTCAAATTCAACAAAAATATCCCAATACCATTCGAAGTGCCAATATTGTTTCATAACAATTATGCAATCAATTAACAAAAAGAATAAAAATTATATATGGAGTAGTGGCATATCTGTTTATTTAATTTAATCATCTGTTTTATCTAATCCTATAACGTTTTTAATGTTCTGATTGGATAACTAATTTAAGTCGAACATGAAAAACTGAAAGATTAAATAGTCGAAGAAAAATTGCATAGAAAGGGGGAGGGTGATAATTTATATCAGAAACCATAAAATGAACAGGATTTAATTATATCCTATTATACAAACCAGAGAATAGAAGAATACAACACCCTTTATACTATTATTTGAATCAAAATAAAAATAGTTTCACTGTCTATCGTACCTTGAAAATATAAACAGATACAATTTTTACTTGTTTGCCTTCATATTTGGCATTTCAAAAAATGTAGCACTGTTTAACCATTTTGATTTTATTTTTAATATCATTTTTTTATTTGATTCATTCATGTTTTGTATGCTACTAAGCTAAGCATCATTCTGATGATTCTGTTAGCAATGCTAAAATTCTTGCACGATACGCTTACAGGCAATTAGTTATCCGGATTTGAAAAGAGGCAAACGAAAGAAACAACGAGACGGGGATGTTTGCTACCAGAAGAGATATATAATCTAATTCGGTCCACATTTCGTGAAGTTCAAGAGTGATATAATAACCATGGTGGAACTACTCATTAAGAATTCATGCATCAAATGTTAAAGGAATCTCCCTCAATCAATTTTTCACACTATAACCTTTATTTTTGTTCTTCCGTATATTTATATTTTCAATCCAGAACTTAAACTTAAGCCCTTGTCTATATATATAGTGTTTTTTTTAGTTCGTCCGAACTAAATCCGAAATTCAAATAAAATAACAACATTAAATGCCTTGAAACTATTTACTGTATGTGAAATAACATTCAATGGCATTAATGTTTGAAAACAATGTCGGGCAGATGTTCATCACAGAAAAATTGGGGTTTTATGTCCGCAATTGTCCAAGTTCTGTTGACTTTCAAGGCGTCAATAGTTGCTAGTTTATCGCATAGACATAATCTCAAAAAAAGTAATCTCATAGTAAGCTAAAGACATTAAATCTCATAACTGTGGCAGCGAACTGTTAATCTCCTCCAAATCAATACCAGTCAAACAGGAAATTAATAGTCTACTTAGTCGAATAACAAAGCCCAACTTCCTGTAAACAACAACGAATTGATAAATTTAGATCTTCATCAACAGTGCCATATTTTCTTCCAAATGCGCATTTTTTGTCTTATTCCTATTTTAATAACGAGCAACGTAAAATGCGTTCCTTATTTGTCGATAATTAATCGAATACACCACGGAGTGCTCTATAAGTTTGGTGCAAACAATAATAATTTTGATATAGAAATTCCGATGATTTGCGTTGCTCGGATGTTAAACGTTCCATAATGATTTTCTGAACTACAAACTTGTGTGCACGCTCACAGTTCGCTTGACAGCTACACCTGCCGGAAGTTTGAACACAGTTATATATATGTATATATATATATATATATATATATATATATATATATATATATATATATATATATATATATATATATATATTAAATGTGGCTGACAGGCATATGGAAGAATCAACATATTGTTTAAGAGAAAGCCCCAACTTTGCCTGAAAAGAAGTCTTAGATCAGTACGTCTTGCCCATTATGACATACGGAAGTGAAACCTAGACACTAACATCGCAATCAATTCAAAAACTTTGGATAGCACAGAGGGAAATGGAAAGATGTATGCTTGGTATTATAGGGCGGGACAGAAAGCCCTGCACAAGGATCTGGAAGCAAACAAAAGTGTGTGACATCATTAGAAGAGTAAAAGAATTAAAATGGTGATGGACAGGCCATATAGCGCGGCGATGAACCAAGACAATCCTGGAGTGGATACTGTTTGAGCGCAAATGTCCACGAGGAATACTGAAAGCATGATGGGCTGATGAATTATATCGTTAAGTATATTGGACCAGTAGGGTACAGGAAAGCGAATGCGGGAAGCTTGGTGAAGAGGCCTTCATCGTGCAGTATAAGGAGGTGGGCTGAGATAATGCATATATACACTCACGGTAATCTCGATAAAACCCTTGATAAATATATAGTTATTTGCATCTATCATTTTCTTCTTAAATATTATACTCTTACGTTACAATATTTGCGAGTTAAAAAACTGTTGACACTTTAAATATTTCGTAATGTTGGGTTTTATATCGGACCTGTCGGAACTAATTCATACAATCATGTGATCGGGATGGCAGAGTGTTTTAATATATTAATGGTACCTATATTGATATAACCGGTTATTAAATATACCTATATCCTACAAAATTTAATGTCAAATATAAAGAAACATTTTAAAAATATATTTCAAATTATTGAAAGATCCTGTAGATTTTTTGCGGTTTAGTGTAAGCATTCAATTAGCAACTTCCCCAAGATGGTTAACTTTGGTTTTTTGGTTAATCATTAGTTTCCCAATTATACCACCAACCAGCGCATAACAAACATTTTCAGAGTGTATTCAACTTTTTCTGACCGAATCATTGGTACAACTAACTGGTAGTTTCTTGTAATTTTTTACCATTGTAGGGCTGATTATTGTGAAACAACTAATTGTTGTCTATCAAAACTACATTTTACAGTCGATTTTACAGCTGTAAAAGAAATTTCGACTTTCGTCTTAGTTTTGGTCTTAATTTCATGTCGATTTCAAACACGGAATCGTTCTTTACATCTGTGAATACATAACCATTTAGTTCATATCCTCATAATCGATATATACTCTGCATTCTCTCTAGATGGATAGGTGGATCAGGCCTTTGACAAAGTGTAACACGAAAGCTTGAAAAACACACTAAACAAAATGCTGGTTAAACAATATGTAGAGATACTGACATCATACATGCCAAAAAGGGCTCTTCAGAATGAAGCAAGAAGGTAAATATTCTGACCTGAAAGGAATAAGACCGGAGATTTCTCAAGGAAGCGTTTTTGGTTCTGTCCTTTTTCTATTAGATACCAGAGGCCTTGAACCTTTGAATAACCACTTTTGCTGACGATACAGCTTTACTATCAGTGGCTCAAAATGTAGAAAACTATAATCACAAAATGATGAAATGGTTAATCAAACTAAAAATTGGAAGATTAAGCTCAACGAACTGAAATGTATACATGTCAACTTTACCAACAAGAAAATATCAAAACAGCTCCATCTAGATATTAATAGTGCAGATCGGCATGACTCTTGATGTCAAACTAAGGTGAAAAGAGCATGTAAAAAGAAAAAAAAGCTTAGCTTGATCTCAAATATAGAAAATTCTATTGGCTCAGAAAAAAAATGACAATAAATAATATAATACTGTAATATATAAAATGATTTCAATCATAGCTTCCAAAATAAGATGGCCTGTTATTTTATAGTAAATAGATTAATCAATTTTCCTTTAAACAAAGATAATTATAACAAAGAAATAAAATTAATTAGGGAGGCATCCGAAGTGCAGGGTTGCAATAAGAACATTGTAGATAAATTAATTAGAAAACTAGCTTTAGAAAATTATTGAAAAAATCTTCGATTTTTCAAAGGATCAGAACAAAAATAAATTCATTGTAATACCGTTTGATGCCCAATTAACACGACGGCTAGACAAAATTTTGAAAAAAATGGACATTAAGGTTCTGTACAAACCATATAATAAATTAAGATAAGTCCTGGGTAATCCAAAGGATAAAATAGATCAACATGAAAAGTCGGCGATTTACGAAATTAGTTGTTAAGATTATGATGGAAGGTATATTGGGCAAACAAAAAGATCTATGTTAACGGGATATAAAGAACACATTACCCAAATTAGATATGGAAAAAAATCCTGTGTTGTCCAACATGCAATTGAACATGGCCACAATATAAATATTAATAATTTAAGATTGGTTAAAAGTGTAAATAACAATAGGGCTTTGGATGCATATGAAAGCATTCAAATAGAAAAATGTATGAAAATCATGGACCGGGATAAAGGACCTATTTCTTTCAGTCAATTTTTCAATTATTAATGTAAGGCTCAGTAAACTTCACGGTTCATAATTTTTACACGTTTTATTAGATATGGCTATCATGTATATAGAACATAGCTTAGATTTAAAATTAGATTATATCGCCTACTGATGATGCTAACATAGTTAGCGAAACGTGTTTAGTGGTAAATTTCTTCGAGTTTAGTGTTTCACACCGAAGGTTCTTATAGAGGAATTGATCCAAAATCATGTCTGAAGACTGAAGAGAACTAAACCTCCTGACCTCATATAGAGAGTTGTGTGCAAAAGCAGAGTTAAGTGCGTGGCTAGACTAACATGATCATTCGAACAATCTAAACGACATTATTGCATTAATTACAGTTGATAAGTATTTGAGTTAAGATTCATCAGAAAAAAAATAATGGAATTTTTTCTAACTCTGTTAAAACTAGTCTTTTTGACTAATTGAGATTCAATAGGGTTAGAAAAAATCAGTAATCTGTAAAAAAATGTAGTAGTAGCAATTTTCAATCGTCTCGCTATTGCATGTAAACTTAAATCTTCTTTCATACCCATAATTCGCCCATTTTTAAATTCTGATAATTGCTTGAAATAACGAAGGCAACGAATTTTGGTATTTTGTCACTTTGAACAGAACCACAAGAATACTACTTAACTTAGTAGTATATGAAAAATACCTCGCAACATAAAAGACCCTACATTATTTAAACCTCCAATTTAGGAGTGGGCATAGGAGTCTCACCATGGAAAACAATTGCTGCTACAAAACCAGATGTGAGGTGCTTTAGATAGAGTAATGAGACTCATTTGAAATAATTTTTTTATTCAATTAAAACTACAATTCTCCATTGTATCTTCCAAAATAGTTGTTTTCGGAAGCCACATTGCGTTGCAGATGGTTTTTCCACACTTCGTAACACTGGTGGAACTCAGATTCTAGAGTCACATTCATGAACTGGTCGGTTACGAAAAGAAAAAAGTCATAACGACTCAAGTTTGGCAAATAAGGGGACTGCGGAGACACAGTGGTGTTTTTACATGCCAAAAACTCGTTAATTGAAACGTTTTTTATGATATATATATATTTTTTAATTTTCTTTATTTTAAGTATTTTTATTTTAAAATCAAGAGTTAGAAAATTAAATATTACCAGGTAATAACAACATAATAAAATAAAATAAAATAAAGTAATAGCCAAAGTTGTTTGAAATAATTCGTTTTTCATTTAGAATAAGAGAGAATAATTTGTTTTTCACTTAAAAGTTTTTCTATACGTACAAACACAAGTAATATAAGCAAATTATTGTCCAGTATTCACATAGTCGTGTAAGCCAAAATCTTGAGTTAAAAATTCTATTTGTAGAGTTTTGTCGGCAAATATTTCAATAAGTTGGTTGTGAATCTCAATAGGTAATTCAGCAGCTGCAACAACATTTTCATCAAACGAATTGAGACCCTATCTTTTCGACAAAGCACCGTTGGTATCTGGAAAATATTAAAGTAATTGAATTTTCAATTCTCTTAAATGCTTTTCCATGCTCTCCAACACGCGATCAATAACGGAATTTTCTAAATCCATATTTTATATTATTAATATAATATAATCCGAAGTTAAAGTGAATGTATCAAAATGGCTTTTTTCAAGGCGTATAATCCAAATACCAAGCTTCTTGATGAAGGCATTTTGGTTTTTGTTATGGCCTTGTAAACTCGTATTCATGTCATTCAAATGTGAGAATATATCACTCAAGGAAGCCAAAAGTAATAAAGTTTCTCCATCTTGTAAGAAATGAGCTATTTATATCTGTAAAAAAGATTTTCAATTCATCTCGCAATTAGAACTCGCCTCGTTAGAACTTTTCCTCGCGACAGCCACCTAACTTCACTATGGAAAAGCAGTTAATTTCCATGCTGTGCATTTCTTCGCACAATGTGGAAAGCAATATAGTCTGCGACTGTCGACGGAATATTTTGTAAATTATCTAGGATCTTTTTTGTAGCAAGTGCATTTCAGAAGAAAACAGTGCGTCCATTTCATATGTGGTATAATGTCTTTTAATTTTACTATCACACCAGTGTTCTTCCCCGTTATCGTTTTCGCGCCATACCTACCGCAATGCATTTATTAAAGTCCAAGTTTTTGTTTTGTGTTACATCAAGAAAAACTTTAGTCCTTCGCCACCTGCACGACCAGGGATTCATTTGCAAAATAGCATATTCTCTTTAATCGATCTCTCACATTAATATCGGACAAAACACAAAAATTGCGCGAAAAAAATTTCGATTAATTTGATTCAATTATTTGATCATGAAGATCATTGGCCTTTTCATTTATACGTCTCGTATGAATGAAGGGGCCCACAATACTGTGTCATTTGAAAGTGGTATAGTTTTCAACTTTTTTGCTTCTTCTGGACTTCAACACATCACATCATCACATTGACTGTATTAATGGCAGCCGGTAAAATGAGCTTTTCCGCAATCGTGTAGGGCTTAGACTTCCTGGCCCCTTTTAATGCCACTAAATATGATGCTTGAAGTACTGCGGTCTCATTACTGCTTGATTTGTTGATAGCAATTTGTTCATTTTTTAAGATGAATGATTTACGTTCGAAAAATTGTAATAGTTTGTTTTGTAAAGACGGGTGTTTTGTTTACAGATGCCGGACTAATCTTGAAGGCTTCATACTTTCCAGGGGGCATATTTTATGTTTGAAGTACCAGGTTCAAAAAAAGTTCTATGATGACAATCTTTCTTACTGTAATGTTCTTTTGTTGCCCTACTGTCGTACTGTCGTACTGTCATAAAATTCTGTTGAAATACACCCTCTACGGTTTTGCGGTACATTGTCCAGTCCAAAGTCAGATACAAATAATTTCAATTATCTCATGATATAAAGGAGAAGCAGAGTGTTGAAGATGGGACGTGCTAGGCCATTTCTGTGAAAAGATGTTTTAATAACTACCTAAATGCAACGCAAAAAGAGCATTCTTATCAATGTCACAAAAATAATGTCGACCTGTGTAATATAAACATAAACTTAAACTAGGACACAAAATGTATTTATTTCCATAAAATAATTTCCAAAATATATAATTAGAGAATTACAAATAACAGCTTAATTAATAGTTTGTACAAGTTTATATGAAAAAAAAAACGAATATAATTTGAAACCTTTTTTTTATCGATTTTTAGAGAATAGAAATATGGATCAAGATATTGTATGCAGTATTTGTGATTCAGCGTTGTACAATGGCAGTGACAGTGTTATCGACATAAAAAAAGGATTAAAACATTAATCGAAAGAAGTATAAAAAAAAATGATAACAAGTGTAAGTTATGGTACGGGAAATCTGTGGTAACTTTTCATGTAAATTGTAGAAAGCGGTATGGCGTGTCTTCAATTAGAACATCTGCAAAAAATTGAATTTAGTGCCATCGACATCACAATTTTGTTCTTTTTGTCCATCTTCTTCGGCGCCATTATCACCACCACCACCACCACCACCACCATCAACATCATCACCATCGTCAACCATTGAGGCAAATGTGGAATTTGATTTTAGTAATTTTTGTTTTATATGTGAAATGCCATTGGATCGTAAGCATAAACGTGTGCATAGTATTACAAATAAGTACGTCCAAGACCAATTAATAGATGTGACCAGAAGAAAAAATGATGAACTTAGTACCACTTAATCGGATATTAAATGTATCTTTAGTTAATTGTAGAGCAGCTTATCATGGCAAATGTTATCTAATTTTAAATACAATTGAAAAAGAACCACAAGCATCAACGTTGAAGCAAGAGGCGGCAAATAAATTTAAAGATGTCTGTGAATACATTGAAGAAAGTGGCCAATGTCAATTCCATCTGAAAGAATTGAAAGATATTATGGCAGACAATTCTTTGAGTAATTATGTTTTGTTTCGGATGCTGAAAGATAGATATAAACAAGATGTTTTTATATCTCATCGTCGTGGAAAAGAGCCTATCATCTACTATAAAATATTTGACATTGCTAAAATTTGTAGTGATTGGTTTACTGGTGAAGATTGTGATTCTATGGAAAATTTTCAAAAACAAACTATTTTACAAATAGATGCTGACATACTACGTACGAATCGTACCCACTTTCATCAAATTTCCTTGATAATGTTATTTCTCACTAATTTATTGCGCAAAAGTACTGCAGAACAATATAGTGAAAATTTCGTCGTGCGTGATTCCATTGCTCATTCCGTCGTAAGTTGTTTGCGTCCAAAGAAATTTATATCGTCACTGCAGTTAGCAGTTGGAAGTTACGTTCATAGAAAAACAGGCTCAAAATTAATCATTAATCTTTTAAATATGGGTGTTTGTTCCTCATATCATAATATTCAGCTGTATGAAGCATCCACTGTGATGAATACTCCAGTTTTAAAAGAAAATACTGATAAGCCATTTGTACAGTTCGTGTTTGACAACACAGACCATAATGCAAAAACATTGGATGGAAAAGAAACTTTCCATTGTCTCGGTGGAGTCATGATTTTTACACCTGAGTGGGCAGTTAGTTATGAAGGTAATACTAAAAAATGCAGGAAGATGCCAAGCCCCCAAGGATTAGTATCAAAACACGTAATTCCACAAGTACCATATGGAACTTTTAACTCTAAAGCTTTACAATCAGTTCAATTTATTTCAATAGAAGGTCTTCATCTGGGGAATCCACCGCTATTACCATCATCATATTCAGCGTATTTGTCGGCCAAGTTCCTGGATATTGATAAAATACCATCATGGAAAGGTTATATGGAAGTTTTATCATTTGCAGTTCCATATTCTCAGTCAAGAGTCGTTTGCTTACCATTCATTAATGGACCACCGTAAAATCTGACAACATTAAATAGTTCATTGTACTATTCAGCGGAGAAAGCTCGCTATTATGGCCGAAAGACATGTTTTGTCACGTATGATCAGCCATTATATGCTAAAGCTCTTTCTATTATTGCAGAATCCCAGTGTGATGAGCTGAAAAATGTTGTTGTTCGTCTAGGCAGCTTCCACTTCCTCATATCGTATCTTGGAGCAATTGGATACATTATGTCTGAGAGTGGACTTGAAGATTTATGGAGAACTGTTTATGCAGCTGATTCTGTTAAAAAAATGTTGACAGGCCTTGCTTACGCCAGAGCATTACGAGCACATATAATGTCCTTTACAGCACTTGGTGTTATGATTTGTAAAAGTTTGAAACTCTCTGATGAATTTAAAAATTTCATCAAAGACTTCTTTAGCAAATGGGATTCAGAACCTCCACTGCTTGCGGATTGTGATGATTGGATCCTCATAATGGATATGTGTGAAAATTTTCAAAATAAATTCGACGCTGGAAAATAATGGACCAACCGCCAAACTGTGGGTCCAATATTTCAAAAGTATAGTCATTGCTTTGCAATTCCTCGAGGCTGAACGATTGGGTAATTGGGAGCTGCATCTACAATGTGTGAAACAAATGTTACCATATTTTCATGCAGCTGGTCATTACCCATATGCAAAATACGCGCAGATTTACTTGCAGACAATGGCTAACTTGGAATTGGTTATGGATCCAGTTGAATTCGATGAATTTACTAAAGAAGGTTATTTTACTATACGCAGATCAGATAAAGCATGGGCTGGAGTTTGGTCGGATATGACCATAGAGCAGACGTTAAATCGCTTTTTCGGTACCGACTTGAAACATGGCAGAGGTATAACTCCCAGTGTTGTCACGAGGTATTTGATGGCAATGCCATCAGCGTTATCAATAATGGAATGTTTTGAAGAATACTGTAATATTATCTCTAGTAATAGCGAACAACATGTGGATATGTTTAAACGTAGTATCAAGATGCAGTTGCAAGAAAAGTGGCTTGAAATGTAACCAATTTTGTAAAAGCTGCCTAGGTCAAAGCTGCGATAATGCGTGCAGAACACGTATAGCTATTGAAGAAGATGACAGTGATGATGAAGAAGAAGAAAACAAAGACGGAGAAGAAGAAGACTGAGAAGAAGACGGAGAAGAAGAAGAAAACAGTGCTGACAAAAGAGAGTACGAAGAAAATGAAAATATGGCTAAATACAGAAATGCAAAAAGTAGAAGTCGACTTTCATAACTTTTAAAATGTTATAAAAACTTAAAAAATGACGTTTCATAATGTGCCTTTAAGTGTCATTTGTCTTGAAACATTTGTAAACGTTCTGAATCTATGATATTAAAATAACATTATTTTGTTATTTTGACTTTTGATGTGGATTATCTCAATAACAGTGCATCGATCAATTCACTTCGGCTTTTGGCGATGAAGCACCATTTAAAACAACTTTATATTACTGGTTTAGTTAATTCAATCGTGGCCAACGTACGCTTACGATAAAACAACATCGTCATGTAACATACCGTGAGCCTGAAGTATTCCTGGGCAGAAATATGACAAGCATGATTTTACATGAACACTTAGCCGTGAAAAAGATTTGTGCGCGTTGAATTCCGCATAATTTGACAATCGCTCAAAAATAGGCTCGTGTTGATCGGTTTAAAAAAATGTTCAAAAAATACAATCGTGGTGCGTCAAAAGCCGTGTGTAACATCTAAACAGGTGACTTGTAACTTGTGTGTAACATCTAAACAGGTGATCTTGGATCTATGCGTATGAACCCGAAAGTAAACAGGAGTCGCCTGTATAGGTCTTTCAAAATGAGCCAAACCCAATAAAAGATGTTCGCGCAAGAAGCACTTCGTAGCAAATGGTCGCCTATTTTTTGGGATAAATGTGGCTACAGAGATACTAGAGAATCGTAGAAAAGTTTTTTTGCCATTTGTTTGCCCGAGGTCTTTGAAGAAATAACAAAAAACAACCAGCGCCGCAGAATCATTCTTCACAGTGACGAGGCGAGTTTTCACACATCAGACCGAACAACTGAATATTTAACCGGTCAAAACATCGACTTGATGGGTCATCCGCCGGACAGTCCTGATTTGGCACTCAATGATTTCTTTTTGTTCCCGTCCGTGAAATATAAACTACGTGGTCATGGATTTTCGATGCCAGAAGAAGCGGTTGATGCATTCAAAATTCATGTTTTGGAGATACAAATATCCGGAACGGAATCTCTCTCAATCGAAATGGAAAAAGCGCTACGAAAATTGGTTCAAACATATACAAAAGTGTATCGATCGTCGCGAACAATATTCTGAAAAACAATAAAACTATTTTCAATGATAAATATTTGTTTTAATTTATTATTCCGGATTCATAAAGAACAACCCTCGTATAACATCCGAAATTGCTTATAACTGAATTGTACTATACATATATATGTGTCAATAGCGAACATAATGTTCTATCTTTCTCTTGAGCATTCGCGTTTTCAAAGACGTTATTGTAATGAGTGGAACAATAGCAAATATAATTTTCTATCTTCGTCGTAAGCAGTGGTGTAGGATGTAAATAAAATTCAGCAAATGATTGAATGAATTAATGAATTTCTACCTGAAAATTAAAGGTATAAATAAATTTCAAAAGCTAATTTTCATTATTTAAAATAATGAATGGAATAGTATAGAAACTACGATTTTTTAACGTTATTTAGTCATTAAAACTGACAATTTGGAAATTTAAATTGTTATAACTTTTTTATTAACAATTCAAAAAAAATATTGTTTCTCTGAAAAGAAAGTTTATATTTTTTAGAGTAGATTCAAAGAAGAATGTTTTTAATTCATTAATTTTTCCGCTTGTTATGATTTTTAAAAATTTTTGTTTCATCCCTTAACTTACAGCCTCCCTAACTCTGTTAATTTTGATAGTAGCAAAAAAAGTTGTAAAACCATTTTTATGTAGAATTTTATGCCCTATAAATTGTATTTGAAACTTTTTTTCCTAACCCTTTTATTTCTTGAATTATTTTAAGAAAACCCTTTGTTAATTTTTTTTTCAACCCTCGCCGGGGGTTGGTAACAGATTTACCTTCATGCATAGTTATAGAATGCTTCAAAGAAACTTATGTCAAAAAGTCAGCCTTTTATCTCAAAATTTCCATTTAAATCTTTCGTTAACTGGACTAATGTTGAAAGAAAATGCCTCAATCCACCTGAAAACCTGACCCCTTGACAAAACATTGTTTCCATAGGTCTGTTAAAGTTTTGCAAAAGTGTCCATCGAACTTTGTTTACACTATAACTCTAAATTATTGTCAATAATTAGAATAGTCTAGAAAAATGCAGTTTACAAAAAGAATTGCTACGGACCACCAAGTAACTCTACCACCCCCTAAAGGGAACAGCCAACAGTGTTGCAAAATCAAATACTATATGCCCCGTACACGATCTCAGATTGGACTGTAATACCACAGGAGGAAAATCATTATTTAAACCGTTTAAACCATTTATTTAAATCAATTTCATATGCATAAAAATCATGGTAAATAAGCAAAAACTTTCTAGATCTCATTTTAAGATATACTATACAGTGATTATATTTTCAGTTTGATTAAGATATGTAGCGTTTATAAATTATATTTACCGGTATTCTCTGGGATGAAGGTCGAGAGAATCGAACATCACATCTCGAGCT
This sequence comes from Cosmopolites sordidus, assembly GCA_031761425.1. Taxonomy (NCBI): domain Eukaryota; kingdom Metazoa; phylum Arthropoda; class Insecta; order Coleoptera; family Curculionidae; genus Cosmopolites; species Cosmopolites sordidus. The sequence goes on from JARFXV010000546.1 coordinate 361,735, forward strand.
GAACAGACGTCTTCACGCCGTAATCCATTAGAGAGGGTTTTAGGGCTCGGTCATTTTAGGTACCGGTCATTATGGAACTCGGTCATTTTAAACTACGGCCGTTATAGAACCCATAGGTCATATTAGAACCCGGTAATTTTGGGGCCCACTTATTGCAGAACCCGGTCAATGTAGACTCCAAACCTTTTAGGACCGCCGCGTTCTGGACACAGAACTGTTCAGTAAACGAACATCTTAGTAATGGGACAGTCCACAGGCTAGATAATCAAGCAGCATGACAAAAAAGGATAAGGCCAAATAATACATTATTTTTGTATTATTTTATTACTATTTCCATGAATCTTTAACATTATTGGTTAATCACCATCTCACTACCACCATGTAATAACGTTATATAATGTGAAGTACTTTGATTTAATTTGGTTTAATTTACAATACTTTTATCTGATTCAATTTAATTTAGTTTAGTTTAAGTTGGTTTAGGATAATCAAATTGGAACTATTTTGTAAATTAGACAGGAGCTCATATAGGATAAGAAGATCTGTTAAGATCAAACCTTCTTCTTTACATGCCTAGCTTAGTAGAGTAGTGGTGGATACGTCCGCAAGACCCTTTTGATTTTTTTGTTATAACTGTTTAATATTTTATACTATTTTTTTATTAAAGAGTATTTTTAACAATAATTAACCCTTTCCCAGTTTTAGGATTTATTTAACTCTTCAGCGCCCTATCAACGTGCCTGATCAACCCATCCGTGACCTACGCCCAAATGCCTCCAGCGAACGGCTGCCGTCATTGTAACTAAAATCTCATTTTTTAAAATAAAATAAAGAAAACACATTGCATAAAATTGGGTGTCCATTTTGAGGCATAATGTGTACAGTTTGTAATAACAATGTAATTTAGTATAGTATAAATATTTTTTATAAAAATCGAGTTAAATATAACAATATTTTTTGCGAATTGCCACAAACGATTATTCAACCATTGCTTCAACCATTAATGCTAATTAAAATCCAGTTTTTCTTGTTACAGGCCATTCGTTTTTTTTAATAATAAAAAGTTCCAATTAAAATACGAACACGGGGTTGACTATACATACAGATTTTGTAAAAACCAGTGGAAATATGTCAATATTTCTCGAGGGCCGTTTTGGCGTTATTTCAGAAGCAAGCAGGAATTTTACCTCAAATTTAAATATTTATTTTCGTTAGGGTAGAATTCAGAATATTAAGGAAAATAACGAGACATTATTTTTATTGTATTTTTAAAATATCCAACAGAATTTTCCAATATTATGTTAAATAATGAAACGTGTTTTTTATTTGTTCTAAACGTACCTGAACTTTTAGATTATAAATAGGTTTATATTAGAAACAAAGTTAAATGTACGTATTTATTTTAAAATACGGTTATATAACGGATCAACAACGGTTTTGCAGAAGTAAAGGGTGATTTTTTTAGTTTGTCCGAACTTCAGAAAACGGTAGTTCAATCAAACAAATTGTGAGTTTGGATAAATTCTCTGGATGCTTATGTAGATTTTTAAATAGATAATTTTTATTTCCAAAATATGAATTTAATAACCGTTCAACATCAGAATCTGTTAATATAGAGAATCACATTATCAATAAATTAAATTATCAGTATCGGTTATTAACACTTGCGGCTCTCAGCGGTTTCCTGAAACAAAAATGTCTCCATTCATAAGCGGAAGATTGTCCATCGAGGATCAAGGACGTTCTAAGGGTTGATTATGGTTTTTCGGCTTCGGTTTTTGGACTCGCTTGTAGTTTTTTCTTTTTAGTGGATAGAAAATGTACTATACTTCAGCGACGACCAGGATAAGGTACATAGCATAGTCCAAAAAGTGTGTTGTAGATGCGAGGGACCAATTAATTCAATGTCCTCCCTTTGTAATTGATGAATTTGATCCATCTGTATATTTTCTAAGAAGAGCTTCGTCCTTTTCTTGGTTGTTACTTGTTGCTTATTTCTTCTAGTAGCAGAGGTTGGCTAAAGGATTCTTCTTTTTGGTTTTCGTACATAGAGTCATTAGTTACACCACTGGCTAGTTCGATTAAATAAGTTTCCTTCGGTTGCTGAAAATATATTCTTTTGCATGTAGTTTCAATTTTTGTTTAATTGGCAATTATAGCAATGTAATGAGCTAATTCGCTCAATTGTTCTTCGATGTTTCTAGTTAATTCGATCTGAATTTCTTCATAAGCTTGAAGACTGGTTTCTAACTTTATTAATCGTTAGATACAATTGTCGAATTCCAATTCATTCATTGAACTGGCCTTTTTACAGGAATACTCGTTCTGCAGAATATCACAAGGTACTAGCATATATTGGTAGACATCCCTGTACACAATCAGATAGGTATTATGGGGAATAACTGTCGTATTTCTGGAAAATAATTCTCATCTTTGTGATGTGCTTTCGTAGTGAAGTGAAGTGCTTATGTAATTTTGGGCATGATGCATTTTTAAAAGATTTTATGAGATCACTTTCTAAGTTATTTTTTAATATTTTAATATTCTACTCATTTAATATTTGTATTGTACTTACTTTCGCAGGTGAACAATAAACACAATCTATAATTATTTTGTTATTACAAGTATTGTTAAGGTTTTTCCAAAATTGGTATTCCAAGAACATTATCTCGTCATCGTCATTTGAACTTTCATACTGAGTATCTTCCGGTTATTCTATATTAGATATAAGAGATTAGATATTCTCCTATATTACCAGATATTAAAGCGTTTCCATAATTTTCTCTGGACATCAAATCATTAAATTTGTCCATATATTTTGTTCTAATTAACCAAATTCTTTAATCAATCCGTGCTTTTGGGTTAATATGAGAAGTTCGAATCAGTTTTCTATGAATAATTTGTTTGTAGCCATGGCTGGACATGGCAATGTGATAGACTTTGTAGTAATTTTTCTTGAATTGAATTACTCCTATTGGTGCCCTCAAGAGTAGAGAAATTTCTTTACTGGTTTAATTTAAGATTTGTACTGAAGCTAATCCATTTCTAGCAATTGTTAAGGTTTCTAAAATTTCTACCTTTTGTATATTCTAATGAGGAACAAATACATCACCATTTTTAATGTTTCCAGGAATTTTGGTTATTAATTTTGTATGTGGTTCGATTTTAATAGAATGAGAAAAATTTTCAACAGTTGGTTAATATTTTGTAGGTGCTTTACTGTGCAGAGTTATTAAACATGAATTTAGAAAATCTAATTTAGCATTTAGTAATTTTAAATTGTCTAGTCCAATTGAACCATCATAAATATTATGAAATTTAAACAAGTAAAATTTTAAAACTTCATTTTGATTAGATTCAGAAAACCTTGGTATTTCGCAGCAATAATTTTGAGAAGAAATTTGAAAGATAGTAGATGCTGTATAAGATTCATCTAATATTTCATTTCTAAAAATGATTTTAAAGAATTTTTATAGTAAAATTTTTATTATTGACACCTTGCAAGCCAGCATAACTCTCATATAATTGCGGATATAAGACCCCGATTGCTTGAAGAAGTGGTCGGAAATTGGATTGACAGAATGCGCTTTGTCATTCGTCCGAAATAGTTTTCAAACTTTAATGCCATTGAATGTTATTTCACATAATTTCCAGGCCTCTAATTTGACTAAAATTAGATGACGCACTAAAAAGATCACCCTATATAACAACGAAGCTATAATTTTTAATAAAATAGACGAAAAATGTTATACAAATATTCGCATCTACTGCAAACAAAGTGTTTAGTACCTGAACTGTAGGTACAAAATATTTAAACTTTTCCATCTTACAGCACTCGCCATATTCAAGCAGAGTAACTAGGAAAATTGCGCTATTCAAAATTTAATCACAATATCCAAACCAAAAATCAGATCATATAAAAACAACGCAAGTAGGGGTTACTTGATTTTTTGGCATTACGAGGAGGGAGTAAAAGCCCGTTATTTTTCCGAAAGATGGCGCAGTTGCATTACTGAAAAGTAGTTTATTTTCTACTAATGCTCCGCGGGTTTAAAGCTGACAATACTTTTAATTTTATTTTGACAGTTTTCAAAAGCAAATAAGTTCAATATTTATGCTAATATGGAAATAAGCGAATTTTTTGTGTTGGCTAAATACCACTCTTTACGTGAAAAAAACTTTTGCAATTAATGAACCGTAGTTGGTTTACTGAGTTTCGATATGGTCGAACTAGGCTGAGTAACACTTCATATTCAGGACGCCCCGTTGAAGTCACCACTGAGGAAATGGTCTACAAAATCTATTATGTCGTTTCGGTCGATTGAAGAGAGACTATTAAAATAAATAAAAATCTCGAACGAATGCGTACGGAAAAGTTCATACCGCACTCACTGCGCATGGAAATCGGGATCGAGTGATCACTTTACAGTGGTGTTAAGACATATATAAGCGCAATCCACAGGAATTTCAGACGCGATTTGTGACCGCTGATGAGACTTGGGTTTATCACTACACAACAGAAACCACGGAACAATCAAAACATTAGATTTTACGCGGCGAACGTGTTCCCTGAAAAGCAAAGACGTTTCCATCGGCCCGAAAGGTCATGATTAGTGTTCTCTGGGATTCACATGGCATATTTTTCATCAACTATTAGAAAAAGGGAAAACGATCACCGAATAATATTATACTGTAAATATTGGTCAAATTTCACGAAAAGTTAATAAAAAAGGTACTCATTTAGCGAAGAAAAGTGCTGTTTCACCACGACAATTAACCCAAAAACCTCGAAATTGGTCAATTTGAACTACAAACTGATAGCGTATCCACCCATTCTCCGGACTTTGTCCCCTTTAAGTGCCTTTTCTTTCTAAATATAAAAAAATAGTAAGAAGCTAGTAGAAAGAAATTCGCATCAAATCAAGATACATTCTGTCAAAATGTACCGAGAATTGATCATTTAAAAAGCCCGCTTAAAGGGATTGTCAAAATTATTTTTATCTCTAAGTTGGCACAAATCTCCTCTATACTGACATGAAAAATATTGCAGAAGGCTTACAGTGAATTGACTTTATTAAAAACACGTGCATATGAGTGTACATTCAAAAGCGGTCGAGATGTGAAAGAAATGGCAATTGAAAATATTCATTTAGATTTAAGAGAGAGCCGTTCATTTTTCTGGGTCTCACGAATCAATAGTGCTCGACTAGTGTCGAAAGACCTGAAAGAAATCGGTTTAGGAAAGTTTTCTTAAGAAACTCAATCGGGACATGACATCATCAAGACATGCGATTCGCTGAATGCGAGGTCGCTGGAGGCATGCTAGAACGAGTTAATTCCGACTCCACATTCATAAAAGCATTGTAACTGGTGATGAGACATGGGTATATGAGCTTGACTTGCAAACCAATAGACAAGCTTCAAATAGCGCATTTCAACTGAGCCAAAACCGAAAAAACCACTTCAAAGTCGATCATAAGTTAAGGTGATATTGATTGTTTTCTTTGATTATCGCGGTGTTGCCTCGGAATTTTTGCCAACAGATCAGATGCTAAAAGAAGAATATTATCTGAGCGTTATGCGGCGTTTGAGAGAGCAAATTCATCGAATAAGCCAGAAGTGTGGAAAGAAAACTCTGGGATATTGTATCACGACAAAGCACCAGTTCACAAGGCTATCATTGTGAACAAATTTCTGGCTAAAAACTTAATAAATACTATCGAACAACTACCGTATTCACCTTATATGGTTCCGGGCGACTTCTTCCCTTTCCAAAACTCAAATTACAATTTCGGTCATCCGTTTTCAGTCGATAGAAGACATAAAAGAGAATTCGCATCGAGAACTAAAGTCGAGTCCGGAAAATGCATTTAAAAAATATTTTGACAATTGGATTATTCATTGGCATAAGTGTATTATTTCGGAAGGGGTCTACTTTGAAGGCAATACAATAAATTTTAATAAATAATAAATATTTTGTGTTTTATTAACCAATTCCCGGTACTTTTTTGACAGAATGGATGATATGGATGAAGATGACAGATACTATGGATGAAGCAGTAGACTATTTTACATAGTTCGACAAGTCATACTTTTGGAAGGCATAAAAAGTTTGGTAAATCATTGAGCGAAATGTATTGCGCAAAATGGAAACTACGTTGAAAATTTAGTCAATTTTCCATAAAAATGTCAATATCTTAATAATTTCCATAAAATATCGATATCAATATCTAAAAATTATTTGACTTTTCATCCTACACTACTCTTCGTACGTCCATCACAAATCGGTCACATGGTAAAGGTTTGGCACCAGGCAAAAAACTCTAGAAGAAATAATTCAACAAATAGGTATCAACAAAAAAGCACATAGGAGGTTATCATGTTTCATCATAGGAGCAATGAAATTAAATCACATGAAAAATGTTAAAAAGGCTGAAAGTCATGGTTGAATTCTGGCCACTCTTAGGCGCCGCGCCGATTGCTAACCCAACATGTTTATAAAACAGGCATGGAGGCAAAAGAGGTAAAAATAATTTGCGAATACCTAGTGGGATATGCACGCCATAAGTTGTTCTCCTAAAGTAAGGCCGAGGCCGCACTACGGCTAAACCGCCGTGGTTTTTAACCGCCTTATTTTGTGAGCCAAGGAAACTAATACAAGCGGTCACACTTGCGGTTTTTTCCTGAGACTGATTTTAAAACCGTGAAATATAGCTAGCGGATAAAAACCGCGCCACAATTTGTAACCAATTGAACTTAGTTAGCAATTTCATTGCAGCCAATTTCATTAACGTACTGTTTAAATCAATGAAGTGTTTTCTCATCCTATTTTCTTGATTGAGACAGATTTTTTACGTTTACAAGGCCTCTACCCACCAACTTTCTTGAGATGTATAGTCTCTTCGTACATGAGTTTGGATACAGGCATCGGAACTTTGTTAATGTTCGGCGTGTCAACCTATCAACTTCATAAAGGTCAGTTTCTCACCATTTAACAATGCCAAAAGAATATGTCAGAGTTGGCACTGCCCAACCGTTGATCGCTCTAATGAGGTTTCCACTGTTCAGTTCGGTGTTAAGTTTGTAAGTTTCTTTTGGTATAGAGGGGAAAAGTCCGTCTTTAACTGGTTATGATCAAGCTTATGCTTTTGGGGAATTCCTAAATATTTGTAGGATTCTTCTGGTGCTAGTATGTTACAGAGTGTTGAATGTTGACTCTGAACCTTTCCTTCCTGTATACTAATGGTAGAACATTTGTCCAGTCCGAATGACATTCTGATATCCCTACTAAATGTTTAGACCGTTTTTATCAAGGAGTTTAATTTTTCTACAGTTTGTCCATATAATTTAAGGTCGTCCATATATAGCAGATGAGAGAGCTTTCTTGGATTCCTCATGTTAAGTTTATATCCAATATTGCTGTTGTTTAGTAGTGTTGACAAAGGGTTCAAGGCTAGACAGAACCAAATTGGAAAAAGGGAATCTCCCTGAAAAAATCCTTTCTCGGTATTTGTAGCTGCAATCCATTCTTGACCGACAAAAAAAATTCGTTTTCCACCTCCCCATCAGGCACTTTAAAGAATTAATAATCTGGGGGCTAATTTTATAGAAATTTAGAACATCAACCAACCAATCGTGAGGGAGACTATCGAATGCTTTCCTGTAGTCTATGTAGCAGATATTTAAGTTGTGTTTTCCTTTTCGTGCTTGCTCAAGAACTACAGCATCGATCGCCAACTGTTCCTTTCAGACCATACTTGCTCTTATACATCCTTTATGTTCTTCTTCAAAAATGTTGTTTTTATCACAATGTTGGTAGATTTTTTCAATGAGTAGGGCTGTGAATAGTTTATATAATACTGACAGACATGTAATTGGTCTATAGTTATTGGGTTGCCTAACGTCCCCTTTTTTGAACAGTATGTATGTATTGGCCTCCATTAGGAAGTCGGGGAAAGTATCTGGATTTATTAAAACCTCTTTAAATGCATTTGCAAGTACGGGATAAGCGGTTGTAAAGTTTTTAATCCAGAAGTTATGCAATCCATCTGGTCTAGGCGCCTTCCAGTTGTGAGTCCTCCTGACAGCAGTGTAAATGTCAATCGCTGTGAAATCATTACACTCCATATCTGAGAGAGCATTTGTCTGCTCTTAAATGGTTTTAACCCAAAGAGCCAATTTTTCGTAGCCGTCTGATCTTTTCCAAACCGATCTCCAATATTTCGCAAAGGAAGAAACATCCATATTCTTAAGTTCTGACTTGCTATTACCTTCTGCTTCAAGTTCTCTATAAAATTTCTTTTGGCTATTTGCAAATGCTGAATTTTGATGCTTATTTCGCTTTTCTAGTTCATTATATCTTAGTATCCTGACCCCTTTCGATTTAGCTTTCTGCCTAAACCGATCATTTAGTTTGTTCTACCTGTTACTCCTCTGTATTCGAGTTAAGAACGCTTTTAGTATCTTCTTGATGTTCGTAATATGCAATGTTTTGATGTTCGATTTCTCTCTTGATGTTCATTAATTCCGATTCAGTTAAATAGTTTTTCCTTAGGATTAAATTTTTAAGGTCGGCTAAATTTTGCTCCGACAGCTGACTTTCAGGAAACCTCTTTTTATATTCTTGTTGGAGTGCATGCCTCCGTCCAGGTAGCGGGTTATGTTTGGTTTACGTAGTAATAGGCACACATTACATCAATATACATTTCGCGTGTCCATCTGATATGTGAAGTGCGTTCGAGTGACGACCCTCCTAGTGACGGCCCTCCTTATTGGGGGCGAGCCAGCAAGTACCGGGGAAATTCGATCTTCTACTATATTATTAATTTCCGCTGTCTATTGATATTGTAGTGAAGTCTTTGGTGTTGCTAGACTTAGATGATCTAATTATTGTTCGAGTGTCTCTTTTCTTGCCATTCTTGTGGTACCATAGAGTTGGGAATAGCTACTCGCTCCAGATTCTCCAGCCTCAGATAAATCCTCCCGACGGTTCCGGAGAGTTCTTGTCTGTAAAACCTTACCGCCTTGTAAAATGTTATCATGTATTTTTATTCTCCATAAATATATTTGGGTTCAAGGGAAAACGATCATCCAAGACAGAGCCCTGATTTAGCATGGGAAAGCTATTTACTACCGGAGGGCGCTATGTGTCCGGAGACATCGTTAGAACACTTTAACCCTATGCCATTCAGCTCCTCAGTACGACGGATTTCCATCTAGAACTTGGGGATTCTTTTTTTTTTAGAGGTATACTTCTCTCAGCTCGGGAAGGTGGTGGCGCAACTCACCAAGAGGTCTCTCCGCTCCCTGCCTTAATTATTATTGCATTATTATTATTGAAATATTTTCTAAGTAAAAGTTTTTAATTTATACAGGGAATGAATATCCCCGTGTATCTTTTCAAATTACATTTCATCCATTTTTTAAATATTTAGATAAAATCATTACCAAAACACTTCTATCAGGTAAAGGTAGATCTCTCTCAGAAAACATTTTATTTTTTATTTCGGGTTGTAAAAGATGCTTCCCTACCTAAAACTCCGCTTTATAAATTTTAAATTTTATGAACACCCTTTTTAAGCAAGATATGCAATAAACCGGATGTTCGAGGTGCACCATCATCGAGGTATCTCCGCAAATAATGTCCAAAACAGATCCAGGTAAGATAAAACATTTTATACATATAATTTAGATTTGGAAAACAGATTTTTTTTGAAAGAAAAAATATTTGTTTTAAGGAATGCAAGTTCATTTATTACGATAAATTAATTTAAGAATTTTATTCATATTTAGGGCATCTATATACATAACATTAACTAGCAGTGTAGAGCAAATATTCAATTGTTCCGAAAATAATATCTCTTTCCATAAATTTATGGATGGACTTGGATTTATATTTATATGTACTCAATAGGGCAAAGGCGTATTTTTGCTTGATGATTTGCGATACACTTCGTTATTACGTTGGGAAAAAAAAAGAAAAAGAGAAAGAAATAAAATAATGTATTGTAATTTGAAAGAAGTTGTGACTTGCAATGCCGTTTACATCTATTCTAAGCCGGTGAGCGGATGATAGCCAAATCAAACTGTTAAGCCTGCGTGTAAATTAACCCCCTTAGCCCAGATCAACCGGAGAGTCGGGGTGAGTTTTGAACACCACTGGCCTTACCACGGAATATACCAGGAAATCCTTACAATATTATAGCAGTTTGCTGTAGTTCACCTTGCTCATCGCTATAGCAACGATTTACCATAAGCATTCTAACTGCCATACTACGTAAGTTATTAATATCAAGTCTACAAATAATATATCAATAACGATATTGGTGTTCGGCTACGTCGCCACTGCGGCGCCTAAAAAGTAAAAGTAAAAGTAAAATTAAAACGTTCACACAAAAGGTCTATCACAGCAAAAGAAGCGTCTTCATCATCCGGCTAAGCCATGGAAGAAAAGAAAAAAAATGTAGCGTGAACGTCCGGGTCAGGCTGCCCACGAGAGTGGTGGGGAAGTAGGGCAGTACGGGTTACCTAAATTCGGCTTCGTTTAAGCACTATAAATAAAAAATGATATTAAAAAAAAACAAAACAATTTTGTGGCTTGCCCCCGCAGTGAAGAGAAGACAGCGTAAAATGGTCGAGGACCACATACGGTACCCTAGCTTTAAATTTAAGTGACCACCACAAAAAAGGACGCATATATTTTTAGCACTAAAAAAAAAAGAAAAGAAAAAAAACAAGGAAATTACCTGTAAAAGGGTTTCAACGTCGCCCCGGTGTAGTGGGCGCTCTGATGGAGTGACAGAGACTCTCCGATGAGTTGGGTGTTTCAAATCCTCCCAAAAGTAGTACCCATAAGACCGCTAATCAAACCATCACATAGCTAAGGTACTTGGTCTTATAGCTGGGACCTCGAGGTAAAAACTATATAGAAATGTTAAACCAAATTATTAAACTACCCACCATGAAGGTCAACGGCAAAGTGACCTTTCACTTCCACAATCCGTACAACGAATAACCCCGGTGGTAATCTCCCACCAAAATAGCCTCGTCCCCGGAAACTGCAACGAAAGATGGTTGAGCACTGCGCCTAAGGGAGATTGGACGAAAAATGAAATTAATCACAGAGATTTAATTAGTTGGGACAACATTTGATACTTCTGTCTCCTTCTAACCGACAACAAAATCCAACCTCACTCTGCTCAGTACACTCCAATGAAAGAAAAGGAACGGCTCACGGAAACGGAAAAGAAAAGTGCCATGTTTTGATGCTATACGAGGATGGTGGTATACCTTTGAAGTAGTAAAATGTTATCTGACTGGTAAAATCGTTTTCTTTTCTTTTTATTTTGAAATGAAACGCACGTAGCGACAAAACAAATAGCAGCATGAGAAAAGCATGGAAATGCAGAGAACACTGGTATCCTCTCATCATTGTGCACCGCAAATTTCAGCATATTCTTATGGTCATTAATGGGGGTCCTCGAGAACACAAATACAGATGTACAAATAGATAAAATTTCTATGTATCTCTTCTATTTAGAGTCTAGTCGATGAAGTGTAGCTACCTCCCCTGATTAAAAATAAAATAAAATAAAGCCTATTTCAAACTTGGGGCTACTTTCTACCCATTATAAGCTGGTTCTTGAATTATCATTCAGTAAAAAAAATCTTGATAGCTGGTGTTGTGTTTATTTGACATTTTACATACGTTTTCGTTAAGTAATTCTAGACGTCATACTTTATTTTTTAAATCTTTTCCAATTACATAGCACCCCATGTCATAGTTTCAGTAGTTATAGCTATAAGCTGTAACCACTGAAAAAAAGGATCAAAAGTTATATTTTACATTTCACCCCGAAATCGTCTGACACTTCTGTGAATCATCTAAGCAAAATATTGACTTATCGCTAAAGCAAACAAGGTTCCATTCCAGGTCCCATTCAGTATTGTAGGGTGATTTCTTTAGTGCGTTAAAACTTTAAATTTGAATAAAATAACCAAAGTGGGTTTCCTGAAACTATTTATTTTGTGTGAAATAAGATTTAATGGCTTTAATGTTTGAAAACAATTTCGGACAAATATCCACCGCGGCTACTTCTTGCAAAGCGCATTCTGTCAATCCTATTTCCGACCACTTTTTCAAGCAACTGTCCCAGTTATGTTGACTTCCAAGGAATCAATAGTTGCTGGTTCATTGGCATATACCAAAATATTTAATATAAATTCGAAGAAAATAATCTAAAGGCGTTAAATCACATGATCTTCGAGGCCAATTAACAGGTCCGTTCTTCGAAATGATGTTCTCACCGAATTGTTTCCTCACTAAATCGATTATTGCGTTTGCTGTATGACATGTTGAGCCGCCCTGTTGGAATCACATCTCCTCTAGAACAACATCATTTAAATTTGGAATTAAATAATCTACGTAGTCGAATAATAAAGCCCTCCGAAGCTTCCTCCGAACGGTAATGAATTTTGGAATGATGACCATGAAATTTGGATCTTCATCAACACTGGCAGCAGTAGCGGCAAAATTATTTTAGAACGTACAGTTTTTGTCTAGTTTTAATTTCAATATCAAGCAGCGTGAAATGCGTTTGGAAAATGTCGAAAATTCGGCGATTACATCGCTCATTTGGGCGATTATGTGGACCATAAGTATTGCGCATAGGACACATTTTGATAATAAATTTCGACGATTTACAAACATGATATTGACAGACTTGCGCGCAAACTCACGGCCCATTTGACAGCGATCCGTATCGGAAGTTGGGACATACTAAAAATCACCCTTTAGTTCAGTACTATTCTTTAACTGACAGGACTTATGATGCGATAAGAGGAAGCACCTAACAGACGATAAGCACGCATTTCCAGCGCAAGTAAATGTCGATTAACTGTCATCATTGAAACATATACTACTTTGATGCAACAGGAGCTTTAGGTAATGTCCGTATGTCCGTCTCGCTATTTAACGAAAACTTAAACCAGCTTGTTTAATAATAATAGCTCGTTCTGACCGAAGGCTGAAGATTGACAACGAGATGAGATGGGAAAATCTAATTGAATACTGAATCATCACTTGATGATGCTAACATGATCAGCGAAACACAATAACCATGATTTTCTGTTTAGTGATAAATCTCGTGCAGTTTAGTGTTGCACCGAAGATTCTAGTAGAAGAATTGATATAATCTATTATATGAAAACCATACCTAGTGAAGCGTATACAAATCATGATAACTGAAGAAGTTACCCATGCATAAGAAAAAAATAAATTAAAAAGTGGATTCTATGGAACATGTTTTTTATTTCAATTTATGGTTTTGCTATATGAATATATTCGTATTCTTCCAAAACCCTACACACCCACTTCCAACATCTCCTTTGTTGTTATTTTTTATAGTGTGTTTTTGCTTGACTGCATGTTCTTATATACAGTTAGCATACATTTTCTAGTTTACTCAACAAACCATCGATCATCATGATTTTCATTTTATGTATTGTATTCTTTGCATTTTCCAGGACTGGTTTTAACGTTATTATACAGAACTGCTTTTAAAAGATTTAATCACTACCTACAAAGTTTATAGTCCGATTTATAAATATGATTTCTAAAAAAATTCTGCATAACAATTTTATCCTACCGGTTGAAGTGAAGGTTTTTTTTGCAAAAGTTTTGCAAGTTTTGTAAACAATTTTCTCATAAATCCATTAAATTGACTATGGACTAAGGAACGAAAAAAATGCACGCTCGCAAAAACCGCATACCCTCTGTTACACCTCCTTATATAAATTAGCATATGCTGCTTTAATGACAGGCTGCAGAGGTATCACTTTAGGTAGTCTTCTACCCAATACTTTGTTCATCACTGATTCTCCTTTTCTAAAAATATCATCTAAATGTCATCACCCCTTCTTATTGTTATAAGTTAAAACCTATATACTTCACCAATACTTTGTGCTCGCAACAATGGAAATATCTTCAAGATCGCAGGCAAGCCAGTCAGTTTTGTACTTGAACTCGGAAAGAGGGAAAGAGAGAATTCAGAAACCAAGGAACATCAGCCTTAAGACCATTTAGCAGCATATGTGTATAATGTATAAAATCTACATATTCTACAGGAAGAAAAAACGAATTCAAGCAAAAATGGTGAGACGCTTATTGCAATGCAGGGGGTGCATATGGTATAGACGAACAGATACTTCACTAGACATTTAGAAGAAATACAGATGTCCTATAATCATTCATAAAAGTAACATACCATAAGAAAACTGTGTGACACTGCAAACTGTCCTATACTAAATAATTCTATTTGATCAAGTGACATCTTTTCAGAGGGAAGGAGAGATTTATAAAAAAAACCTTTTACTTTGTCATAATTATTGAATTTCCACCATCCTTGAGATCCTAGTCCAACTGCATCATATTCCTGATCACCTTCGAAAGCTAGAGGCGTTGATAAAAGACGCCAAATAAAATTGGAAGCCAGATCCAGGACAGCCATCTTAACGCGAGAATAGGCTAATTTTCCTTTATAATTGTGTGAGTGTGTGCCTTTCATATGAAATTGAGAATTGAACTTTTAGAATTAGACTTATGAGCAGCATAACAGATTTAGAAGCTACAGTGCTTGTAAATAATTATCACTATTGTAAATAAATAAATAATTAAATGTAACAAATTACAATAATTAAATGTAATTAAATGTATATATATATATATATATATATATATATATATATATATATATATATATATATATATATATATATATATATTATTAGGTGCGTATAAACCCAGTTGGATCAGGCAAAGCGTTCTGACTCATTTTCCGAGTGTTCCTTTTGATCTTCCACACCTCTCTCATCCGTATTTTTTATTGGAGCACTGTATGCGCATTGTCATTGGTCTATTGTTTATGGGGGGTGATTTCCTTAATAGAGTTAACTATCGCTCTATGTACAACAAAGGCCATGCCCAGAAGCGGAGTGCCCCTGGCTACTCGTTTGTCCGTCCTGCTTTTGAATATGCGATAATTCCCGTAGTCCACCGTGATCTCCATCCGTAATGCGTGTTTCTTGAAGGGCAAGCACAAGTATCTTTTGCCTGTCAAGTTCTGAAGTTAGGCTATGAAGTTTTCCTGGTTGGATCAGCGTGTTGATATTGAAGGTGTCAATGTATGTAGGTGTTTTGTGTTGAAATTTGCCGGAAAACTCCGACTTTTTTGAGATCGTGAAAGTCGGGGTTTTACAGAATCCGAGTACCCGGTTCCCGTCTGTCGACGGGTGGATTGGTTACCACCTGGGGTATCATTGTTATTACCTGTGCGAGTCATGGTTGATTATAAGCTTATAGGTCCAGTGTTTCCATAGATATATATATATATATATATATATATATATATATATATATATATATATATATATATATATATATATACATATATATATATATATATATATATATATATATATATATATATATATATATATATATATATATATATATATATATATATATATATATATATACTAAAAAATCAAGGACACTGGAAACCAATACGACCCGGACGAACCAAAAACAACTTAGAAATATCATGCTTCGCGGACGACCTAGCCATACTCGTAGACAATGAAAAAAGGGCAATCAAACAGATCGAAGTCCTCAAGGAATGTTCAGAGAAAGTTGGCCTACAAATATCCTTTCAAAAAACCGAATTCTTCTGCTCAAAATTAAATGTCCAAAATTTGAACACCAAATATGGCAAAATAAATAGGGTCACTCACTTCAAATACCTGGGCGAGATCCTCGAACCCACAGGAGGAGAGAAGATAGCACAGAAGACTCGATTGCAGAAGATGAAGAGGGCTTACGGCAAGACACACAATATCTACAATAAGAAATGCCTATCCACACATGTAAAAATAAGGCACTACAACACAGTAACCAAACCAGAGGTACTATACGCAAGCGAGACACTTACACTGCATACAAAAAGCGGCATAGAAAACATACTAAAAGAAGAACGCAAAATTATGAGGAAAATTCTGGGCCCAAAACTGACGGAGGAAGGATACAGACTACATTCTAGGAAGACCACAGAGAGAATGTCCAACGTAGCGGCGGACATAAGAAAAAGAAGGTGAAATTAAATGGATATATCAGTAGACTCCCACCAACAAGGCTCACCAACAGAATTCTTACGTACATACAAGGAGTCAAGTCATCAGTACCATGGATCGCACAAGTCAGACCTGATCTGGGAAAGGCACAAATGGGTCCGACAGAGATTGAGGATAGAAGAACGTACAGACACAAAATACATATGTGGAACATTGCATCAGAGAGCGAAGTTTCGAGGAGATCAGGAACCGGGTCTATACGCACCTAATAATAATAATATATATATATATATATATATATATATATATATATATATATATATATATATATATATATATATATATATATATAGGTATATATATAGGTATATATATATATATATATATATATATATATATATATATATATATATATATATATATATATATATATATATATATATATGTTTTCAAGAGAATCTGGTTGATTTAGTCCGAAGCCTCAATCTGCCTTACAAACAGGTCTCGGCTGCAAAGTGGAAGCCGAAACGTCGAGATTTTATAAATCTAAAACGCGGTTCTACCCGAGAACCTAGTAATTCTAATATTACCGATCGCGGAAGCCTTTCCGAACATATATATATATATATATATATATATATATATATATATATATATATATATATATATATATATATATATATATATATATATATATATATATATATATTTGTTTTCTTTTAATAACATGTTTACTTTTATGTTCGTAATTTATGAACTATATTAACAAGACTAAACGAAAGAGAACAAAAGCAAAAAGCAAGTCGTTACAATGATATCAGTAACAGAAAAATAAATATGGACAGCTGTAGAGGATAAAATATCTGATCGTTCTTTTTATTACGGATTTCATTAAACTGGGTAATTTCCTACCCTTCGCCATAAATTGTGGAAGTGTGGTGGACCGCCCCCCCAATCGAATGTGTTACTCTTCTTTCTTTTCAAAAAACGAATCGAACGTAGCTTGATAATATATCTTCCATGTCACGACCCTAATCTGTTATTTAGCTTTCTATTAAAAATAGAAATGTTTGTTGGGGAAAAACAATTTTTGGAAGTGAAAGCAAAAATCCGGAAAGATTTAGAAGCGAGAACGTGAAAACTATATCATTTTAACTTTTATATGGTCTGATGTAAAGTTTCAATTTAATATAGGAGTTTAGAATATATATTTTTTGTATAATTAAAAGCATTATTATTATAAATGTATTGTAAATTATTTATATTATATAATATATTGTTATATTATAAAAGCATTGATTTATATAAAAATATAATTATTTTGTATACAGCTAAACTTATGACCGGAAAAACACCAGTTAATAATAGATTTTCTCTGGTTTCTTGGCTAAATTAGCCAAACGACAAAAGAAAAAAAAACACACACAAAAGGAAAATCTCAAAAAAACCCATTAATATGTCGTCCAATGTGTGGCCAAGTATTCATACCCATTTGATCCAAAAATTGGCTGAATGAAGTAGATTTAGCAATTTGATAAAGGTAAGTTCACTATAAGTAGCTTTTAAAGGGTTTTTCAAATTGAGAGGTCTTTTTTTATTTATGAATAAACAGAACTTGCGTTGATAGCAAAAATTTGATGAAGCATAGTGTATGACATTTAAACATTAAAGACAATATCTGCTAAGTGGCCAGCTCTTGCTGCTTCACAGACGTCCACTCTTTTATCAACATTTTAGCATAAACGTGGTTCTATCTCAAATGATCTTGGTGACCAATTAACATCACCGTTTCTTGAAATAACTCGTCCAGGAAATGTTTTTCTCAATAAATCAATTGTTTCATTAGCAGAGGAAGGTGTAAAGCCTTACTGTTGGAACAGATCAATATTATTCAATTCAACCCACAAAAAATCAATTATCATCTCACAATATCGAACAACATTCATAGTTACAGCTTCTGAAAGAAATACGGCCTAATTCAGACCAACCGCCCAAATGCGGCAATTTTGTTTATTAACATAACCACCAATTTCAAAATGTGCTTCATCTGAAAAGATGATTTTTTGAAAAAAATCATTTTTGTTCCTTGATCCAATTGACAAATACACGACCTTTGGATGATCCAGTGGCTTTAGTCCCTATGTTATTTGAACCTTATATTCCTTCAGAGCAAAAACTTTTTGTAAAATCCGCCATGTTGTCGATTCACTGAGTTCAAATTGTTGTGAACGTCGACTAATGGAAATTTCAGGGTCTTCAACAACACTTTCACGTACCAAATCAATATGCCTTGTGAACGACCCCTACGATTACATATTGCTCTTTTTTTATCTTCCATCAAACCAATTTCTTGAAATTTCTTAGCAATTCAATTGACAGTGCTTTCAGATATCACATAATTTTCTAAAAACATTTTTCACTTAACGCCCATTTTGATAAAATAATTCAATAATTTTAACGCGTTGTTGTATTGTGTACGTCTCAATTTTTATAAATATCATACATTACTCTTCTGAAAAGAGACTAGACCTAGACAAATTCACAGCACCATCTGTGTTTTATTCAAGAATTAAAAAAAGCTCAATTTGAAGACCCATTAGTTAAATTATGGAAATATTTGAAGGGAAAACTATTATATGTGCAAAAGCTAACATAAATAGAATTGAAAATAATTTCTATAAAATATTATAATAATATTTTTACGATATTTTAGATAAATCATAAGTAAACTTTTATTTATCTATACTTTTAATAACAGATTGTATAACACTACATCTTTTTTGATTATATTTTCGAAAATGAAATAAAACTTTCAGTTGAAAGTACTTTGTCAAACCCCTAAGTATAAATTTACTTGTCTTCATAAATACATAAACTCGGATTACACCTGCACCCTACCATGATTTCTACTGAAACAATAAAATGAATTGTTCTACAATTTTTTTTCCAGTTATAATACGGTAGAAAAAGTATTGATCAGAGAATTTTCCTAAAAATGCGTTCTTTTGATGCAGTCTAGTCTAGTCCATTTCAGATTGCCAAAAGGGCAATTTGGTGAACGAGGTAGAAAGAAGTGGTAAAAGTTCCTTTAGATAATAATGTACTGTAATGTAACCCTTTTTTGTTGATTATTTAAATTACAGCTACGAGAACCGTTCACCGGAAGCAGTTGGTTCGTGTGGCATGAGTGGATCTCGTCAGCACTTCCATAAGAGCGCCACCCTTAGGAATCACATAAATAAATATATAAATAAATAAACCCTTAAGCTGGGAAAAAGGTTTATTTACTTCAAAAAGTCTCAGGTAACTGCAACAATTATTTAATAATCACAAGCATAAGTTTAGAGACAAGCAAAAATATAAATTAAAAAGATGAATAATTATAACACAAAAAAAATTGTTCAACATTAAACTAACAGTGTTAAAGTATAAGGGCTCTTATCTAGCATTCGTGAAACTCAAATTGATGATGTGAACTCAATAATAAATGTGTAATAATTGTGATAATAATAATAAAATAAAGTCTGGCCTTTCTCCTTTTTGGTGCTGTTTAAATATCCAACTATTAAAAAGTCCGGTAACTAAAATGGGCGCTCATTGACATGTACGTAGTCGTGCGTTTAGTACTATAAATGACCCGCATCAAAAATGTCTGGTAACTAAAATGTTCTGTATCCAAAATGTCCGGGGTGTAAAACGTTTGGAGTTTCAAACGTCCGGACTTTAAGTTATCCGGATCCTAAAACCCTCTAAAAAATAGGAAACATTTAAGCCTGTGCATAACTTGGCTAACTAATAAACATGCGTCTAATGGAGGGATTATTTTACCTGGACTGTTAGCGGCGTCGACTGCTAGGTCGCTGTCCGTCTTTATTGTATGGAAACGATTGGTCAACAGGAAGCGAGGTTTTCGACTGTCCCGGTGTTAATCGAGGAATAGACAGGTGCATCTTGAATCAAGATATACACAAAACAATACTACCTGTAGTGGCTGATACTTTTTAAACGCTACAGTAGACAATCTATCTTCTCCCAATGCCGAAGAAACTAAAAATTTTGGATAACTCAAACATGGATTTATTAGAATTATGAATGAAATTAGATGAAGAAATCTCAAAGCAACTAAATCAAAATTCCAAAACCCTGCTTTGTGTAACAGAATTGCCAAACCCAAAAATCAACCTAAAACATTGTTAAATCTAACAATTCTAGTCAAACTCTTATCAGAGTCTAATTTTGAGCTTGGTAACGATACTAATTTTAATTCTGATCCAGAACTTAGCAGAATTTTTCTTCCTATTCAAAACACTAACGGAAAGGCTAGAAAAGTGGTGAAAGGGGCAAAGACAAGAGGTCCAAACCAGTCTAAACGTCAACCTCATCTGCTCGTGTAGTGATTTAAATTTAATCCATCGAATGCACCCTGCTCGATAACAGACGAGGCTCTGGCGATCGGCTCACGACGATATAACTGTTCAATCAAGTTTTAAGGAAATGTAATTCTTAGACCTGAGAAAGGCAATGAAAACCCACCTCATATTATACTATGACAACTAACGGATTCTTTCGAAGTTAGACATTGTGGATGTAAAATAAGGATCTTCGGAGCGAATTGCCTTGAGCGGGTGGTAAAAGTTCAGAAAAACTTGTGTCCAGGCAATAAATGTTGGTACATGGAGCGTCCGAGGATTGCTCGATACATGTAAAACTCATATAATGAAAATGGCGATTAGTGGTTTATACATCATCGCAGCAAACCTAATTTGCAAACACCCGAATCCAATATTTAGAAAACAGAAATATGTAATGCTATACGCAGTTTAAGAAACGATAAGGCCTCAGGTTTTGACGGAGTCACTAGACATATTTTTCAACATCTGCCAGAAGATGTGGGATACTGGATACTCTACACCATAAAGATCTAAAGAGAAATGCGAAAATTATCATCTTATCGCTCTCATTCCACATGGAATCCTCTTTCATACTATCAACAAATGCTTAAAATCCTAGTTATTAAAGTAGATTCCCTGAGAACAGATTGGATTTTTTTCCAGGGAGAGGTACGCGTGAACAGATATTCAACATTCGACAACAAATAATCGAAAAAGCCAGAGAAATCAACCATTATATATACCCCGTTTCCTTGATTATTGGAAGGCGTTTAACAAACTAAAATGGGAGAAATTATGGTAAATTCTGCAGGAAATGAGAGTATCAGACTGCCTAATTGATCTCTACCAGATCAATTAGGACTTTCAAGAATTGGACGGGTGGTACCAGTATTGGCGGCATTAAAATATCTACCTTACGATATGTCGATGGCAGTAGACTTCTTGCGAGATCCCCCGAGGGACTGACCTTAATTATCAATAAAATAAATGTGGTAATTCGTCTTTATAGACTAGAAATAAATCTAGAAAATAATTTATCTGCGGGCTTTAATATCAAACGATCGCGATAACACTCATGAGATGCGAAATGACAAGAAACACAATGCGAAATTTGCAGAAAATCTGGAGGAATAGACACATAACACACAGAACACTAACAAACATATAGTAAAAACCTTAGTTTTTCCAGTATTGTTATATCACGTTGAAACATGGACCATTAAAAAACAAGACCTCAAGAGTATTGATTCTTTTGAACTTTGGTGCTGGAGATGGGTTCTTCGCATTCCGCGGACGCCAGATGAACAAAAGCATCCGTTATTCAAGAAATTAATCAACTTACAATACTATCCCAAATTATTCATCGCAGTATGATCACGCGGCAAATGTTCAAAAAGATGAATAGACGAAATTAAAGACCTAATTGGTTCATCTCTCCATTATGCCACCAATGAAACCAGAAATAGAGAATGCTGGCGAGAAGTAGTCCGAATGAACCGCAAGAGGAATGAGTTTCCATACGTCACGACTCTTTTAAAAAGAAGAAGAAGAAAAAAGGAAAGGGCTAATAAGAGAATATAAGATAATATAAGAGAATATATTTTAGTCCACCCTAACTGTTTAACTATTTGATGTGTTACTTTAGTTTTAACGACTTTTAGACTTGATTTTTGATCGAAACGTAATTGATTTTGATCGAATTTGATTTCTTTTGATGGGGTTAAATCAGGTTAAATCAGGGGCACTATTCTGCAAAAACAATACCTTTGAAACATTTTTGTTGTATTTACACAATTTTATTCTCAACTTTAGTTAATAGAGAAAACATATGCAAAAGTTTATCTATCACGTTTATGCTTGTGCATGTTTTTACAGCTTTCAAATTAACAACCTCGGTTTTTATAGTTGAAGAGCATGGACTATATTGTCCTGATATTCTTCAGAGCAGTCTCCATTGCAAGGCAGTTACATGATAAGCAATCAGTATCACTTTGTGAGGCTCTAATCTTTACCACATGCTGTGTTTTCATTATAATTTCAAAGTGAGAAACTTGCTGCAATAATTTAGTAAGTACACATGCCAAAGTTAATGCTTATTTCAAAGTAAAGAAATTTGTTTGATAAAATTTATTCCAAACAAGGTCAATTCTTTATGAACAATTATAAATTTAATATAATATAGTAAAATAAAATATTTTTACAGTGAGAATGGAATCAACTGAAAACTTGTTTTACTTCCTATGCAAAACATTATCTTTTTAACCAGTAATATTAACATTCTTCTTTTATAAACAATGTGTGAATATAGGAAAAACTTAAAACTGAAAAATTAAGATAAATATTATTTCGAAAATATCCCAAATTACAGTCTACAAGAAATTGAAACAAACTGAAAATTATTAATAACAACCATTGTTAAGCAAAATTTGTTATTAAAAGTAGAACGAAATTGTGTGTATGTGTGTCTGATAGCGTCACCCGTAAATAGAATTACAAGAATAATTGATAGCTTTGAATCTTTAAATGTCCCTTTTCGCCAAAATCCGTATGTGGGGAAGAAAACAGGATCTCGGCCGAAATAACATTTACTCATTATACATATATAGGGCTTTTCGGGGGTGTTTTTTTTTTATTTCAGAATTTAGATTTTTTTTACTGAAGCCAACAGTTAAGCTGTTGCCATTCATACATTTTATACACTTTCATAAAACTTTTCAATTACATTTTCATATATTTATGACACTATCTTAAGATCGTAAGATAATCCCCTCTCTTGGGGACTTTCACCTTGTTGGTTACAGGGTTCAGGAACCTTGAAGACTCAGGAATGATGACCGACGATGCTACAGCTACTGGAAATACTGTCTATGTTATTATTATTTTGAAGGGGTAAAGGTGAAATGAAGAAATTCGACATCACCCACAATCGATGGCTCTTAATAGCACTAGCGCCTAAACAGTATAATAACGAACCTGCCCACCAGGCGTGGCATTTCAATTGCAAATATCTTCTAAATATCTAACAATAAAATATAATATATAAGGACTTCAGATTTGTATTTAGTGAATGATGCCAGAGTCAAAAGAGAGTTCGAAATTGAATCAGATCACTACCTAGTTGAAATAAGATACAAGTAGTCTGTGAGAAAAAAGAAAACAAATAATTTGAAAACATTAGAAGATATAGGCTACAGGAGGAAGATTTAAAGTTAATTTACCGATCCGTAATTGTTGAATAAATCAGAACACAACGAGCTTTAGATTTAAATGAATTGGAAAACCTATAAAATACTTATAAAGAAATAGTAATAGGGACAGTAAAAAAGTGTGTGGTATGGTTAGATACAAAAAAAAAACAGTATCGTTTTCTTTAACACCATCCTTAATTTCGTCATTTCACCATGGGGTATGTTTCCTACCTATTGGTTGAAGAACAAAGTAAAGGAAGCTCAAAGCTACTCTACAGCATATTAAAATCTCTTGGTAAAGGCAGAAAAAAGAATATAACAAAGATAAAGTGGTCGGCTGCTGACATCGGAGAAAGACATGGTGGATAACAACACACGATGGCGGGAATATTTTACAAAACTCCACGAAGCGAAAGAAGAAAATAAAGAAGTTCATGCTCCTCCAATGTCGAAAGAAACAAATGATAGGTACAAATTGAAGAACTATTGGAAGCACGAAAAAAACTGAAATCTGGAAAAGCCCCTGGGCACAACGAAATAAAGTCAGAGATGATTCTGGATGAACAGAATGATGATCTGAATTCTTAGAACAGAATGGCATGTTTATGATACATAGGATGATAGCCGTGCCCTGGAAAACAATGTTGATACCAGACGACTGGAAACTGGCTGGAACAGTTTCGATCTACAAAAAGAGTGAGGCCAGTGTATGCAACAATTATAGAGGAGTATCTTTGCTATCAGTGCCTAGAAATATTTATAAACGAATTCTAGAAAATAGACTACTGGACAGTCAAGCAGGCTTTGGGCCAGGAAAAGGATCAAGATTGGATCTTCTCCCTCAGACAGAAAGAGTACTTAGTAGAAACAGGAGGTTTTTTTATATGTGCAATAGACCTAACAAGGGATTTTGATACTGTACCAAAAAAACAACATCTGATCTTCACTGGAAATTAGCGGAATAAAAACTGGACTCCTTAACGCTATCCAAAACATGTATCATGAAACTCAAATCGTAATAAAAACAAATACATACATCTACAAAGACTTTTGTTACACATAAAGGAGTTGGAGAGGCCAAACTTTATTCATAGCAGTCATGAATGATATAGCCAGGAGAGCCGGCAAATTAACGAAAGATATAACTACAGGTCCCAGAATCTCAAATAGATTATTGCGAAGAGTTTTTGTATGCAGATGACTTAATTTTAATGTCTCTAAACAAAACCAAGGTATTAATAAAGGCAGTTAAAGTATGGCAAGAATCTTTAGGGCAATTCGGGATAGAAATAAATAAGATCATTCTTCACTATGACAATGTGAACTGTCATACATCGGACCGAACAACTCAATATTTGACTGGTCAAAACATCGAGTTGATGGGTGATCCACCGTACAGTCCTGATTTGGCACCCAATATTTTTTTAATTAAATTAATGTATTTGTATTAAACTACGTGGTCAACGATTTTTGGCGACGCCAGAAGAAGCGGTTAATGCGTTCAAAATGCATGTTTTGGAGATACCTCAATGGGAATGGAAAAAGTGCTAAGAAAATTGGT
This sequence comes from Cosmopolites sordidus, assembly GCA_031761425.1. Classification (NCBI taxonomy): domain Eukaryota; kingdom Metazoa; phylum Arthropoda; class Insecta; order Coleoptera; family Curculionidae; genus Cosmopolites; species Cosmopolites sordidus. The sequence goes on from JARFXV010000546.1 coordinate 387,000, forward strand.
TCAAACGTATGCAAAAGTGTATTGAGCATCACGGAGAATATTTTAAAACACAATAAAGCCATTTTCAATAATAAATATTTGTTTTTATTTATTATTTCGGATACATAAATAGTAACCCTCGTAGTATATGTTCATAAAACTTTCTTTAAATTGTCAAAATTTGCAACCTGCCATATTACGAATATCCTTACATTTCAATAGATTCGTTGCTTCAACGTATATTATGATAACTTTTTTTATAGATGTAAACTTGACTAGATGTTAAAATTAATAGTCTAATTAGTGTCTACAGTAATGTCAATAAACAAATATTCCAAACAATAATTTCTTCATTGGTCGATTAAAGGCTATTATCATGTTGGGAAAAGAGCTCCTGAACTACTTCCATATTTCAATTAATTTAAGTTCTATTATTGCTAAGACAAATTTCAAAATCACTAATTCTAGGTTACATTATAAATCCCAATACAATTACATGGCTTATTTTTTCTCTTTTTTATTATCCACTCGATATTTTCTTATACACTGTTCCTCTTTTTTTCCTTACTCCCTTTTTAACCTACCTAATGTACTTAGATTTTCTCTATATTAAACTCTCTATCACTTCATCTTATTCTCTTTAATATTGAAGTTAAGAGTATATGTTAACTATATGGGTTTTTTGCACATCTAACTTGTTTGAAGTGTAAATGCAAAAATAGCGATGTGTCTACAAATCTAGCGATGTTTTGTGTACGGTCAGCGTGTCGCTGACAATATCACGTACCGTAAGTGGTCCAGAAAGTTTTGTGAAAACAATTTATATCTTAGCCCAGCACTACGTTCTAAACAAGTGGCCGAGGCTAATGGCAACGAAATATTGGCGGTAATTAACAGTTATTGGCATAGAACAACTCTAGAGATCGGGGAAATTCTTGGAATCAACCAGTCAGCAGTGTCAAGGCGAACTTGAATTTCAACTTGGGATGGTTAAGAAGACCTTTATATATATATATATATATATATATATATATATATATATATATATATATATATATATATATATATATATATATATATATATTATACAACCTACATAATCATGTCCCGTGGTTACACATAGGGTGTAAGGGTGTTTATATCTCGTACTATTCCTTTGTAAATCTATTCCAGGCCTTTCTAACCTGTGCTAGTATTTTGTTTCTGCCCACGTTTTCCATTCTCTTTTAAAATCTTTCCCACTTCTTAATCCCAGGTTTGCTTTGGCCTTCATCTCCTCCTTTTCCCTTGTGTTCTTGTTTCCGTCTACCATTGGAGTTGAATTGTATTGGCCATTCTTTGGAGATGTCCCATCCGAGTTGTATTTGTTCTATATATTCTGGTATGGATTCTGTTCTTCAGAAGGTTTCTGAAGAACTTTTCTAATTATTTATTCTATTATTTTTCTTCGTTTCTGAGAATCTTTTCTAATTATTTCAGCTGTATTTATGTCCTTCCTTGTTAACCTCTTTACTGTTTTTAGATAATTTACCTCTACCACTCTTATTGTACTTTTTCATGTTCAGTGAGCTGCAAGGCTCACATCCGCATGTTAGGGATAATCTATATATTGTTTGATATATTTTCATGAGGCCTCTTCTAAAGGCATTATATACTGTTCGTTTTCTACATCATTTTCCTCAAGTCAGTTTCGTGTTTTCCGGTCTCTTCTAAAATTACACCCAGATATTGAAAATGATTAACTTGCTGTATCTCTGACTCTGTTGAGACAACCATTACTTTTGATTTCGATTTGTTCAGTTTCATTCCGTTTTTTAACAGCACGTCCTTCCAGAATTTTTAAATATTCCTTAAGGTCATTTTCACTCTCTATCAATATTTCGACATCATTGGCGACAACACACAATGACATATTATTTTCTCAATATATAGTGGTTTTGTATCCTTTTGTGTTTCTTTGATTATTTCATTTATGTAGATCATGGATAAAAATAGGCTCAAATTTCCTCCCTACCGAACTCTTACTTTTGTTATAAATTCTTCCAATTTTGCATTTTTGCTTGTAACTTGGTCATCTCTATCAGATTTCTGTTTATATTTCTTTTATTCAGGCATTCCCATATCTTTTTTCATGGCACTCGGTCAAACGCTTTTTCCAAATCTATAAATGCTAAGTAGACACTTTTATTTTCTCAACTGTTTATGACTTCTTTCATGGGTACTCCTTTCGTTTGGGAAACAACTTTGGGACTCTGCCAAGGTTGATTCAATTTCCCTCCTAGGGCTTTTTTTATATTTCTTTTAAATAACTTTAATATTGTACTCGACAACGTTATTCCTCTGTAGTTTCTCCGGTATTTGTAATCTCCACTTTTAAATATAGGTACTATCAGGCCAACTTTCCAATCTTGTGGCATTTTTCTTCTTTCCAGACTCTGTTAAAAAGTTCCAAAAGCATCGGAAATCCATCTTCTCCCGTGTTTTTCACCATTTCTGTTGTACTTTTATTCATCCCAGGTGATTTTCCGTTCTATAACTCTTTTATCGCTTTTTGTTCATCCATTTCATGTCTGCTTTCATGGTTCTCTGATGTTTCATCTATCACGCCCTGTATATATGTGACGTGTCTTGCCTGGAGCAACTCTACCTCTCATTTTATACAAAATATTAGAAATATATCATTTTACAGAAGAAAAAAACTATTTTGGTTTAGGTGTATCGTTCGAAAATTGACCTATTTCTCTTTGTAAATACTCTTCTAGTCTCAATCGTACATTACTGATGACTTTCAACTCTATAATATGTAATAGGAGGCTAATGTAGATATTGTTATTTAAATAACCCAAAATAAAACAAATAAAAATAGCATAAGTAACATGTTAAATCTGGCGATACAGATGCTAAGGAAATATACCCATATCTGGAGATGAAATGATTAGAAATTAGAAAATAATTTGTCTGGTCTTGTGAAATGACATGACATCCAAAATAAGAAAAATATTCCGACTATTTGTTATGCCAAAACTGTCTAAATCATGTGAAAATAACTGACTGATGTAATAGTCATAGTATTTTTATTAGCATCCTTATAAAGAATCCCAAAAGATGATATTACACACCATACTGCAATCTTTGTAATGTGTTGAAGTTTCTCCTGCAGTTAGCGGATATTTTCGTCGAAACATTTTGAATAATTTTGTTTATTCACAAAACCCCAAAACTACATAATGACATTAAGAACGCGATGAATTATATCGAACAGTGTCTCAGACTCTCCCTATATTGGTAAGCATACGTAAGTTCTTCCTCTACTTGGAGGCTTGTTTTTTGTGCAAAACAAGTTTGTCCAAAGTTTTAAACATACATATTAATAGAATTGTCATACGGTATGTCATGTCATTAATTAATGTGGGTTAATAGTGAATTGGCCACGAAATCCAATAACAATCAGTTGTTGTAATAAAATAATATTTCTTGAAAGATACTTAAAAGCAGGACGCACATTGTGCATAATTTCACTGTTTCATTGTTATTCATGCTACACATATAGTGAAGGTCGTCATTTTACATCTACCTCAGAGATATATGGGAAATTTGATATTGAAAATAGACCGTTTTTCTACCGCACCCTATAATATTTAACATAGACAATGATCAATCTCAAGGAAAATAATATTAATTTACCTTTAGTTTTATGCTATATCTGCGGCAGCATGAGATGATTTATATCAATTTTATTCCACCACAAATCTGAAACAGAAAATTTTATTAGAACTTTACCAATCATTGAATTATTATTCGTTTAATTTGGGTAAATATAAAAACTATATGCGATTTCTGAAGACCACTACCCCTGTAAGAGTGTTGAATTCGATTAGGAAACTCCCTTCAATCACATTAAAAAACAGATTGAATGAGTTTGAATGTCTCCTGAGATATTTTCTACGTTAGTCACCTATACTAGGCTTCCTTAGAGACTAAAAGTTTAAGCACAAGCGGAGGATTTATAGCTCGAGCAGTTAATCGAAATTCGATATTGCTTACTAATAGAGTCGATAACTTTATAAAAATGACTCTGGATTGCCTTATTTACTTACGATTTTTATCAATATAGATAGCCAAATTTTAAATTCAAATAAAAAAACAACCGAAACAGATGCTCTGAAACTATTTATTTTATGTGAAATAACATTCAATGGCAATAATGCTTAAAAACAATTTTGGACAAATATCCATCGCAGCTATTTCTGATAAAGCGCATTCTGTCAATCCAATTTCTTGGAATTAATAAATTTGGATCTTCAGCAACCCTGCCAGCAACAACGATAATATTTTCTTCGAAACGGAAATTTTTTGTCTTGTTTATGTTTTAATATCGAGCAGCGTGAAATGCAATCCTTTCGGTTGGACAATTATATGCTCCATAACATTTATGAAGTGATCTATAAGTTTGATGCAAAGAACACTAATTTTGATAATAAATTTCGATAATTTGCAAGCGTTGCTCTGATGTTAAACGTTCCATGATGATACAGGGTGTTGAAAATGAAACTAAATTTTCGAAATATTGAGATAACTTAAAAACGGTTGAAGATATCAGGTTCATAATCAGGGTAGTTCGAATTTGGTACTAGTTTGAGCCTAGTTCCTAGAGGGCGCTTGATAATTACTTTGTAAGGAACTAACTCGTTTATATTTTTTTACGCTATAAATCTGGGAATATATTGACTTCAAAATAGAAGAGTCATAATTTCTACGTAAAAAAAGGTACCCTTGGTCTATATCGATATCTCAAGCCATTTGGGAGATATTCGTGGTCGAATATTCCATTTTATATTTTGTCGATGGCTGAAAAATCTGCAATTCACAAAGTGTGCCTTGAATACGAGGAAGAAAAACATCAAAATGTCTAAATTACAACGGACTTTATTTAAAATAATAATTTTTTGAAATTTACTTCAATAGGTGTTGAAAGTGTACACCGTTTACCTCAATACACTTTCACAGGCTTTTTGTTAAGTGACGCCTCACATTTGAAAAGATATTTTCTTCATTTCTAATAACATTGACCGCTGGTTGAATTTTTTGTAAAAGTTTATCTCGTGTATTGATTTCATCATGGTAAACTAAGACTTCATATGGTCCCACAAATAAAAGTCTAACGGATTAATGTCTGGGCTATGAGATGGCCAAGGAAATTTACCACCGCGCCCAGTCCATTGATGTGGAAAACGTTGATTCAAATGATTTTATACTGCAACATTAAAATGCGGTGACGTCCATCTTGAATGAACCACATGGCTTGTCTTAACTTTAGAGGTTTACCGTCCAAAAGGTATAATAATTCATTTTCTAAAAACTGCACATATCGATCTCCATTTAGTCTTTGTGGAAACTCAAATGGGCCAATTAAAAAATTGTTAATAATGCCGCACTAATAATTGTAATTGCAAATTCGTGCTAGAAATGTCGCTCTCTGGATAGGTGTGGATTTTCCATGGCATAATAATGATTATTTCGCCAGTTAAGAATTCCGCGTCTAGTAAAAGTTGCCTCGTCGGGAATATTTTTTCAAGAACATGGGGTCTTCATTTTTTTATAGTAGACATAGTAGTAGATTTTGACAAAATTCTGATCTAGCCGACAAATTTTGTGGCAATAAATTTTGAACAGGCGAAAAATGGTACAGAAACAATTTTTCTTTTTGGTGAACTCTTGAAACGGCAGATTTGCTAATTCCTACAGATGTCTCCAAACGCCTACTGCTTAGTTCAGAATTTTCCGCGATACTAACCAAAATGTCCTCTTCTTGTTCTACCGTTATACGTTTCGGTCATCCACCGATTGTTATAATAAAACGAACCTGTTTCGCCTAACTGATTAAATTTCTTTGAAAAATTTGTCCATACGGGATGATTCTGGTTGGATAGAGCTCTTCATACCTTCTAACTGCAACGCGACTATTGTAATTTACTTGTGCATAAACGCAGATCATATCCTTTAAATCACGGTTAAGAAACTGATTAAATCTGGGCATGTTTTACAAATTATTTAATACCAACTCAAGATTGGAGAAACTTGTTGCCACCTACGTTTAATAGGAGAAGTACAAAAAGTCGAGACGACGTTATAATTTGTACACAACATTCAAGGCACACTTTGGGAATTGCATATTTTTCCGCCATGGCCAAGATGAGTAATGAAATATTCGAACACGAATATCTCGCGAACGGTGTGAGATATCTATGGACTTTTATTTTTTCCTTTATTTGGGTTTTTCGCTACTATCTAAAACTAAAAAATATTAAAAATACCTATAATTAATTATAATATCATATAGTATATACCTATATATAATATAATATAATATAATATAATATAATATAATATAATATAATATAATATAATATAATATAATATAATATAATATAATATAATATAATAATAATATATACCTATAATTAATAATAACCGCTATAATTAATTTAAATAAAAATAACTGTATTGCTATGCCTTCGGTAGATTTAAATTCAATATGGTTCCCGATTATAAAGAATACAATTAAACACATTTAAATATTTGAATACACAATCAGTACAATAAACAATCACACAGTAAACATAACTTATATATATTTTTTGGTAGTATGTCACTGTCATGAAAATCTATTGTTGTCAATGTAAGTATCGTTGACATACACAAAATAATATATTTACTTTCACTCGTTACTTTATATATTACAAATTAATATAATTTATTTTTAAGTTTAGTTTTGAAAACGCGGGGAGAGGACCCTCCGAAACGTTAACGTTAAGTTTGTAATTTTTTTTATAACATTTTTATATCTTTAAAATTTTGTTCGTTAGGCAAATTTATTACAAAAAAGAATCCCTGAGAAATTTATCTCCGTTTGTTTCTTTGTTTTTACCCAGTGATTCTTTCTTTACATAAGAACAGGTATTTTTGATATTTTTTGAGTTTTAGATAACGAAAAACCCAAATAAAGGAAAAAAATATATGAACACGCCACAATCATTCAGACATTATCTATGGAAATTATTACTCTTCTCTAATTTGAAGAAAATATTTTCAGCTTTATAGGATAAAAATAGAGCGAATTAATTCCTCACAAAGTAGGTAGCAGGCGCCCTCTAGGACCCTGGCTCAAGCTAGTACCAAATTCGGACTTGTCGCCTTTGAAAAACCAACTTCCCCAATTTTGAACCTGATATTCTTCAATATATCGTATCGAAAAGTCTGCGAAAAACATGGACAAATCTTTATCGAACTTGGATTGGAAGTGGTATTCCTCGATATTGTTGCCCTTAAATACATCTAGCCGCTTCGAAATTTTGGAGAGTTTCTCCGTAAATACAAAGCATACCAACATATTCGCGTACGTAATATATTTTTAGTTTTAAATAGAACTTAAATGTATCGTAAAGTGGGGTTATTTTCAACAGGTTTTCGATGTTTTCATCATCATTATCATCAGCTCGTGTTGATCCACTGCAGGATAAAGGCCTCTTCAGCATGTTTCCAACTTTCAGGTCCTGAGCTTCCTCAAGGCAAGCCGAGAAAAGAATAGGCGATATTGCGTCACCCTGCCATACACCTCGTTCTACATTAATTCCCACTTCCAGATCATCAAGGTGAATTGTCGCTGTAGCTCCATCAAATATCGACCCTAGTAGGTTTACATATGCTTTGTCTACCCCCTAGTTAATAAGTGCATCTATTATGGCATGCTTTGAGATGGAGTCAAATGCCTTTTCACGGACACACGTAGTAGCAAGGCACACTTTCGTAGCAAGCACAGTGGAATGGTGTATTCGTTGTGTCTGAATGATTGTAGCGTGTTCATATATGTTTTTCCTTTATTTGGGTTTTTCGCCACTATCTAAATCTCAAAAAATATCACAAATTCCTGTTCTTATGTAAAGAAAGAATCACTGGGTAAAAACAAAAAAGCAAACGAAGACAAATTTCTCAGTGATTCTTCTTTGTAATAAATTTGCCTAAATCGTTACTTTATATATTACAAATTAATATAATTTATTTTTTAGTTTAGTTTTGAAAACGAGGGGAGAGCACCCTCCGAAACGTTAACGTTAAAAATTTGTAAATTTTTTTATAACATTTTTATATCTTTAAAATTATGTTCGTTAAGCAAATTTATTATAAAAAAGAATCACTGAGAAATTTGTCTCCGTTTGGTTTTTTGTTTTTACCCAGTGATTTTTTCTTTTCATAAGAACAGGTATTTTTGATATTTTTTGAGTTTTAGATAGTGGGGAAAAACCCAAATAAAGGAGAAAAATAAATTTCTATGGCTTGCTGTACAACTTGGATGTGATCCATTGTAGTGCATCCACTTCTGAATCCTGCTTGTTCTCTTGGTCGTGCGTCATTCAGTTTTCTTAATATTCTTTTAGGTATTATCTTAGTGAAAAACCTTGTACATTAATGATAGGACGCTTATTGGACGGTAGTTCTTTAAATCTTCCTGTGTTCCTTTCTTATGTAAAACGATCACTTCTGCATTTTTCCATAAGTTAGGTACTTTTTGTTCTTTGAAGCATTTTGAGTAAAATTTTGCCAGTGCTTTATGTAACGTTCGACCACCAGCTTTTAGTATTTCGATAGTTATACTGTCGAGAGCCTTGCTGTTTTTGATCGATTGTATAGCATTTGTTACTTCCTCCACTAGAATATCTGGCATTTGTTTTTCCGTGGGTATTGTTGTCTTTGATTGGTTCTGATCTTCATATAACTGGGAATAAAATTTTCTGACAGCCTCTAACATTTGCGTACGCGCCCTGCATACTATGCGATCCTCACGTCTTAAGGCATATTTTTGCGTTCTTTTGTTTCTCATCTACTGTTTACCCTTGTTAATTCCTTTGTTTTCTTCCAGGGTTTTATGCACTAGCTGCATGTTGAATCGGCACGTGTACTCTCTGATACGTTTTCTTGTAGTTTTGCAGAGATCAGTTTACTCGACCCTGCCAAAAGTACTACCTGCATTTCTCATTGTCCGTTGTTTCTTCATTAAATCAATGGTCTCACTGGACATTTTTGTCAGTTTAAGACGAAAACGGAACGTATCAAAGAGGACCTTTTTTACCTAAAAATCTTTGCGATTCAATAATTTAATTTAAAAAATTAAAAATATTACAAACAAAAAAGTTATGCTGGCATTTACTAAGGAGACTTCCCTATGTGACGTCCCTGCCTAAAATATTCAATTATTTTCACAGAAAACGTGTTTCTATTCTAACTTATTGAAGAATAACAAGTTTCACGACTTTAGCATAAACCGTTTCGAAAATATCATCTTCCGAAAAAACCATCTTGAGAGTTACCCTTTAAGAGGATCTAGCCCCTTTAAGAAGCAATTTTTGGGGTATCTTTATTTTTTTAATACTTTTTTACTGCCACTACAGTGGCGTTGGTCATAGATGCTGAAGAACACAAAAGAAATTTCAAAGAACTTCTTCACGACCCCAGTTATAAAAAAGTTACTAGAGACCCCACAACGTATCTGGAAAAAACGACCAAAGCCAAAATCAAAGAATCTCCAATCGACGACAGTATCAAGAAACAACTCATCCCGAGAGAAAAGTGAAGTAGATACCCAAAACTATATGGCCTGCCAAAGATCCACAAAGTTGGGGCCCCCCTACGTCCAGCGCTTTCAACTCGCCATTACAAAATCTAGAGAAATGTTTGGCTAATATATTACAACCTAGAACAGAAAAGGCCGATTCGTATATCAAAAACTCTCAGCACTTCACGGAGACTGTAGACAAACTCACAATAGATCAAAATAACATCATGCCCAGTTTCGACATCAAATCTCTTTATCCGAGCATACCAATAGAAGCATTGCAATTGATAGTGGAGAATCAAGACGTTCCCAAACACGTAATAGATTTGTCCAGACATTGCTTCCATTTGGATGGACATAAACTCCATCATAAGCCATCCGACGAGAAGTCGGCGAAAATATGGGTTGTTTTGATTGCGGAGAAGGGACTCCCTATTCCTGGCGAGAAAGCATTTGTCGGTACCCTGATGAGTCTAACCACCAACAGACGAAACATATGCCCTCCAATGTAAGGAATGGGTGGGGCTTCCTTCATGTCAAGCAAACCGTTGGATGACCGGCTTCTCTTCATGTATGTAATAAATCTTATTATGAATAGTGGTCCTATTAATTTTGAACTTCTTGACAGCAGCAGCGTGGGTAAGTATACCCGCCCTCACTTGTGCAACGGCTTTTGCAAGGTCTTCGTCACTGTAATATTTATAATTACGGGCACCCAGTTTTATTTTATACGTTCTGACCATTGTGATTCATTTATTAATACAAACGAACAAAAGGTTAACTGAAAACAAATTAAAATACCATATTTTACTATACCATACAATAAATACCATATTTTACCATCAATTAGGTTACAAATGCCCATCTAGATATCTTAATTTACCTAAACCAAAGTATGTTGACGTAAATAGTATAATAGTATAGATCCCAACGGAATTAAGCCGTATTTATGCACTTCACAACAAACAACGAAAACGAACACGTTCGGACTAGTCGGTAAGTCACAATCGCCCGCCGCACCAGCCGCCAGCCACCAAAAGTCACGCGGATTCTCTGCCCACATCTCTGATAAGGTAGCCTCTTTGAATATAAAACTAACAGGAAGGAGCCTTGCCTATCTTTATGCACATATAAATGGAGACGGAAACGGCCATATTGAAACACCACGGATGCCTCATTGTTTTGGAATTTTGGTACTTGGTGTCAACAACTTAGAAGTTTAATAGTAGATTTGTGCAATTTTAGTGTGTTTTAATCAATAATAAGTGCCGAATAAGTGTACTGGAATACTATTTTGGTGTGTTCTAGTGTCAATACATATTAATTCTTATTATATTGACAATAAAAACAATAATATTGGAAGTAAGGTAAATACACAAAATATGGTTAGTTGTGCGTCTTGTGGTTGTTCCCTGACACGAAAAAAATCAAATTTCAGGAGTAACATTACATAGGTAAGTGCTTTTAATTCTAAATTTGTCAGTTATTTAGAACTAAAAACGTATTTTGTTTGAATGAAGTTTTAATTTTAAGGTTATGTAGCCAATATATGCCTCGTATGCATAGGCGTAGTCAAATTGATTTAGGTAAAATAATATAATAACGTTATTCAAGATAGTGATTATCTTTTTTTAAAACTTACTTTTTTAACGTATGTTCTATAATGTTTAGTTTTCTGAGATATTGAGCTTTAAAAATTCAGATTAATTTTTAGTTTTCGTTTGATACATATAAACTTGTTACTTGACTCATATAATCTATAAAATAAAAATAATAATACAGACCTTTCTTTATAATCCTTTTTAGAATTTATTGTGCTAATAATGCAAACGTCACTTCCATTTTGATTTGAATTTCATGTTATTAAACCAGTTTATCTTTTTTCAAATTTCCCAAAAATTCCAAATAGAACAACATAGTGAATTAAGTTTATTAAAAAGCCAGACTTTATTCCAAACAGCAGTAGGTATTTATGTTTTGATCGAACATCTAAGGTAAAAGTGAGACTACTACCAAATCCTTTTCCAACAATTGAAGTCGGCTTTTTAAAATATGTATTTTTTTATTTCATCATTTTGATAAACATCTTTCATAGCATTTACTATTCAAAGTTAGCTTTTTTTTGATTGTTGTAAAAAATGGGTTTATTCTCGAGTTTATCTCTAACACTTCAGTTTATTTATTGACTATTTACAATACAGGACTTTATTATGTTTACAAAAATGCTGTAGTAGATGAAAAAATTCGAAGTACATATACAAAGTTAATTTTGTTTAAGGGACATTAAATACTGAATAACTAAACACAGAAAGGATATATGCATTTTAATAATAAATAATTCAGTAAATTTTATGGCTTTTTATTTCATATATATATATATATATATATATATATATATATATATATATATGCTGCTATATATATATATATATATATATATATATATATATATATATATATATATATATATATATATATATATATACATATATATACATATATCATCATCAGCCGGTGTCGATCCTCTGCAGGATGAAGACCTCTTCAGTATGCTTCCAACTTTCACGGTTCTGGGCCTCTTTCCTCTACCACTCGGGTCCTATATACTTAATGATTTCATCAGTCCATCGTGCTTTCGGTCTTCTTCGCGGACGTTTGCGATCAAGCGGTATGCACTCCAGGATTGCCCTGGTCAATATGTCATCCCATCGCCTCGCTATATGGTCCGCCCATCACCATTTTAATTAGTTTACTCTTCCAATGATGTCACACACTTTTGTTTATTTCCTGATCCATGCGCAGGGCTTTCTATCTCGTCTTGTAATGCCAAGCATACATTTTTCCATTCCCCTCTGTGCTACTCTATGTTTTTAAATTGATTGCGATGTGAGTGTCCAGGTTTTACTTCCGTATGTCATAACGGGTAGGACGAACCGATCAAAGATTTTTCTTTTCAGGCAAAGTGGGTGTCTGCCTTAAACACTATGTTAAGCCTGCCAAATGCCTGCCAAATGCCTGCCAGCCACATTTAACACGCCTTTCCACCTCCCGGGCGTTATCCCCCTCCATTGAAATCCTCTAGCCCAGATATATAAAGTGGTCCACAATCTCCAAATCCATTCCTAAAACTGAAATTCTTCTGTCCTCAGCGAATTTATTGAACGTAACGTGACTCTTTTTCAGATTTATTTTTAAGCTAAATGGTTCGCCAGCCTTTTACAGCTTGTGCCTTTGCAGCTCCTCTGGGTCTTGTGAAAGGTGAACGATATCATCTGCAAATCTAAGATGGTTTAAGTTTGAACCATTGATCTTTACACCATCCTGTTCCCAATCCAGTTTACGGAATACTTCTTCAAGGCAAACCGAGAAAATAATAGTCGATAGTGCATCACACTGCCGTATACCCCATTCTACATTAATTCCCACTTCAAGATTATCAAGGTGAATTGTCGCTATAGCTCCATCATATATCGATCTCAGTAGGTCTACATATGCTTTGTCTACCATCTGGCTAAGCAGTGCTTTGAGATGGAGTCAAATGCTTTTTCGTAGTCGTTAAAAGCCAAGCACAGTGGCATGGTGTATTGGTTGTGTCATTCTATGGCCTGCTGTACAACCTGGATATGATCCATTGTAGTGAATCCGCTTCTGAATCCTGCTTATTCTCTTGGTTGTGCGTCATTCAGTTTTCTTAATATTTTTTTAGATATATATATATATATATATATATATATATATATATATATATATATATATATATATATATATATATATATATATATATATATATATATATAGGAGGCTTATTGGTCGGCAGTTCTTTAAATCTTCCTGTGCTCCTTTTTTATGTAAAATGATCACTTCTGCATTATCCCTAAGTCGGATACTTTTTGTTCTTTGAGACACATTTTGAGTATAATTTTGCCAGGGTTTTATGTAATGTCCGACCACCAGCTTTTAGCATTTCGACAGTTATACTGTCATTTCCTCCGGATCTTGCAACACAGCAAAACAGTTCAACAAAGCAAACTCAAAATTACGGTCGCTCTCCAGCAATTACCTAGAATCCACTTTGCCCTTCTCTGACGTTACCATTCTGTCGCGCTCTCTTCGATAGTTAATTCTAATTTTTGTTCGTACCATTCGGTGGTCACTTTCAACATTAAAATTGTTAAGTACAGTACAATTGCAGAATATTATTTAATCGTTAGCCATGATGTAATCGATTTCACTTGTGAGCCCAGATGGACTTTTCCATGTCCATTTTCTGCTGATATTTTTCTTATAGAACTAATATATAATATAGGGTTCTTGTCCTTCAGAAAAATCAACCAATCTGTCACCTCTATTGTCTCGCTCACCAGTTCCATATGGGCCAGTTGCATTTTGACCAGTTCTTATTCTTCCAATTATGGGATTAAAATCACCCATCAGGATTTTGTTGCTACATTTCTCTTTGTATAAAAGCAGGGCCACATCATCATAAAATTCCTTAATTTCCTCCTTACACTGTCCTTCAGCTTTCGATTGATGATGAATTCAATTCTCTCACATCCTCCATTCTCCGTACCTCGGGCGTAGAGTACGTGTCCAGTTGGTTCCAGTTTAATTAACTCTTCGCCCTCTCTTCGTGTTTCACAGAGTCCAATAATATCCCAATGTATGTTGTCAAGTTCGATGTGTGTTACATCTAATATTTTCATGGATGGCAGATAATGTTTCTAAATCATTCCGGGTGTCGATCCGTTCAATCTGTGAAGTGTCACGACGTTTCGCCAAAATCTCATTTAACATTTTCAAGTATTGTCCCCTTCGACTTCGAGAGTTAGATTCTTCAGTAACAGGACTCTTTAGAAATATATATATATATATATATATATATATATATATATATATATATATATATATATATATATATATATATATATATATATGTATATATATATATATATATATATATATATATATATATATATATATATATATATATATATATATAGCACAAAGTACACTTAAGATCAAAAAATCATATATCCCCCACATACACACAGAAATCCAGCGAGAGACGATGTACTTAGGCGATTATACATCCACGTCAAGATCGTCGAGCCATTGCAGTGTAGTCAGCGCGGTATCATTGAGTACCCGTAGGCCACCTGGGAGACTCTAAAATGGCTAAAACATGGGTTGTTGGCTGTGGATAGGATATCCCTATTCTTGATGGTATGGTATATGTCGGCGCCCTGATGAGTCTGAACCTCGAGAGACGAAACATATGTCATCCAGTTGAAGGGATAGGTGGGGCTCCTTCCCGGTCAAACAACCAAAAAAAAAAAAAAAAAAAAAAAAAAAAAAAAAAAAAAAAAAAATATATATATATATATATATATATATATATATATATATATATATATATATATATATATGTTCAATGCAATTATCAACAAATAAATTAATGCCAAATTATTAATTTAGATTCATGGAAAAGCCTCTAATATAACGGAGGTCTCAGAATGTTTTTTTTTACTGTTACGTACTAAACACAGATAGCAGAAGGAGTAAAGTGATGTTACGCTTGACGGACTTTTTAAGTTTAGTAGCACTCACGGCACCAGAGAGCGCATTTTGATTTTGCGACTATGAAAAATGTGGCAATGCGAATTTAATCAAGCATTGGGGGCGCAAGTTTGAAGAGACTAAAAACACAATGCCAGATCAATCAACTGGATGCAAAAGGACATCAAGAACGAGAACGAATGTTGAGCGCATTGGCCAGTTTGTTAGAGACAATCCACTGAAACTGTACTCACACACATCTAAGTTGGGTAGTAATGGGTTGAAAACCTTACTTTTGAAGTAGCCCCCTAGGGAAAAACCTACAGGTGTTAAATCTGGACTCCTCGATGGCCAGTTGATGTCCCCTCGTCCACTAATCACTCTTTCAGGGAATAAATCGTGAAGAGCTGCTAACGAATTATTTGTGACGTGGGAAGTTGCTTCATCTTGTTGGAAAATACGTTGCGGTTGTAACCAATCTGGTTTTGCATTTTTGGAGCCAAAAAAGTCCGAATTATATGGCAATAACGATCGGAATTAACAATCGGAACGCGACCACGGTTATCCTCAAAAAAGTAGTGGCCGATAATTCCTTCGCTTGGTTTCGATGGTTTCTGGTGCAGTGTCAACGGATTGTCGGGAGCCCAATATCTACAATTTTGTTTATTCACGCAGTCGTTGATGTGAAAATTCGATTCATCAGAAAACCATATGTTATTGAAGCTCCTAAAACGTTTTTTCATTATCCTGCAGAGTTCGACTCATTTAGCTGGATCATCGGGTTTCATTTTGTAGGGATGAATCGTGGATCTGTGAAATGTAGAGAAGCTGCGCGAAGTCGTAGAGACTCTCGTGGATCGGCTCTAACAAACTGGCCAACGTGACGAACATTCGTGCTCGTTCTTGATGTCCTTTTGCGTCCAGATGATTGATCCGACATTGTTTTTTCAGTCTCTTCAGACTTGCGCACCCAATGGTTGACTAAATTCGCACATGGCACATTTTTCACAGTCGCTAAATTAAAATACGCTAGCACGCAAAATGCGCTCTCTGGTACCGCGAGTGCCGCTACTTAACTTTAAAAGTCCGTTAAGCGTGCCACCACTTCACTCCCTCCGCTATTTACATAAGGTACATAAAATTACTAATTTTATTAAAGAAACACAAGAAGAAAATAAGGTCTGCTTTACTATCTTTCTAGATGTTGCTCGAATTTATGGTAAAGTTTGGTATGAGAAATTGATTTTCAAAATAAAATCTCTACAACCAAGGTAAAAGTCAGAAGTATTGAAATAATACCTTATAAACAAATATTTAACCCTAGAACCACAACGTGAAATTATTTTACACTATTCGCAACGTGGCGTCTTATACGACACCATCTTAAAATAATACGCTCTTATTAGGAGAATATTTAGTACTTTTTTTTTGTTTACACAAGTTTTATTTATTATTATAAGGATCTTTTGGTCAAAGATTATCAGTAATAATACAAATTATTAAGTATGCAATAAAAATAAACAAAATATTTCTAAAGGAATATCACCAGCGGTGAATAATGTTCAAACGAAAAATGAACAAAAATTAAATTTTTTATCATTAACATAAAAAAAAGAAACAATAAAAATATTTTCATAAAAAATTAGGGTTTTATTAATAGTCGATGCAAATACTATGGTAATGTTCTGCACAGACTTGTTTATTACAATGTTCACAAATATTCCCGGTCTTTCGATTTTTTTTTGGCGGAAAAATGTCACGACCTAAAGGTCTATCAATTGTTAGCACTACTTGTTATACGTCACGTTTTAAAATATTGTGAATAGTACTCCTTATTTCCTTTGGCAGTCTATCGTTGAACATTCTTTCTTTTAACTGCTGTTAAACCGTAGTGAAAAGGCAAGTTTTTTCAAATCTGAGGGCTTTGGCCTTTTATCACCAAAAATGTTATATTTCTAAATTATAAAGCATTGACACCTGCAATATCAATCATACCATATAATATTCTCAGGTGCCATCGGCGAGTTTTCCTAAATACTGTTGTGGAATGGCAAAGCTGATCGAAGGTATCTACTCCACCTTTCATGCTATTATTATTTAGAATAATTTCTGGTTTCTTAGATATTTCGTCAATATCACCTTGCTTGTGCATGGTTGACAGTAAAAGGACCGTTTTGTTTTATTTTTGAATATATGAAACCATTGTACTTTTCTCATCAAAGACGGACATAGAAGATTTTACAACCTTCCTTTTTGTTTCCAGTAACTGAGTTTGTATTTCTTTCTTGTTTTTATGCATTGTCCCAACCATGGTTAGATTTTTCTCTAATCATTTTTCTGCTACCTCATAAGTGCTGAACCAATTGTCCATTGTACAATTCCGATTTGAACCCTATACAGCTTCTGTTAAAGATAAGACATATTGCGTAGGGATAAAATATTGGCTATTCTTTTCTTCTTTCCCTATATATGGTTTGGTTGAACACATGTAAAAAGTTTTAGCATCGCACATAGTGACCAACTTCAAGCCGTACTTATCAGGTTTGCTAGGCATGTACATTTTAAATGGACATCTACCCCTAAATTCCAACAATGTTTTGTAGTAACGAACTGAGGAGTATAGTTTTATCTGCAACGACATTCAAAGATATCCCAAATTTGCCTTATTGTCGCAAATTTATCGGATTTCTTTCGTTCTTTTCTACTTGTTTTGTCGTCAAGCCTAAGAGAGTTGATCAACAATTCAAAACAATTTTTTTAACATAGCCGCCCTATAAAACTGGCGGTCTAAACTCCATATATTGTTCAAAGTGAGATGGACTTTCTTCATAATGCCAGAAAGATATAAAAGGCCAAGTAATGCACGAATTTCATCTATGTTTGTAGGGCCGAAACATCGTTGTTCCGTTTTGAGTACTCCTAACTTTAATTTGTTCATTGGTATACTTGACCATTATGTCCAAAATTTCATCTGTAAAGAAAAAGTTCCAATTTTTTTTCTATATCAATTAAATTTTTCGCGAGGTGTTTTGGCTCAGGTAAGTGCAACACGATGTTTTTCTGACTACTTCTTGTATTTTTGGCGTGGAAACTTTGCAAATACCGCTTGTGACCATTTTTGGTAAATAAAACTTTTCTGGTTTCATCTCATCGGGTACTTAATTTAATTGTTTGTGGAGAGTGCATGCATCAAACTCATCATATTCCACATTTTCTGCCTCTTCATAGTCAACAGTCTTACTGACGTCTCTATTAATTTCTAGTCCATCATCTGTTTCATTTTCAAAATCACGTATTATTTTCTATAATTCAGTTTCTTTTAACGGGCGTTTTCTTTTATCCATTTTAATAACAACAATCGCGTACTTTCAAACGCGCACAAAAATTAGAATTTGTATTTATTTTTAAGGCAATCAACAACGTGGCGTCGATTTAAATAAATAGTAGTTGGAGGGCGCAAGGTCAGGAGAGTCAGGAGAGTATACTATATGAATCAAAACATTCCAGTCAAGTTTGTAAAGTTTTATGTAAGGTGGCCAAAGACATGTGTGGTAGCATTATTTTGATGGAACGCAATGCCATATCTGTTAGCTAATCGAGGCCGCTTTTAGCTGATAACATGCTTTAATTCACCTAGATGTAAACAGTATTTTTCGGAATTACCAGCCTAGTTTTCAGATAACAGCTCAAAATAAACTATTCCCTCTCTAATCCCACCAAATGCATAGAATAACCTTATTCGGATGTAAACGGGTGTTCGTACAGATTGAAGGAATATCTCGGCACCATGATGTCTTACGCTTAACATTATTATACGCAATCCATTTTTCATCACCTGTAAGATTCCCCTTTAATATATCATTGTGATCAGCCTCAATGGTTCATACGGAACATGGTGCATAGCTGAGATTAAAATTGCTTTCATAAAACTTTCTGAACCACATACTACGTATCTTCTTTTGAGTCTGCGAAGCATTCTTACCTTTTCGGAAATAAAAAAGCCTAATATGTCGAAAATGCTCATTGTTTTCTGTTAGTATCAATGTCTAGCAAACAATTTAATAAACATTAATGTTTAACACAGTTTTTTTCCCAAGTATTCAGTGAAATGTTTTACGTCAAACACTACAACTTTACACATATAAAGTTTACAACACTTTGATTTTGCGGTGTTTTGCCATCTAGCGCAATAAAAACTGGGAACAAACATTTGTTTCACCAATAAAATAATTAGAAATATACCGGCAACAAATCAAAGGTCAAATGGTACTTTAACTAATAGTGATAAATACTTTGGCATGATCTTAGATGGAAAGTTGAGATGGAAAGTTCGTGTAAAAAAAGAAAGGTATCATAACTCAGATGTAGTAGAACATATTAACATTTCAAAAGAAATTTCGCTCTGGTAATATGGTAATATAGCAAATTTCGACCTATAAAGTCAGTAGACAGTAAATCTGTATTTACTTTTGGCTTACAAATTTAAGAATGTGGAAAAATGTTATTATATACACAAGTAGTTATTGTGCCAAATAAAGTTATTATAAAGTTATAGAACTCATAAGTTTTAAAAGGATATGCTAAGAGGCATAGTTGTGCACCATGATAAGACAACATACAGCGAGGCCTGTATTTCTACTAGCATAACAATGTAGAGTTAATTAGTTAGTTATATTAGGATGAAGGTCGCATTGGTGACAGAGACCATTTAGCGACCACAGTATGTCCTTTAATTGAGACCTTTTGAATGACTACGACGGATGTTCGATTACATTAGAGATTTGGGGTTCTGGGTTTGATAAAGAAGGGCGAGTGTTGAAGAAAAGGGGAATGTTTTCGGATGGTGGTGGGGTGAACGCGTAATGGAGATTAAGGAATGGAGAGGATGGGTGATGAGAGATGTGGGAGAAGTGGAGCGATAGCGGCGACTAAATGTGATCAATGATGGATATTTCTCTTAGATAGAGGAGGAGAGCATCCAGGGAGCCGGGTCGGAGAAGAGAAGGGAGGTCACTGGGGAGGGAAAGTCTGGTCCTGACGTTTGATGTGGCGCGACATTCTATAAGAAAATGGCGGACGGTCAGAGGTTCACCGCAAGAGGAGCAGGTAGGAGGAGGGTCGTTCCTCAAGAGGTGCTGGTGAGTGAGAGCGCAATGTTCCGATCTTATCCTGAACCAGATGGTGGAGATTCTTTTACAGGGGAAGTTTGGAAAATTGTTGAGGAAGTAGGTGGTTTTAACTTCTCTGAGCTTATTGTGTCCTTGTAATAGGCTCAAGTGATTCTGTAACTGTCCTCTAACAAGGGATTTGACGAAGGAAGGTAGGTCGGTTGAAATTAGAGTGAGACATGGTGATCCATCTGTGGCGGCTATTTTAGCCTCAGAGTCTGCCATCGCGTTTCCGACTATACCGCAGTGGCTAGGGATCCAGAGAAACTGAACGGTGTATCCGATGGCAAGGATATCCTCAATGAGGTCCAGACAGCGGGATATGAGAGGATGATTATCTAATCCCTTTTCCAGAGCTCTAAGAGTATTGGTGGAGTCCGAACATAATGCCCATTTGGATGGTGGTTGGGAGAGTATGAATTGGAGAGATTTTTCAATGGCTAGGGTATCAGCCGTGTAGGAGCTAGATTGAGGGCTTAGGTGATAGCGGAAGGTTTGGGGAAGGAGAGGATTCCCTAAGGGAAAGAGTACGAATGCAGATCCTACACCAGTTGCAGATTTGGATCCATCAGTGAAAATGATATTGGTTTGAGGAATCGAGTCAAGGATGATATAGAAGTGGTGCTGAAAGGAGAGTGCAGGGGTGGATGATTTGTCAAAGCGGAGCAGGGAGAAGTTAAAAGGCACAGAATGTAGGGCCCATGGGGGATGATTAGGAGGGGTAATTGGATAGCAGTCCTGATAAGGGAGATTGTATTTATTCCTGGATTGATGAAAAATCTGGCCCACGCACTCAAGAGGACTAGTTCTGATAAGATGTGGCGGGATAGGTCGAGGATTGAAGAATGAGGAAGCGTGAGGGAGAAATGGTCTGGATGAGAGGCTGTAAGAATAGTTTATAAGCAATTGAAGACGTCGGAGTGTTAGTGGTTCTATCTCAGCCTCACAAAGCAGGCTGGGGATAGGAGTGGTTCGAAAGAGACCCAAGGACAGTCTGATGGCTGTGTTCTGGATGGGATCGATCATGTTGAGGTAGGAGGTTGGAGCAGAGCGGTATACTATGCTGCCATAGTCTATCTTTGGCCGGAGGGCAGTTAGATAAATTGAGCGAAGTGAGCGATAGTCGGCTCCCCAAGTGGAGTGAGCGAGGAACTTTATTAGGCTTAAAGATCTAATGCATCTAGATTTTAGATCAATGAGATGAGCCTTCCAGGTTAGGCGGTAGTCAAATGTTAGGCCCAAGAATCTACCGGTGGATTGAGTTAGGATATCCCGATCTAGGAATGTGAAGGATTGGAGTTTAGAGCAAGCATTTTTTCTGCAGAAATGTACGATGTTGGATTTTTCAGGGGAGAAGTTAAAACCGGAGCGGGTGGACCAAGTAGAGAGCTCACCGAGGACACTCTGGATTCTTCTCTCGCAGACGCGCGGGCTGTGGGAGGAATAATAAAACAGAACGTCGTCCGCATAGAGGCGAAACTGCACTTTACCTTCGAAGATTTCAGAGATGCTATTAACTGCTATATTGAATAGGGTGGGGCTAAGGACGGATCCCTGCGGTACCCCATTCTCTTGTGGATGATAAGAGGACATGTGACCTCTGATTCTGACTGAGAAGAAGCGGTTGGTCAGGAAGTTGTGAATGAATTTTATTAATGAGCCTCGATAACCCCAAAGGTGCAGAGACTTGATGATTTGGTATCTCCATACAGTATCAAAAGCAGACTTCATGTCCAAAAAGGCGGCCATGAGGTGGTAACCTCGTATAAATGCTTCCTTGATATTCTGGTCGAAAGCGACTAGGTGGTCTAGAGTAGGTCTATGCGGGCGAAATCCTAGTTGAGGTTTGTCAAGAGGAGAGTTTTTCTCCAAGAGCCAGGATAGCCGTCTGAGCACCATTCGTTCGAGGATTTTGCACAAGTGGTCCCAGTTCGCTTTGCGGAAATTGTATAATAGTTTAGGTGGGGATTGACTGTGATGAGAAGGGAAATGTATTAGGAGAGGATATTGATCGCTGCCGTGTAGATCCCCAATAGGGCTCCACTGTAGATCCGAGAAAAGATTTCGGGAGCAGAGTGAAAGGTCGATGGAGGAAAGTGATCCTGTTGATAAGGAAACGTGAGTGGGTACTGGGGAGTTCAAGATGGAAGTGGAGGTGTTTAGTAAAATGTTTTCTATCCATTGACCGCGAGGATCTGTGTGGGTTGAGCCCCAGGATGGACTGTGTGCATTGAAGTCTCCGCATAATATAAAAGGGTGGGGAAGTTGAGAAATTACGTCCTGCAAATCCTCATATGATATGGGGGAGGCAGGGGGAAGGTAGATGCTGCAATGTGTGAGAGCCGTCTGGTGTTCTAATCGGATGGCGATTACTTCCAATGGAGAGTTTAAGTGAACTGGAGAGCAGTCTATCGAAAGGTGAGTCAGAATGGCTACTCCGCCGGAGGCCCTAGCAGCATCGGTTCTGTCCTTTCTAAACATATTGTAACTTTTGAACCTGTACGTGTGGTTAGGTTTAAAGTTTGTCTCCTGCAGGAGTAGGACTAGAGGATTGTATTGCGAAGAAATGAGCTTGATCTCATCAATATGGATGGCGAAACCTCCAAGATTCCATTGTATTAGGGTAAAGGTAAGTTTGAAAATGTGGAGTAAGATCTACAGAGATAGGAATGATTATCTAGTTCTTGTTAATGGTTCACTTAGGTGGAAGGTCTCGAATATGCTGATCAGAGAAATCGTCCATCATCATGTCCTGAACAGAGTCAGGAGGTCTTTGTTTGGAAGGATTGATTTCCTTTTTCCCCGATTTTTTATTGGAAAGGGTACTCCTTGTAGAGGAGTCCGAAGAGGATCTGGAGAGGGGGGCTGTATTAGATCGGGCTTTGGAGGGTATTTTGTATTTGTATGGGAGTTTTTTGGCACCCATTGAGTCTGGTGCCTGGGGTGTTTTGTTGGATGATTTTTCAACTCCTGATGATCTAGGAGTGGGTAGAGAAAGTGGGGTAGTTGAAGTGGTTGGTTTCCTGATGTCGTTGTGACTTGGAGATTGTGTATAATGAAGAGAGGATCGTTGTGAGAGAGGTGCAGGGGGTGTTGGTTTTCGTGAAAGTGAGGGGGGTGTGAGGAGAGAGGGAGGGGTTTGAGAACTTGTGATAGGGCTTAAGGGATTGGTGAGGGAAGGAATGTCGCACTGCGTGGAGACCGACACAGTGGACCTTGGAATGGCTGCGAGGTGGTTGGTGACAGCATTGCTGTATGAAATGTTGAGGCTTGGGTGGAGTGAGTAGAGCTTCCTTTTAGCATCAGGATAAGGAAGCTTTTCTGTGATCCTTATCTTTTGGATTTCAAATTCTCTGCGGTATGTCTGGCAACCTTTATATCTGGGGGAGTGAGATTCTTGACAGTTAACACATATAGGTTGAAGAGTGCAAGGAGCTTCGCTATGGCTAGAATGACCACAGGAAGGGCAGATCTCTGGAGAGGAGCAGCGAGTGGCGGTATGTCCAAATTTTTGGCAATGGAAGCATCTTAGCGGAGGTGGAATGTATGGTCGGACACGAAGGGAGTACCATCCTGCATTAACCCTTGCTGGAAGGGAATGAGTCTTGAACGAGAGAACTAGCAGTGTTTTAGCTGAAGTCTGATCAGAGCCTTTAGGAGAAATACGATGAATACCGATAACTCCTTGGTCTTGCATATTTTCTATTATTTCTTGATCTGTGCAGTTGGCTAAGTCAGAACAGGTAACAACAATGTAGAGTTTTTCAACTTGTGAACAGAAGGACTTTAATGAGGGGACACAGCCCTTTCAAGAGATAAAAGCCGTTTGGGTTAATGCAGATGTGAAAGTGAAAGTTAAAAGTTTAGTAATGAGTCTAGTTAAAAGATTAATAATTTAGTGCAACAACTACAGTACAATTGTCTTATTAAATATTTCCTACAAGAGTTTGTGCAATATCCTGCATGAATCTCTTAAGCCCTACGATAACAGTATACTTGGCAATTATTAGTATTGAAAAAGTTAGTGTCAGAAAAAAATATTGTCGGAAAATCAACTATCACTATATCAAATATTGGAAACAAACATATAAATACGGATATCACATAAATATGTATAAATACCACATGTTTGTTGATTATAAAAGCACATACGACAGGGTTAACACGCACGTCTTTTACCAGACGATATAAGAGTTATGTAAGATGATATAAGAGTAAGGTTCTATCTCATCTGATAGTCCTTATAAACATGACTTTATCTCAAGTAGTTAACCAAGTCCACATTCAAAATGAAACATGACGTCTGGTCCTTACTCACACTAAACTCCGACAAGGTGACCCTTTGTCAGCAACACATTCAATCTGGCACTGGAAAGGTGATCAGATAAGCAGACATTTATAGAAAAAGTATATCGAAAAAAAGCAAACAACTATTAGCCTTCACAGATGACGTGATTAATATATCTAGAACTAAAGGACTATCAGATCTTCTTTAGTTCTGGATATAATATAGGCATTTCTTGTACTTGAAGAGACTACAAATTAACATACAAGAAATAAAATACATGCCTGCAGGAATACACTCTGAAAAACCCCCCACGATTCAAAATGAAATCTGAAGCTCAATTCAGCTTGCGTTAAAGCTGCTGAGTTAAATTCTGCTTAGAAATTTAAATTTATAAATATTTTTCTAAGTCAAAAAGAAGTTTAACCTCCAAAGAACTCTTGTTATCAAACTCAAACAGGGAATCTTGTTATTCATCAAGGCAGAAAAATTAAAACTCTTGCGCGGGTAACTTGAAATTTCTCATATGACGTTACAAACCCAAACTAGTGTTCAGCTTGGAATAAGAAAAAGAGTTGGCCAAATATGGTCTTTTGCCTAAAGAGTTGCGATAATTTGCATACGAATGTTAATTTTTTAAAATTTTTTTTAGATAATCTCAGAAAATTACAAAGATTTTATTAACAAAGTTTTGATTTCATGTAAAGCTTTGGGGTGCAATATGTTCTCGAAGATACATAACCTGAACTCATTTGGACATTTGGATTTTTCCATGAAAATCTGGGTACTGTGACTGACTAACATGTTGAGGGACTACACCAGGATATTTCCCTTATAGAGATGCAATTTCACGGGAAATGAAGTCCTGAGATGTTAGCCGATTATTGCTTGGGATTGAAGAGGGACCTACCGGAAGCTAAGTACTCTAATACTAATACTAAGTAATATTGTGTATAAGTGCATAATTGTTTGTCAATTATTTATAAAAATATATATTTGAATGTCACATAGTTTTTTTTATTAATATACTCTTGTTAGGTTTTCATAGTACTATCTAAATTAGACAGACGTTTTGTTGTGACAAAAAAAAAATTTGTTTGATTATTGTAATGATACTAGAGAAAGCATATATACATATAAAATAAGTTAGTTTAGTCAATAAACTTAAATTACTTTAATTAAACATAAGTAAAAATATGAGCGGAACAACTGACCCAAACCATGGAACAATCAACCCTCTGGCGGGGTACGGGAACTGGCGTAAATGCTATAACTATGAGGTATGAACAAAATTTCAGCGCACCGATATAATTACCGTTATCAAAGTGGGAAGGTAAGATAGACAACCCATGTTGAAAGATCGAGTGACAGTAACTCTACTAAGCAAAAAACTCATAAAAGTCCTAATAGGTAACTAAGAAAAGACCCAAGACCCAAAGACCAAAAATTCATTTTATGGACCAAATATTATGTGCCATAAAAACACTTACAATACCAAATTGGAAAACAAAAACCATAAATAGGAATCAAAGGCTCAACATCCTACGATAGGTCAAAATTAATAATATCTCAAAACTGACTACAGTGTGAATGTTTTAAAACGAAAAATACAATATACAAGTATTCACATATGAAAAATATCATATAATAGCAAGCCTTATAAGCCCGCTTAGAATAGATTAAACAATAAACTCAGCATTTTTTTTTAATTTATGCTCAGCAAATACAAAAAAAAAGACAGCTATATTTCAGAGCTCTAATTAATACTTGAGACTAATGTAAATATGGTTTTTTACCGCTTTTATGATCTTTCTGTTGATTTAGTAGTTACTTATATTTTAACTGGGAATAATTAAAAAATGATAATTTGTTGACAGTTGACATCAACTTTTGAATTCACTCCTTCGTTTTCCATTTGCAAAAATAATCAGTCAGTTTTCCAATATTTGTAAATCAGTCTTTCCAAGGATACATTGGATGCTGTTCTTTGCTTTTAGAAGTGTATAATATGCTTATTCATTCGTCCCATATTATAGCCCCTAAGTAGTACAACGGCCCAATTCTTTCAATGATACATTTAGTGTGAAAAATCTAGTCATCTCCGGATGTTGCCAACATGCTTAAATGTTCATCGGAAACGGAAAAAAAAGGGATTTTTGTAAATTCTGGAATATCTCCTTACTCAATAATATTAAATCTCTGGTTTTTGTTGGCCAACGTGCATTGCCATGTAGGGAGGTAATACGTTCGTGGTAACTAATTGTTTACTTGAGCACATCTATACAGTATATCATCATTTTATTGAAACCATATTCCGATCAGGTCTACATATCTCAATGATGTTCAAAAAAGTTTGCTATCATATCGCACTGCGGTCTTTTAATGGTAACTCAACATCATTATCAAAATAGTACTTATAAATAACTCCTTTGTGTTTTATTCATCTAGTATACAGCTATTTTAGTCCTTTACATTATATTTGTTGGTGGTATAAGTGAAAATGCAAATAGTCGTTAAAGAAAATTTTGCTTCAATATTTTTCATCCTCTCATAAAATTGGTAGCTTAAAGGTGGTTATACGGTTTTAGTTCTTCCATTAACCCAACTTTATATGATTTTTATTTATTTATCGTATGGCATTTTAGATATACATGATAAGTAGTAACATTAAAATGGTCAGAGCACAATCACAGTTCCAAACTAGCAAAAAATAAAATGTATAAAATGTTGTAACCAAATAATTATATTTAATAATAAAATTGAAATTCTTAGTTAGAGCGATGGCAGCCGTTCGCCGGAGGCATCTAGACGTAGGTCATCGATGAGTCGACGAGGCATGTCAATAGGGAGCCACCCAGTTCTTTTAAATTATTCTAGGCATAAATAAACCCTAAAACTGGGAAAGGGTCTTTCTAAGTTAAAAGAGTCAATAATGATGTTATACATTTAATTAGCACTAGCACAATCCCAGAAAACAACACATAAAACATAAAACTATAAAAATAAAACAGTAATTAAAAAATCAAAGAGGTCTAGCGGCGTGGTCCAGTAAAACCCTGCTATGTTAAATTTAGATCATCACATGTTTTTCTATCTTATAAGAGCTCTTGACTAAGTTATAGTGGTTTCAAATTAGATTTTTCTAAACCTACTTAAATTATACTAATTAAATAAAACTGTATCAAATGTAAGCAAGTAGATCAATCAAGATATGTTAAACCAAACTAAAGTAAATCAGATCGAATTATACACTCTCTTTTAGCTGGTGGTAGCAAGAGTATTAAGCAATTAAAGTAAAAGAATCATAGAATGTTTACACAAAAAAAAAACATAATAAAAATTATTATCTGGCCTTTTCTCATTTGTTACGCTGCTGATTTAACCAGCCTCTGGACTATCCAGTTACTAGTTAGTTCGTTTACTGGCAATTTTGTATCCCAAATGCGGGGGTTCTAAAAAGGTCTGAAATCTGCATTGCAAAAAAGCAGGCCCCAAAAATGACCGGATTCGGTAATAGCTGGGCGCCAATATGACTGGGTTTATAACGACTGGTTTCTGTTCTAACGGTTTCTGTAACCAACGGGTCATAAAACCCTCTACAAAAATACCGAAAAAATATGCCTGAGTATGACTTGGCCAGTTAATCTACATACCTCTAACGGAAAGGCACGGCGTAGAGACGTCTGTTTAGCTCGAGGTGTGTGGTTAGACTCTTTTGGTCTTGTCCCATAGGATACCGATGCGCTCTCAATTAAAACTCGCGCAAAACGATCTTTCCTGTAGCGACCGATAGTTTGTAAACGCTACAATGTATAGATAAAACACAACACAAACTAGTGTACACAATTAATAATAAATACATGTCACTGTGCTACATCGAGATTCTTGATCCACTTGATTGCTGAAGGAGACTAGGTAAGAAAATTCGTCTAGGTTCCCGTTCCTGTGTCTGCCCGACAAACAACCCTGCTAGAATATTTTAACCATTAGTCAATAGATACTTTTATATTTTTAAATGTATGTATGTATATTTATAATATATTCTTTATATTATGTATATATTTGTAGTTTTTAATAAATAATATAACTTATATTTATTATTAAATGTTTATTGAATTCACTCGTATGCCCTATCTCTCTTGGATAGACAACCCTTAAACGGATACTTTTTAGGGTCACGTAAGTGTCCATCCCACAAAGGTTTTACTGTACTTACAGTTTATATTCTTCAGGCAAATATATTCTTCAGGCAAACATATAAAATCTGACAAATAAGTCGGTCTTCAGTCACATAAGTAATCTGGCGGAATAAAATCGGATATATTCTGAGATAGCTTCTATGTTGGTTAGTCACTTGCTAGTCATCATGCTTTTCGACCAAGGTTTAATAGCTATTTTAGAATCCGGGGTTAATCGATACCTGATGAACCTGATTCGGAGTCTACGTTAAGTCGTAGATTTAGCAGCTCCATAACCCTAGTTGTATGTTTACTGATTTATCTCTATTAACTGTATCGTTAGTCAGCATCTTGACTATAATACTTCTCCTGCAGTTGCATTGACGACATACTCGCGAAGATTTCACAAATCAATTTTGATCTAAGAATTCGATTAATATAATCGAAAATTCAAACTATAAATAACAAACCACTTCTGTTATCCGCCTTCTATTAAGGTATAATTAAATTCCTATATACATATATTATATATTTTAAATACGTTCTGTAGCTTGACATATTTTTCAAACTGGTGATATTGCGTGTTTTGGTATTTAAATATACGTATGTGAAATCTATGTGTAATGTAAAAATCTGGCTTTCCTAATACAAAATCAATGTAAATTAGGTCAAATATTAGTCAAGTAGATAAACAGCATCAAAAAATGTATCGAACAAACTTATTTACTAACCCAATAGTAACAATATAAATGCTGTAAATTTTTACATTACTTTTTACAAATTGAAAAGCGCTTATTTAGTTTAATTAGATCTGAATGCTTACAATATCCTATTTAATAAATATTCGTATTAACAAGATTTAATATCGGGTTAAACCAATTAAAATCAATACAATAGAAAATGTTTCGCTTTGGTTTCGGTTTCAAATTAAATGTTGAAAATGCATGCGCTAAAAGATTCAGACCATGTTAACTGGGCACATTTTTTCATCAATTATTTCATATTTATATAAGTTTACATGGTTGATACAGCAATATAGGTCAATATAGGTTTCAGCATTATAGAGCAACTTTTCACACAACTAGGATAGCGGTACATACTGTTAAACAGGTATTTCCCAATCATGTCAACTCCAGCTATAAGGACAATCCTTGGCCAGCAAGTTAACATTCACCATCAATTTAACAATATGACGGTTTTATTTATGGGGTTTATGGAGTCCTTTAATATTTGATTCTATTTACCTTAGGCCAAACTATTTGGATCATGAGGAATTACCGCATGAAAAATTTCATTTCAATTATCAGGATGATTGTCTAGAAGATGTGGATTATAATTTACATTAACAAATACTACATAATTCCACACATTCCAAGATAGATTAGGGTAGAATAGGTAGGACGGTATTGAAAAAAATATTTAATCCGAGGTCCATCAGTGTTCTATGTATAAATTGTTGATTACCTTCTTATTTCCTAATTAATTTTTATTTAATGTGAAAACCATTATTTTATTGGCCTATTATTTCAGGTTCAAATTGCACAAAGTAACATTTGTTAGTATTTACTGAAGATCGGTTAATTAACATAATTTTTATTATATATACACAGCAAGGTGTATTACACAAGTGTATGTTATAAGGAATAAGGGAAATCGTTTTCGTACATTTAGGCAACAATTATTTACATTTTTTTGATTATAAAGTTTCCTTAAACCATGTATCCAAAATGAAACCAGTTCCGCGAAACCAGGTCAAAACTTTTAAATGAATTCAGTTTCTTCTTCAATTGCCCTATTGAGATATTATTTGAAAATTAAATGTAATTTTTGTATAGCTATTTATTCCATATGTTTCAACATAAATTTGGGTTGCATTGTTAAAAAAAAGGAAAGCTTACATATTATTATTCTCTAATGTCAAAGTTGAAACTAGTAGCACTATGAATGAAAAGTTGCATAATGGGCCCACGGAATATTTTCATAAAGCAAGAAAAATTCATCCATGCTCCAGGTACCATGACTATGCTGAAGTTTGGGGGTTGAAGAAACGAGCAATTCTCACGTGGAGAATGGATACATTTGCTTTGCTTTTTGAATATTGTAAATTTTCTCCATAGGCTCATTATGTAAATTTTCATGCATGCCTGGTATCGAGACAGGATTTGGGTGGGTCACGGACTATTTTGCGCGGTCGTGGGTGTTCACCACATAATGATGTGACCCTCATTACAATACAGCTACATCTACAAGGCCATTGTATATCGTTGTACCCTTGGTCATTTTGTCAAATGATTTCCGAACGTTCAAATTAAGCTCGACTGACGGCTTAAGGCTTGAAATCGGCCTTGAGAGACATGTGTTGATGTTTGGTGGCTGGCCGAAGAAATGTGTAATTATTATGGGAAGTGTAAGGTGTTATTATTATGGTATGAATTTTTCATACCATAAGACTTTTAAAATAGCATAGTGAAGTTTTTTAGGGTTAGAGGAGCATCAGCAACTGAGAAGCTTATTTAGCGATTGGACCTATATTTAAACGTAGGTTCCGATCCACAGTCATCCACTACCGAAAACCCCGATTATCACCCTTCTCGGACTATCAACTCTTGGTTTTATACATAACCTAAGTATCTCGAAAAGCCTACCTACTGGCGAGTGACCAACGTAGAAGACCTCTCAGAAGTTATAAAAAAATCATGAAATTTTTACACCATAACACGTTTTAAACGATCCGCGTCATATTAAGAAACACATAATTAATTGGGTATTAAATTAAAAGTTCCAATTATCCATTATTTGAGTCTATGAAAGCCTGGAATCAGTTTAACATATTTTTTTGAATACATTAATAAAGTCCTCGTATATTTCTATTCTAGTTAGCAGCAATTTCTAGAAGCAGTAAATAAGAAGTATATCGTGATATTTGCGTATAAAATACAATTTTGGTTTTAAATGGATTTTAAATACGCACTTTGAAATAATTTTTTCATAAACAAATTTTGTTTTATTGTTTTGTTTTTTGTTGTTGTCTTTTAATTATTAGATTAATTGTAGCGGTCATTGATTCTTCAACATACAACTTGGAAAAATGGTTAACAAGGGAATCAACTACCTTCCTGTTATGTGACAAACTCAACAAAATTCATAGAAAAAGTCAAAAACACACATCTACTGCAAGGTGAGGTCGTAGTCTCGTTTGACGTAGCATCGTTGTTCCCGAGTGTCCCGATTTCACATACCTTGAAATACCTGAGGGAGTTACTCGACTTAAACGGTTTTAATAATAAGATTGTTTCTGAGTACATCTCTTTAACAAGACTATGTACGAAGTAATATTGTTTTCAGCTTAATAACAGGTTATACAAACAAGAAGGAATGACAATGGGCAATCATCTGTCATCGTTCTTAGCCAATTTATTCATGGGTAAATTTGAAACCGAGGTGAAAGATAAAATCAGTTACTTTCCGAAGGTATGGTTAAGATATGTGGATGACGTTTTTGTAATTTTCGATTCAAATTTCCCAAAATGTAATATTCGCGCATAAATTCGAGAATAATGATAGTTTACCATTTCTGAATGTTTTAGTCAGTAGAAACAATAAACATAGATTATATTTTGATATTTTTAGAAAAAACACCACCACTTCGAGATACATTCTCAATGATCAATTTTATGGTAAATAGATTAAAGAATTTTCCTTTAAACAAAGAATTTAGAAAATGATTGAAAGAATCTTCGACTTTTCAAAAGGATCAGATCAAAAATAAATTCATGGTAATACCGTTTGATACCCAATTAATACGAGGGCTAGATAACATTCCAAAGGATAGTAGATCAACATGAAAAGTCGGGGATTTTCGAAATTAGCTGTCAAGATTGTGATCGAAGGTATATTGGGCAAATAAAAAGATACATATTAACGAGATATAAAGAATACACATTAGATATGGGAGAAATGAAAAATGTTGTGTTGCCCAACATGTAATCGAACATGACCACAATATAGATATTAGTAATTTAAAACTAGTTAAAAGTGTAAATAACAATCGGGCTTTGGATGCATATGAAAGCATTCAAATAAAAGAATGTAAGATAATCATGAACCAGAATAAAGGCCCTATTCCGTTCCGCCAACTTTTTCAATTATTAATGTAAGGGTTAGTAAACTTTACGGTTTATGATTTTTACACGCTTCATTAGGTAGGGTTATCATATCAATAGAACATACTTAATTTTAGCATTAGATTATTTTTATTTTATTTTTTTTTATTTAAGTCACGTCAACGCTCAAAGGAGTTATTTAGTGACTTACCAACACCGACAAACGCATACAAATACGCACACAGAAATCCATGCCCGCACCAGGATTCGAACCCGGGACCATTGGATTGCCAGGCGGGCGACTAACCCACCAGACAACGCGGTCGGCTAGAATTAGATTAATAATCTCCAGATGATGCTAACATGGTTAGCGAAACGTGCGCCGAGAACTTTAAAAATGTGATTTGGTGTTTAGTCGTAAATCTCTTCGAGTTTAATAAATTTTGTCTTGGGTGTCATTTCAATTAGTTAATGTAACAATGCAACTTCCATTTTGGATGATTATTAGCGAAATTCTTAATTTTTCAAAAATTGTTTTATCAATTTTCATTAGTTTGTAATTTACTCATTAAGTAACAATCAATTCTTATTTGCCAAATATTGTTTTATACGTATTTGCTTAAAATAATACTTTTTATCATAGCTTCATTGATGATATTCTTTCCTTGAAAACCCTTTCTATTTTGACCCTTGTTTAGGATTTTTTTCCTTTCAAATGATGTGAAGAATCGCTGGCTAATCTTACTAAAGTTATTTCCCTTACACTCTGTATATTTAAAATAATAGATAGAATAGACAAACGCACTATTTAAAACTCAGATTTAACTTAGCTTTATAACAGAAATTGGAATTCTCGATATCGAATACTCTCTTATCTCCTGACTGGATTTTTTCGTCGTTTGTGGGACTTTTAAATATGTACTTGAATTATCTCTTCATCGTCTTCGAATGAAACCTCTTATTTGAAGCACAACCCTTAAGCACTCATTGGGATTAAATAAGAAAGGTATAAAGTAAATTGGGTCAGCCAGAAAAGGATCGCATTTTTGTATTTTCGAGTTAAAGATTTTGTGGTATAATTGTTTTTTTATTAAGAATTTCGGGGAGATGTATTGCATATAAAAAAATATAATTGAGCAAAATATTTTTTATATAACAGAATTAACCATTTATTTAAACTATTTGAACTATCGCTTAATGAATTTTAATACATTTTATAGAAATTCGCAAATTACAGTTTAATTTTTATAAATTTTAATATTATAGAAACAATTCCAGTAGTTACAATATAGTAAATCTGATAACGAGATGAAGATCCTGCTCGGAGTCTGAACTGCTCGTGGGATGATATTTTTGCTGTCATTATTATGATTAAGACTTATTTCGCTATAGGGGATAGGAATCACATTTATGATGATGCTGATTGATCTGTAATTCCATGAGGAGTTTTTCTTGCGAATCCCTGCCGGAACGACAACCTTTCATGGAGATGGAAAATATAGTAATTCTGCAAATGGAGTTTAGAATATTCTTAATCTCTCGATTTTGCTTACTAGAAGTTTTTGTAGTCACCTTTTTGTAGCCACCACCAATGCTGATGTTCTGGAACTTTTTTCCGGGCATTATTTTTTTAGCACTCTTTTCTGTTAAATTGTTGAATATATTAAACGGTTTCCCGCTCTAATGATACGGTCAGATACTAAATCTGGTGATTTACTTTCTCCTCTATCTTTCCGTCACTTGATATCTTAATGTCTAGGTAATCGACCTCCATTACTTGCTCTGTTGGTTGATCTTCTATTACTAGTTTACACCTAATCCATTCTTTCGCTATTACAATTTTGTAATAAATTTTATAAAAATTTGTTTTGTTGAGATTATCATATTACATTGCGGTTAGGTTTAACTCGTTTAACCTCTCTGATTTTTTTCGATTTCCTATTATTATTGCGTCGCTTCTATTCCTTTTATATTCCTTTTTTTCTCATTTTATATTTATAAATTTTTTGTTTATAAATAATATATAATTTCGTCCATGTTGATATTAAATAGAAAAGGATTTAAAGAATTACCTTTTCGAAATTCCGATTTATAGATATTTGGTTCTGTAATTGCATGTCTTAATTTTGTAATTACTTTAATGTACCGCTAACAAAACAAATAAATGTAAATATTAATGCTACGAGTTTATTATATAAACTTTCAATGGTGATGTGTTATATTAAGCCATGCGAAATTCCTGGTATTTCGACTCTAATAATACCGAAACCTCTGTTAATGTATATTATAAATACCATCATTGAATGTTTTTTTCTTAGAGTTGCCATCACTGGTGGGTTACGAATACCACATTGTGATATTTAAATTAAGAGTGATCTATTATAATCCATTTTCTAACTCACAGGGGCATTTTGTTTCACAACGTAGTATTCTTATTCATATGGAACATTCATATGGAACTCCATAAATGAGTAGTCCACGGTCTACAAATATATATACTCTTAGCTTGAATCTCACTTCATAGAAACTGCTAATACCCAAGGGTTACAAATGAACGACAAGATCGTTATCTTGCCCAATATGCACGAAGAAACCGCTTAGTGCCAAATAGAGCGATACAATTTCAGTTCCAACGGATGTACAATCGTGCTATATCAAGTCGTTTCCAGAAGGCTTTTCTACATTGGATTGCATCACAGACGCCCAATCAGAATTTCCCTGTTAAGTTACCAGCAAAAGCAAAGGCGTTTTCAATGGGCCGAGAGCATCAAGCCTGGTTATTGCCTCAACGGAGAAATGTCGTTTTTACTGATGCAATAAGAATTGGTTCAGTCAGCGATGATTATCGTCTGAGGGTTTAGAGGGAGGTAGGAAGACAGAATCGCCTTAATACAGTTATTGAAGTAGCTGCATATCAGGGTGGTAGTGAAATATTTTCGGGAGGAATATTTTACAATGGAAGAACAAAGCTCATTCACGTCCCACCAATAATGAACGCACATTTTTACTTGGAACATATCATCAGACCTGTTATTTATCCATTACAGCAAGAAATTGGTAACAATTTTATCTTTATGACTGATAACGCGTGCCCGCATAGGGCTAGGATCGTCCAGATAATTCTAAATGAGGCTGAAATTAACAAATTAGATTGGCCAATATTATTGCCGGATATGAATCAAATCCAATATATTAGAGACTACCTTTCTAGAGCCATTAACCGAGGAACCGTAGGAACAATCCGCCAAAAAATCACCAAAATCTCAAGAGGAATGGACCAATTTATCACAAGACACTATTAATAACCTAATTATTGGCATGCATCGAAGAGTTTACGCATTAATAAGAAATAGAGGAGATAATACTGCCTATTAGTTGAACAATATTTACATTAAATTAGCAATGTATTTTATTTTATTTTTAGATACATAATTTTTTTTTTAATATTTATAAAAACCAAGAACAAAAACAAAATTAGTCATTTTTTTCTCTTTCCGCATCCATTAATCCTTTAAGTTTTGTTTTGAGAAAATAACCCAATTTATTTTCGTATCAAAACAAAAATAAGAAGGGGGCTGCAAGACTTTTGCCGATGAGTGTACAAAGATGCAATAGCATGACTATACTGACAGACCATTTTATATGCTATAAAAAACTTCTTCAATAGTCACAAGAAAACACTCACAAGCGAATCAAATGATTGCTAATAGCTGTAACTAAGATAGTCTTCAAAGTTAGAAATACACTAAAACATATGAGGATATGATATGTAACGTTTCATACTGATGAAATTAAACAGTACGTTCAATTTAGACTCCATGATTACAGAAGACACACTATGAGAGGTAATTCAAGAAGGATAAGAAAGTAGCATTTATTCCAAATGCCGATACATTGTTCAGTATTGCTAGCGTGAACGTAGCAATGGTCTTTAAATAAAATGCATGTACGTTGAAAAACTGGTGACACAAAATTTGATACTATTAGACACGTCTTGATCAAGCACTACCAATACCAAATTCCATATATGCTGTAGAAATTAAACAAGCAGCGTATCTATATATATATATATATATATATATATATATATATATATATATATATATATATATATATATATATATATATATATATATATATATAGCAATATTTCGCCATATGCAATATCTGTTCTCCACGTGGGTTTCTTGTCCTTCTCCGTTTACCGGTTAGTATGGGCTCAGCAGGTGTTCTTCCGGAGTGGTTTCTAGTCTTATAGCCGTCATCAGCCGAGTTTAAACTGAACGCAAAGAAAACGTTTGAAGGAAAACCAGGCTATGACTAATGCTAATAGTCACTGGCCTTGCTAATAGCGGGTTGTAATTTCACACAACTCACGCCATACTTCAGGGAGCGTTCGCGGCACTCAAAACTGCTTGAAGCGTACTCTACCCTCAAACGTTGGGTATGGTACCTGATATACTCAAAATGTGATCCGATGGGGTATTAATGGCAGGTAGATATCAAACTTGTACTATGCAATAGTTCCACCTTCATACCATCTTCAAAGGAGAATACAGCGTGATTTATCAACTTGATTTAAAAATTTAGCACAGAAACAGATGTTAAAGTGCAGACAGTAAAATGTTATCTACAGGCTATTAACATATTTAAAATTTAACCACCAGTTTACCTTCAGATATCTGATATATCCTATAAAAATAAAGCCACCGATTCAGATGCTGGCAAAGCGTATAACAGCAACTGCGCAAGCGAATTAAAAAAGGAAGTAGGAATGGGCAAATCTATATTAACTAAAGTTACCAAAATCGGAGTATTTCCAAGCAGATTTATCAACACATTGGAAATATGAATATATTTTCCATCTATAGGTAGGTTCGAAACATAGATGCAAAATGCCGCTTGCTATAGACTAAATTAAGAATTTGAAACTGCATGCTAAAGATGCAATTTGCAAATTCAGTTAGTACCACCGAACCAATGTCTCAATCTTAAGTGAACTAAATATTGGCGTGTACAAATTACTTCTCTTGACAATTCAACTACGTCTACCTATGTTCATCGGCCACATCGTTCGGTATTAAGGTATAAAAAAAATATGTAACGGGTGCAGCAAGAATCACGCTACAGTTTTATTAATTATAGCTTTTAAAACAAACAAGACGGCGTATATTTTTGAATGTGTTTTTTTCGTGGTTAAAATTTGTTTTAATCAGTTTCTAAAAATTATATTAATCAAATCTGAACCATTAGCAGCAATGCAACTTTATGCTCTTTTTAACACATTTTTCATAACTTTTGTCAACATATCTGGTATTAATGCAGATATTTCAACACGGATGTGGTCTTTGAGTTACTCTATGATTTGGGATTATATAAAACTCTTCCTTCAAAAATGGAAGTCGTTTATGATAGTCTTGCAACATTCGAACTGCTTATTGTTGTCTATACTACTGTATAGGTAACAGATCCTGTATATTATGGCGAAACGTGTATTCTTACAATTCAGCTGAAACTGCGTGGATAAATTTCCAATTGTGTACCACGTCGACGAATTGACGTTTCTGAAAACTCCCGCACTCCTCCAATATTTTCAAGGCTTCGCATTGGCCTTGAATTCCTATTTTGAATTCTTGAAATTGTTCAATCACTTGTTGTTCACTTGAATTGTGAACGATTAGAATATTTTCGCCAAAATTCAGGTTTAGTTGCAATAACAATTTTTAACGTACATTACAACAACCTCACTGCATTTCTACCATTAACTTATCCATGATAAAGTTTGCACATTTGCACTATCCCAGCCAGACTCAAACTCTCACAAATATTCTGAAAAAAAGTTGGACCAAGACACAAGACAGAATCGTAGCATGAAACTTGTCCTTGTTAACATTTCGAGGAAGTTATTTTTCATTAATTACACAGGCCTACACGAAAAAATGTTTCTTTGGTGCCGAGGATTTTAGAACTGGTTTTAGCTATATTTGGAGCGCAAAATCTAAATATGAAATCAGTTTTGCCCTAACTGCTCTACTTTTTTAGATATATTCACTTCTCTATCATTTTTTTTTTCAGTTCAATACATTCAAGTATGGGTATTCACCCACCAAATGCATACCAAATATCCTTGCTTCTTGTGCCTCTGGGAAAACAGTGACAAAACACACCACTGGGTTGATAAGCTTGTTATATCTTAGAAATTTGAGCTCCTAGGCAAAAATTAATATCATATTTGTTTCACTACAAATTTGTGTGAAATCAGCTCTAAATATCCCGGCATTAAAACAGCTGTTGGTCTGTGTTATTTCATATTAATCGAACCACATGTACTGAAATATTTAGTTAGCTGTTAAAACCGCTTAAATGCACATTAGTCGTAAAAACGGATGCTTTAACATTATAAAGTTCAATTTTATAGTCTACTACTAGTCCTAAAAAATTAAAAAGCTACGAATAACATTTTTCCCGATTTATTTCAAAGATAACTCCACTTAAAGATACAATCTCTTTCGTTCGCTTCAAAAGTTTCATAAGGCATTCTTACTTTATTATGAACAACCACAAAAGGATCCCGGCGCTACTTTTTTTCCCCCTTTAAGACTTAAAATTCGTATTCCAAGAGAATTAAGCAGCTCCCAGATGTGTATAGAAAAGATTGGAAGTTGTATAATTTATTTTCAATATTACTTCAAAATATAAACTTTAGATCTGACATTTAAAAAAAAAATTGGGGAATATTATTTACTCAGTTTATTAAAGCAGTATATTAAATTTGATGTTTTCATTGAGAAAATGATAAAATAGAATATGGATAAAATTTTACTGAACTCAAACTCAATACTGCACGAATTTGGAGAGTAAACGTCTCTCTGAAAAGCATTCGGTCAGTGATTTCTGAGAATAAACATATGACTGAAAACGATTTTCTTCGGTAGTGCTCTCTTTCAGATTCATACGGCCAAGGACGACAGTGAACAAAGAATCAGGATAATCTCTGGAACATTTAAACATTCCACTGACTATCAAAATAGCTGGTGGAACCCAAGATCAGTTGAAGAAACATCCAAAGGAAACGGGAAATACACTTTAATGGATTTAATTTCAGATGAGATGATCTCCGGTAAAAAGAAAGAAAAATAAATATCAGCGAAATAATGCAGAGAGAAAACACACTTAACGCACAGACAATGCTTTTCCTAAATGCAAACTGGTTAATAAGCAGCCACTTAGATTAAATTACTTAAATTGAAGGATTTTCTAATTGATACCACCCGGAAATAAGTTATTGGTTAAAGGCTATTTCCTGAGGTTTTTTGTCAATAATTTGTGCTTACCCCTCTACTCGAATTATCTTTCTTATTGAATTTTATATTTCTTGCTCGGTAATTGAAAGCTATGCCGATATGAATCACTTCAGTCCAACAGTCCAAAAGCAAAATTAAAATTTCGCTTATCACATCAAAAACGTCTGACCGTTCTACATCTGTTGTGACAAAATGAAAAATTTATTGTTAGAAAAAGTAGTAAAAAAACACCCAATTAACTCTTCTCTGTTGATGTCTCAAAGGAACTTGTATATACACTTGTATCAGTTTTTTTGCTATTATTTGCCATTTATTTTAGGAATTAACAGTTTTTCGAACAATTGATCATACTACAACTATGGAACTATATGCCTATTTTAGGTTCCTTTTCTTCTTAACAAAACAGAAGAGTTTATAGAATTGCTAGTATATACATTTCCTAGATCTACAGTTTAGCATGAGCTTCGACTGCGGCCTAACTATCAACCTTAGTGAGTAGTCTAGACAAGCTTTAACCCTTTGAATATTATAATTTTTTTATTTATTGGGATATTCGGTCAGTTAATAAACTATAATGTTTTTATTGCTTTGTTAACGTTTCGGTTTAATAACGAACCACTAACTTTTTTAACCAAGATATGATATTTTTTTTTTAATTTTTAATATTTGATATATTTAACAAATCTTCCACCTTTAAATTTTTATTTCTTATTATAACCTAACTGTTTTGGATTTGTTATATGTAATGTTATTAAATGCAAAAATAAAAAATATATGAAAATTTATTATTTAATGTTATTATATATACATCTTAAATTATCTGTATTATTTCTGAAATTAATGGTATTCGTTTTTTTTTATATTGGTTTTCAAAATCTAGAATTTTTTTTCGTTAAAATTAAAGTTGTATTCATTATCTATATATGAGTTTGGGCAATTTAAGCAACCGATTTTGTAAATAAAATTTGTTTGTTCCATTTTGGGTGTTTGTGGTTTTAATTTTGTAAATATTTGTTTAGTATTATTATTGGTTATTTCGGCTATATTTATATTATATGGTTTATGAACTTTTCAATTTTATTAGTTATTTCTGGTAGGTATGGTAAAGGTCTGTAATTTTCATTTTAGGTTTAGTTTTTATGCTGTTTTTTTATATTGTTATATATTCTATGTATTCTATTTTTAATTACCGGTTCGTAATTTTTGGATAGTACAAGTTTTTTTTTTGATTTTATTTATATATTTCGATCACACACACACACACACACACACACACACATATATATATATATATATATATATATATATATATATATATATATATATATATATATATATATATATATATATATATATATATATATATATATATATGCTTAATAATGCTTTTTGTGGTCGATATAAACCAGGCAAAGTAGCATGGTGTATTCATTGTGCATTTCTATGCCATCTTTTTCAACCTGGATGTGATTCATTGTACTGAATCCTTTTTTTCTCTCTTAGTTGTGTCTCGTTCAGTTTTCTTATTATACTGTTAGATATTGAATTGGAGGCTTATTGGACGGTAGTTCCTTAAATCTTACTGTGCTCCTTTACATAGTATGGTAGAGTATAGAAATTAATAACGAACTCTATATAACTCTTATAACTATATCCTTACATATGAACCCCGTTTAATTAATAATTCATTTCCATAATTCAT
Organism: Cosmopolites sordidus; assembly: GCA_031761425.1. Taxonomy (NCBI): domain Eukaryota; kingdom Metazoa; phylum Arthropoda; class Insecta; order Coleoptera; family Curculionidae; genus Cosmopolites; species Cosmopolites sordidus. The sequence continues at coordinate 428,885 of JARFXV010000546.1, forward strand.
TTATTAAATATTATATGCATACATAGATTAATATTCGTTCTTTTGTTCTTTATTACGAGAATTTTTTTTATTGATCCTCCATAAGCTTCTTATTAACCCCAACTGCTCTATATGAAGATAAATTGCTTTGAGAAAACATAATTTTAATTATTTCAAACGTTTCTGAAATGTTTTCCGACCAAACGCAAAATTTAATTGCTTGTCTCGGCTTAGTTGGCTTTTCCTGTACGGGTATGCTAAACAATGACATTTAGAATAATTAATGTGTGGTGCTACTAGAAGACAATAAAATGAAGTGTCAATAAAAAAATATCATAAAGTAATGAGGAATTTATTCATTTAAAACCAAAAATATGTTTTAACATATTTTAAAATGATTTTAAGATTTACCTAGTGATTAGTTGTGGAAATTTTCTCAGCTGGAAAATGGGTGCTGAAGAGGCCATCGATAAAATTGAAACGTCACATTGGGCAAGTTTAGTCAGCCCACAAAAAAAATGCTACTGCAAATGTTAAAAGATTTGCATCGATAGCTAGTAATATTATGATTTTTCTAATAAATAAATGAGAGCTTTAAGAAAGTTTACTATAATAAAAAATCAGTATTCCCAAAATATTAAATATGATCAAGAACAGGACAATATTTGACAACTTTTTCAAATAAATTGTGGAGATATAAGGATTACGTAATAGGAAAGACAGTTGATATAAACAGGTAGATACTCTGAATCGAAAGCTTAATAAAATGACAATTATCAAAGATAAAAAAACACCGTTATACAGGTGTCCCATAACTTTTTCACCATAGAGCAACTGGTGATAATAGAGATCAAAATAAGAGGATTTAGTTAATTAACGGATTCATTTCTGGTCTAATGAATTAATGTCTGGGCTACGAGATGGCCAAAGAAACTCTCCACCGTGTGCAGTTTATATGGAAAACGTTAATTCATGCGATGGCGCCCCCTCTTGTATGAACCACATTTATTGTCTTAAGTTTAGATGTATACCGTCTAAACGGTCTAATAAATCATCAAATTTTTATTCAGCTGAATGGCGCATTGGGCTAGTCGGTCAGATATACTTTCAAATTTTAGACCATTGTTCTTCAACTTTCGGTTAATGAGGAATACAATTCACACCCTATATATAACCGACTAGCGCAATGCGTCATTCAGCTGAATAAAAACTTCATGCTTCAAATCGTCCAAGCTTATGCATCAACCATAAATTGATGAGGAAATTGAGGTATTTTATGATGACTTAGCCCAGCTTCAAGACAACGAGAAGTGCAGGTACAAAATGCTGATGGGTGACATGTAAATAAAGTAAAGAAAGAATATATGAATATATGAATATATCTATATGTATATAGAAAATTTGAATACACCTCAATCATTCAGACATTACTTAGGCCATAGAAAAGCACAATGAATACACCATGCGAATATGCTTGGCATTATTTGACTCAATATCAAAGCAAGCCATAATGCATGCATTGCTTAACCAAGATATACAGATATACAGAACCAGGATAGATAGAGCCTATATGAATCTACTGAGATCACATAGATGATATTGAAGTTAAAATCAATATAGAACGGGGTGTAAGACAGGGTGACCTAATGTCGCCCGTTCTTTTCTTAGCATGCCTTGAAGAGGTGTTCCGTAGTCCGGATTGGCAATAGGGTGGATTAAAAATAAACGGTGCATACTTAAACCATCTTAGATTTGCAGATAATATCGTCCTCCTGTCACAAGACCCAGATGAATAACAAAAATACATACAAGAGCTGCAAAGGGCGGGAGAACCATTTGGCTTGAAAATAAACCTGAAAAAGAGTCAGGTTATGTTCAACAAATCAACAAATGTGCAACATATGTTCAACAAATGTACTGAAACCAAAATAATATCTATTTTACAAAGCGATTTAGAGGTGGTGGACCACTACATATACCTTGGGCAAATAGCTTTAATTGCGGATTATGCTGCCCGGGAAGTGGACTGGTGTGTTAAGTGTGGCTGGCAGGATCAAATTCCCACTTTGTTGCATGTTCTGACATACCTAAGTAAAACATGGACTCTCACTCAATTAGCTTAAAAACTTCGGGTGGCACAGAGGGGAATGGAACACATACGGTCATACACACATAAAAAGTCTCAACAAAAAGTTAGTTTTTATTCATCATATTCATCATTTTTCATTTCATATTCATCATTTTCAGTGGTAAATGGATTTTAAGTAGGTTTTTCAGTAGGTTTGTGGATTTTAAAGTAGTCGCACATCTACTGCAGATAGTGAATGTTCAAGATGTCCAGAATCCGTTCCACATAAGACATAATCGCAGATCGCCGATCATTTAATACGCACTAAAGGAGCGCGAGCTTACTGACATTGTAAACATCTTGATAGATTACGCCCTCTACATTTTACATGATGGTTGGGGCATCAAAAATATTTCCGGCCTATGGGTACCGTGTTTGTTTATATATTTGACCAAATACGAACAATACAAATGAAATAGATTCGAGTTAACACTTGAATGTGTACACAGTTAAAATGGTTTATTTGCTATTATAAAAATATATATCAATGTTTTATAACAGCAGATAAAACATGGATTTATTATTATATACCATATATGAGGCAGCAGTCCATACAGGGGGTTGGAGTTGGAGAAAATGCGCCAAAGAAAGCGAAAATGGCTCGATTAACAGGAAAAATTTCCGGCTACGAATATTAGTAATAACGATTGTTAGTATTAGAAGTGATTCATCGCTCAATAGTCACCAGGGCTTACCGGGCTTTTGTGAAAAATATAATATAACAACAGAGATAATTCGAATAGAAGGTCAAGCACAAGCCAAGTACAAGGAAGTTGCTGATGTTGCTGATGTTGCTTGCGAACCACTGCTATACGAAGTTCACGTTAAGCTATGGATTCAGTCGCCCAATATATATAACATAAGATACACGAAAGGTATTTTATACTATAGTCTATATGTCCTGCATCCTCTTCAGTTTCCCAATAGGGTTATGCAACTTACCGATGACGTCCCCCTTTTATCTTCCCAGAATAGCATTAAAAACATAGAAAACATCTTAAGCTCTAGGCTATATGATCTACATCCTCTTCAGTTAGCCCGATAGGTTATTCTGCTTACCCATACGTACTTGGTTCCTGTTTATCTTCCTTGATAATTTTGATAAGAACCACGGAAAAAACTCTTAACTTCGTTGGAGATTATTTCTTCTTTCAATACAAACGTGTAAAATATTTGTACATGGTCTCCCGTCAAAAATAGGGAGACCCTATCCACAGTCAACAACCTATACTTTCGCCGACTTCCCGTCGGACGGCGCATATAACAAATGTTAGATTTCTTTGCTCAGTGTCCAATGAGACAACAGTAGCTGAGTGTCACATACACCCAACCGCTGGGTGAACAACCCTCCAATTGAAGGATGGGTGGGGCTCGTCCCCAGAAAGACATCTAACAAAATGTTCATTATTTCAGACGCAGGTTGCTGTATGTTCCACATGAGATTTTGGAACCCAGCAGTTGGGTGTGTGTGACACTCAGCTACTGAGCTACTGTTGTCTCATTTTGCGCTCTTCAAAGAAATCGAACATTTCATATATGCACCGTCCGACGGAAAGTCGGCAAAAGTACACGTTGTTAACTGTGGATAGACTATCCCTATTCTTGACGGGAGAGCATGTGTCGGTACCCTGACGAGCCTGAACATCAAGAGACCCTCCAATTGAAGGAATGATCGAAGGTATGATGGAAAAATTGTGAACCGGGCCCGTGGAGAAAAGTATTAAAAAGATGATAAAGCTTTCAGCTTTCTAATACTTTTCTCCACGGGCCCGGTTCACAATTTTTCGATCGTATATATATATATATATATATATATATATATATATATATATATATATATATATATATATATATATATATATATATATATATATATTAGTTCGTAGAGTCTCGCTGATGGAAGAATACATTAGACTATTAGTCTCGGAGTACGTCGGATCGTTTGTGTCCTGTTTGTTCGGTGTCAGTCTTCGCATTCAAGTCTTCAGACAGACAGAAGTGTGACCTTGGTGATCGTGAAAGTCTGCACGTTCCCAGCAAACGGGACACAAACGATCGGATGTAATCACGGACTAACAGTCCAATATATATATATATATATATATATATATATATATATATATATATATATATATATATATATATATATATATATATATATATATATATATATATATATATATATATATATATATATATATATATATATATATATATATATATATATATATATATATATATATATATATATATATATATATATATATATATATATATATATATATATATATATATATATATATATATATATATATATATATATATATATATATATATATAGACAAATGATGGGTAATTTAGTACATAATTGAAACAGTGTGCACATATTTGCCTTCCCCTATTACTTAACAATTGCTGCAGATGAATATCACTGCAAACAAATGCAACACTTATTTAATGTGGGTAGTAGAATTTAAAATATATCATAGTTGTGTCATTAAGGTTTAGTAATCAAGAAAGCTACTTCTTAACAAATATATAATAACAAATTAAATGTTTAAATTACATGCAATGTTACTGTCAATTTTTCCTGAGAAGACAAAAAATAAAATTATTCTTTTATTCGTTATAATCATTAAGGTAAAAGAACAAAAGAATACTAAACAAAATATGCGATCTATTTATTCTGGTGTTAAAATAGATGTATAACATATTCGTTATAAGCTTTCAAAAATTATTACTTACTTTGATTTATTAAGGGCAATGAGTAAAAAAAGTCGCTTCACTCTTAAGTGAAGGAAAAGTCAAACACTTACCCGAAATTTATTATATGAAGGGAGATCGAGTTACCGTATGTATAGCTAAAAGGGTTTACAAAAACGTGACAGGGTTTAATATGAGGGAAGGGTGAAAAAATTCTCTAACACTAACACAGTTTATGTGTTTATCGATTCTTTTTAAAATTGAACCTTACTCTGTCAATTTTTTCCCTTTCATTTTTCTAAAATGAACTCCATCATGTCAGAAGTGACTATTAGATACAGTTTAAATAACAGTTATTTTCAGAGCCATTATTCTAAAATTGATTCCTAGATTGACAATTCGAGTTAATAGAATTTCATCAATTTTTTTTTCACAAATCGAGTGTATATTGCACCAACAGTTGACATATACAGCAACCATTATCATAATCAACGTGATCTTGTGATCAGGACATTTAAGGATACGTAACGGTCAGAATCTTATCAATATTTGGAAAAGATCCAAAATACTTGCGGAATTACAGACTGATAAGACAGAAGGTGATCCAAAAAGTGACTTACCAAGATAATGACCGAAAACGGCTTACCAAAACTACCTACCACCGAAACAACTCAGATCTAGGAGAAGTCACCTCACAACAACAACAACTATTACTTCAAAATCCAATGGAGTCGATTTAGAGAATTTCTCCAAGTAAAAGCTGAAAAGCCTTTGTAGGAGACGCTCATCGCTATATCCCCATCTGGGAGAAATCGTGGGAAAATGACCCAAAAGACTTCGGCGAACGAAAAAGGCTCGCCAAAGAAGTGAAGACTCAAGAGGCCTAAACAATAGGTGGAACAAGATTAGGATTTATATATTGGGTACAAACAGTGCATCAAAATGAATAGGACATTTATATTACATACGCAAACATTTTTGCAAGAAATCCTTCCTTTGTTTAAACAGCAAAATGAAAGAGAGCAAAGCAGACAGATCCAATGCATCAAGGGTTTGAAGCGGAAGCTTTTATATAGAAAAATGATACGGTCAAACTTTTAGGTCTTAGCTGGGAGATCCTTGGGGCAAGGATATTTAGTGGAAGGTAGGCTTTTACACAGATTTAGGTTTTATGGAGGGCCCATCCATTTTCTGTCAACCAGCACTAACAAACGGGGACTTCTGAAAATTCTAAGCATTCATTTTAGCGAAAAAATCGGAAGAAATTTCAAATCACGACAACCAGTAAATCAAAGAAATGCGATCGTGTCACTTAGTAGATATTGAAACATCGAAAAACTAATTCTCGTAATATAATTCACTAATATGATGACTTATACCGAATAGTTTTGCAGTGCTTCTACGAGACTAATCGTTGATAATGATATTGAAGATAATTGCTTAACAAATGCTTGATATTTTTATAGGTCTTATGCTAATTGTTGAACATTTATCATCATGAAGATCTGAGCTCACTGTCTATATCAATAATGAATTGATTTCATTGCATTAAAATCAGCGAGAATGAGGTTTTAGCGAGTGGACTGATTGTGTATTTTAAACTACGGTCATCAGCTACGTACTAACTCTATTAAAATGAAAAAATAACTACTATTAAAATGATGTGCATGCTTCAGCTGTCAGGTGCTCACTAAATAAAAAAGATAATTTTAACTATATTAGAAATAAAAGCTTGAGTCGCCATAAACCTAACAAAATATAGTATAAATAGTTTTAAGGGTGCAAGAGAATTTTCTATTAGAATACAATTATAAGAAAATTACAGTAACTTCAAGAATTATATCCAAAGAAGCAGTCATTATTATTTATCTCCACACTCAAACAGCTGATAAAATAGAAATTTTAATAATTATACAAAATATATTTAGATAAACTTGTATGCGTTTCTCATTTGCTTAAACGTTGTATTTTAATGCAACATAAGGCATGTGAAGAGAATATTCACTACCAAAAATTTAAGAAAACCTGGGTAGTATGAATAAAAATGAAAATTATTACACAAGTTGATTAAAAAAGTTGAAAAAGAGGATTTCAACATGGAATTTGGAACTATACCAAAAAAAAAACATGCGAACTCTATGTCAAATTTTTAGTTTTTGAGATAATTGCGAAAGCCACAGAAAAGTATGCTTATGAATCTAAAGAACAGAACCGGAGAAGCACTTAGGTAGTAAGAGGACATATATTACACATTTACTCCAAGTTAACGAGAAATAATCGAATGATGATTACCGCACGGAAATATAAGGTAAATAAACAGAAAACATATATAAAATAACATAAAAAGTTGAACAAAAAGCATTACAAAATAAATGATGATAAAAATTCACGGTATAATAAAATAAGCACTGAAATTATCTAAAATAATATTATTTATAATAATTATCACAAAAAATTATTCAAACATCTTAACCAAGCTCCAAAACGATATAAATCATAAAGCTGCCTTCAAATATATTACCACAAATCAACTACCAATATTAAAACGGAGTTTAATTAAAAAAGGTGTAGAAATGTTGGAAAAGTATTAGAATTATGGTATTGCTCTTCAAAGAAAATATATTACTGAACAAAGTCGAAATTTGCAAAAAAGTGTGTTTTATTTGTCAGATCGTCGACTTATTGACAGATGTGTTCAAAGTGTATTTATTAAAATCAAATAACATTTTAAGCAAATCTTTTGTATTTTTTTACTATGGTGAATTCTATCTAATAATCGTCTTCCAGAGATATTTTCACTCAATTTTTTTATTATAATGTTTTTGCTCAAAAATTTTTTATTTTTTTTTTATTTTACGAGAAACACATTTTATTACTGTTTATATCATATACTATTTAGCGTATTTACAAGCACTATACAATAATAAAATAAACAAATAATAAAAATATAATAAACAATTTTTCAAGACCAACTGTAAAACATAAATATTAGAGTATCAAAACTGTAACGTAAGCTTTGTCACATAAGAATTTATATTGGCTGTGTTGCGCGATTGTCGGATCTCATCTTTCTTAATAATCAAACACCTGTTTACAAATTATGTTAGCACCATCTATAATGATATACTGAAACCTAAATAGTATAAAAGATATAAGAAATGTGAAATTTGAGCTCCAACAAAAAATTCGTCAGAATTCGTTTTAGGACGGACTGATTTGAATGGTAACTATATACACGCGAAAAATGATGAGGTCCGATTTCGGATCTCTCTTTTAAAAAAGGATCTCGGCTTAAACGCGGTATTACAACCTATATATATATATATATATATATATATATATATATATATATATATATATATATATATATATATATATATATATATATATATATATATATTCAAAAGATAGCGTAGTGGGGTCGTGAAGAGAGATATTTGAATAACAGAAATCTTTTATCTGTACTTCCGCGTACCTCTGTTCGTTTCAAATCAGCCGTCGTCAACACGTCAAGACAAGTATCTCCCTGAACAGGTTTCTGGCCTCACAGCCGTCGTGGGCTAAGCTCGAGTCTAACGCAAGTAGACAGCTGAATAGAAATAACAGAGCAAGATCAAGTTAACTGGCCATATTAATGGCGGGTCGCAGTCTCAATGCAACTCGCGCCATCCTACGGTGAATGTTCGCAGCAGTTGGAACTACGAGCAATCTTCCCATAACTTTGGATGCAGGTATAAGGTATGCCCAAAAGGAAAGCGTAGTGGGGCCGTGGAGACAGATATGGAAATAACAAAAATCTTTCATCCGTACTTCCACGTACCTCTCTTCGTTTCTGGATAATAATAAGACAAATATATATATATATATATATATATATATATATATATATATATATATATATATATATATATATATATATATATATATATATATATATATATATACTGTCATATTATTATCATTGGCTGAAGATACATTTTTTTTTATATTGATATCAATATTTCTGTTTGTCAGTATACAACAATTCACATCTAAATTAATTATTCATGTCGTATTTCAACGGTTGACAAAATGCTTTTGGGGAATAAGGACTATGGGTAGAGATACGCAATTAAATTTCATTTCCGGTTCGAAAACACTCAAAGGAACATATTAGAGACTTAAACCTGCTTACATTGTGGATAACCTGTCGTTTCAATTAGAACGATTTGAGGTTTGCAAAAGCCGAGACGTTGCCGGTTTGCAAAAACTAAATTGCTTTGATATCATTCCTTACCGTCTTTTGTGAGTTATACATATAAAATGGTCAGTGCAAATGAATTTTATTGTAATATGTCACGTTTAAACAAATAGGGGATCCATTTATTACCTCTTTCGATAATAATCATTTTGAATTAAATAATATGTTTATTTATTTATTTGTTTTAGCTTTAAATAAAATTTGAGTATTTACAAGTTGAAATTATGTATATTGTTATAGTATTTAAACAGGGTTGTTTTCATTTTATATATATATATATATATATATATATATATATATATATATATATATATATATATATATATATATATATATATATCTATATATAATTTTAATAGAAATGCTTGTAAAATGTATAGTTAATTAATGTGTGCTATTTAACACAATGGATATTTTATCTACCGTACGACGCGTAAAAATCTTATGATCGTATTACAAAAATGGAAAACCTCTTTCAGAATTTGGTAGAAAACTTCGCCCAAGTAATTACTATATTTAAATTTTTCATTTTATTTGATTTCAAGCCGAGTAACAATTTTGAGTCAATAAAAAAATTATAGTATTTTGAATCATTTAATACCTATGCATTTTCGTCAAATATCTTCATAAAAACACATTGCTTCCGTACGCAAAAATGTGACTAAAGAGCCAAAAAAGTCGCTAAATAGAAGATTGCAGCAAATTAGTCACTTATACGGTACATTATAGTGACTTTTGCTTAAAGATTTTCATCTACATCTTTGTAGGATTCAAGTTATATAAGAACTAAAGTCAATAGGTTGCTGTGTCATGATCTGGCCAAATGATCTACAGCAAAAAAGAACTACATTAACAAAACTGACATATTCGAAGCAAGGAAAACCCATAAGTAAATGAAGGGTAACAGTTATATGCTGAAAGAATTACTGTTTGGTGCAATTCTTGAACTGGAGACATCATCAGGTCTTACTTTCTTCGAAAATTAAAACGAGCCATTGTTTCAGAGAATGACATACGCTATAGATAAATGATCACTGAGAAATATTGGTTTTGTCACGCAAATTTAAATTTATTGACATTCGTTAATAATGCCGCTGTAAATATGCCACGAAAGTATTTAAATCACCCTGATAGTTATTGTTATGTGTGTGGAGAATTAACTTTTACCTCTCAGTGTCGAAATTTCACACCATTAGTAACCAAAGATTATTTGGGTTACTTTGGTTTTTCTGTGCGCCATCAAGATAAATCCTTGGTCACACATATCTGCAGTGTAACGTGTGAGATTTCTACTGAGTTGGGCTAAAGGATCTAGACATACGCCCTTTGCTGTGCTATTGATTTGGACGGAACCAACAGATCACGTAAGTGATTGTTATTTTTGTTTGACTGCTATAAAGAGTATCATAACTAAGTCGAAACACACCATACAGTACCCAGACATGTCATCTGCAAAAGGACAAATTTCACATAGTGCCGAATTACTTGTACCAACATTTCCAAATCCATTAGAAATTTAAGAAGCTGCTAGTCAAGATGATAACTTAGAGACAGAGTGCAACTCAATTTATGATCCAAGTACAAAAAGAGCCACACAATTCATACAAGGTGTTCTAAATGATTTAGTATGTGATATACATTTATCTATAAAACAGACTGAGCTTTTGGGATCAGGATTAAACGGATTCTAAACTTTGGGGTGCAATATATCCTTGAAGATACATATCCTGTACTCACATTTAGATTTTTTCTCAGGATGCTGAGTGTTGAGATCTGGATGCTGAGAGTGACGAACTCGGCAAGAGTATCCACCTGGATATTTCTCTGATAAAGATGCGATATCAAGGAAAATTGAATCCTGGGATGTTAGTCGATTACTGTTGGGGATTGAAAAGGGGCCTACCGGAAGCTAAGTACTCGCAAAAATCAGAAATATTGTATTTAAGTGGATAATTGTATAAGTGCAAGTGTATTTGCGTTCATTTTTTATAAAAATATATATTTGAATGTCACAAAGTAACCTGCCGTGTTAATTTTTTTGTTATTAATATATTCTTGTTAGGTAGCTATAGTACTATTTAAATTAGACAGACGTTTTCGTGTGATAAAAAAAAAGTTTGAATTTTGTAGATCTGTTGGCATTGACTGTTGGTAGTCGAAATTGAAAGATTTCGTATTGAAGATTAGATTTCCGTATTTCGTAAAAATCTCTGTACATCACTATTAAAAGTAGACCAATATGCCTATATTTAGGCTGGCCAATATTTATCATATGCAATATTTATTGCAGGACTAGCTGATATTTAAGATGTTGCTTATTTGGCCAGTTAGGCGTACATGTATGTTTTCTGCGCAGGCTATATTGATGATATGATATAACTAGGTTTTCCACATGTATTGGCTCTAGATGTTTAAAGAGAATTATCTAAAATATTATCAATATTATGAAGAGGGGCCTAATGGACCTGTACGCTGTCAGAACATTAAAAGTAGATTGAGAAAAGTAGTTTAGCCCTAATAAATATAATTACGGTTACAAAAAGGTTCTATTTAAAAAAAAATCATGAGTGAACTCACCAATATAATATTGGTAGTTTAGTAGTTGTTTATGGAAAAATTTAATGATTTGCTGAAAAGAAATACCCGTATAAATAAAGGAATGTTAAAAAGATGCAATTTCTGTTAGAAGTCTGAAAATGATATTGATGTTTTTTTGTTAATTTTCGTATCAGGTGTATAACTGGTATGCTTTAGAGTAAAGTACCTCCTAGACTATTTATGACTGCCTTGTACCTTCGCAATATACGTAATATTAAAGTATCAGTGTCGTTCTGCTATATTTCATTCCATATAGCAAGCCATATAGCTAATATGTCCTACAAATGTTCGATAGCAGCTCACTGTTCGATTATGTAGATCGATTTTCAAGATATGCACGTATTATCCTAGCCGTATGAGGATGCGCCTTGTCATGAACTAGTCGAAATTGAAAACCAACTTATTATACAAATAGTACCGCAACTAGTCCAAAAATAATACCGCGTTAGTCAGTTGCATTTAAAAATTATTCAAAGTAAACGAAGTGAATTCTTCCACCAATGGTGGCATCACTCCAAACCATTAGGCTTCCACCAAGCTCTCTCAGGTGAACTTCCTGAACTATTGTCAAAGGTTTATGGTTTCCAGATCGTTTCCACACTTTTGCTCTAGGTGCATCTGAAGCCAGTCCAAATCGAAACTTGCGGATTAAAAGAGCACAAAACATTAGCTCAGTCGCGCCCAATGAAATCTATTGACCGTCTATTCCGTGGATAATTCAGGTATTCTCACAGATCTTCAAGCATGAAGTCTAGCCTCATAAAGTCTATTCCTGATGGTTTGGTTTGGTTATCACTTGATGATATGTAGCCGATTTGCTATAGCGATACTGTAATATTACGGTCCCGTAAGGTATCTAGTCCAAGAAAACGGTTTTGGAACTTATTAGTGCTTCCTGCACAGCCTATATCTCGTTCAGTGACCTGTTTGATGAAACTTAAGCCATAAATGATTAATTACACCTCGGTTGACGTCAAAAGCTTTAGCAACTGCATATTGGCCTCATGCTCCCTTGAATCATTCCCGCTGTACGTAACTGATCTAAATGATATTTCCCTATTATTAACAAATGCAAGGTTAGAAAAAATCCACGTACCGAAAATAAACACAAAAATAAACATCATTATCAGACCTTTAATATATTAAATGCATGTTTCCTGCATTTTTTATTTTATGGGTATTTCTTATGCAACTATATATCTACTTATATATTTTGTTAATAAATAATATTCCATACTTCCTATTCTATAATTAACTGTTAAGTTGCCAAAGAAGTAGACAAAAATTTAATCTAATACATCTTGCAAATATTGTCCCATAGATTATTTTGATGTGTAAATAATAATGTCGTGTAAAATATACAAATTTTATTATTTATCAAATAAGAAGATTTCAGCCCCTTTACGGATAAAATTATGTTGTGGGTTCTGAAGCTAACTGTGCTATGGTCACTTCAGGAGAGAAGATTTTAACCCGGTCAGTTAGCATATAAGTAAAATATGGACAAATTAGCAATTTTCGGCCGTCTAAAAAAAATGGATACTTCTGCCGATACGATGTGGGTGCCCTTCACGAATTTAGTGAGCGAAATTTACTGATCTTTTACTGAAAAAAATCTGAGGCTCAATTTCCGAAGCAGAAGGTAAATGGTGGTGAATTGAGGTGTATAGTGTACAGCAACGTGTAACAAAAAATATCATGGGGGCTTCCAAGTACGGGAAAGACGCCCTTCAGACGGCTGAAGGCAGGAATTGAAGAAAAAAGGTCAGAATTAGCAAACTGGAAAGTTTTCGTGTTTCATCATGACAAAACACGCCCACATGTTTCAATCAGAACCCGGCAAAAATTGTTGAGCTTTAATTGGGATTAAATTGGGATGGATTGAATTTTTTTGGCAATAAAGGTGCTAGTTGTTGCAAAAACGTATTGTGAACCTACAGCTACTTTCTCTTAAAAAAAATCCTATGAGCTTTCTAGGCAATTCAATATAATCCACAAAGTAAACAAAGTAAACAAAGAATTGCATAAATGACGAGGAAATATGATATATTACTAATATGGAATAAAAGCATTCAAGAGACTAAATGTAAGAAATAACTTCCTGATAATGATTATCGAGGCGCGTTTTGAGTAATCGTAGACGAGAGATTTTGTGCTTTGCAAAAAAAATCGTCTTGAATTAGATTTAATTTCTAGTATAATATTTTAATTTTGCATTTCTAATACACAAATGTTATAAGCAAAATTTGATATTAACCAGAAAACCTTGTTTAAATTTAGAAAAATATTATAATTTTAAGTAAAATTTGATTGGTATTTATATCTCGAGGACTTCTCATCTTCCGACTAGAGCATGTTAAAGACTGTGGAGTATTTGACAACCTACTTCGAAAAGTCTAATTATGTGCCCGACATTGTAATTACATGCTAGTTACGTTAACTTCCAATACAAAGTGGAATGTAGCAAGACGGTATGTTCTAAGAAGCTGATTAAAGTCCGCATGTAACTGAGAAAGAAAAAGACAAAATTATTAAGAGCGGATAACGCTCGATAGGAAATCTTAATCGTTTTCTGAATTTCAAACCGGATACCACTTTATCATTAATTTCAGTTTTTAGTTTTTTTTTCAACAGATCAGAACTTTGTTTTATTTAGAGTTAGAGCTAAAAATGCAGTAAAAAAGGAAAACCTACACATTATTGTCGCTTAATGTAAAAGAAAGTATTAGCACTCATTTTTCACACTCTACACGTTTTAAAAGATGCACGTCATCACGATGCAAAATCGTTGTGTGTGAAACCGGCACTAGAATTTATTCTAATGACAATAACCATAAATATATTAAATAATCAAATCCGTGCATATAGAGAACTATGCAAGTAAACGGGCACAAGCAAGATAGAAAATAGTAAATGACGTAATACATTATAATTAATGATAAAGTGGTATCCAGTTTTAAATTCAGTAAACAATTAAGATTTCCTATCGAGCGTAATCCTCTCTTAATAATTTTGTCTTTTTCTTTCTCAGTTACATGCGGACTTTAATCAGCTTCTTAGAGCATACCGTCTTGCTACGTTCCACTTTGTATTGGAAGTTAACGTAACTAGCATGTAATTACAACGTCGGGCACATAATTAAATTTTTCGAAGTAGGTTGTCAAATACTCCAGTCATTAACATGCTCTAGTCGCAATATGAGAAGTCCTCGAGATATAAATACCAATTAATTTTTTCTCAAAATATTAATATTTTTCTGAATTTAAACAAGGTTTTCTGGTTAATGTCAAATTTTGCTTATAACATTTTTGTCTTAGAAATGTAAAATTAAAATATTATACTAGAAATTAAATCTTATTCAAGAAGATTTTTCTGCAAAGCACAAAATCTCTCGTCTACGCTTACTCAAAACGCGGCTCGATAATCATTATCAGGAAGTTATTTCTTACATTTAGTCTCTTGAATGCTTTTATTTCATATTAGTAATATATCGTATTTTTTTTCGTCATTTATGCAATTCGTGATTTACATTGTGGATTATATTGAATTGCCTAGAAAGCTCATAGGGATTTTTTTAAGAGAAAGTTGCTCTAGGTTTACAATACCTTTTTGCAACAACTAGCATCTTTATTGCCAAAAAAATTCAATCCATCCCAATTTAATCCCAATTAAAGCTCAACAATTTTTACCGGGTTCTGATTGAAACATGTGGTCGTATTTTTTCATGATGAAACACGAAACCTTTCCAGTTTGCTAATTCTGACCTTTCTTCTTCAATTGCTGCCTTCAGACGTCTGAAGGGCGTCTTTCAGGGCGTCAGGGCGTCAGGGCCCTTGATATTTTTTGTTACACGTTGCTATTCATAATGCACCTCAATTCACCACCATTTACCATCTGCTTCGGAAATTGAACCTCAGATTTTTTTCAGCAAAAGATCGCATGATGAGGTTTGGTCGAGCAAATTTTGCTCACTAAATTCGTGAAGGACACCCACATCGTTTCGTCAGACGTATCCATTTTTTTTTTCAGATGACCAAAAACTGCTAATTTGTCAATATTTTACCTATATGCTAACTGACCGTGGTGCCTGTATCTTCGGCTATTATATCACTGCTTGAAGAACGGCTAGAGTAATGCCGGTTTTCCGGGTTAAAATCTTCTCTCCTGAATTGACCAAAGCACAGTTATCTTTAGAACCCACAACATAATTTTATCCGTAAAGGGCTGAAATATTCTTATTTAATAAACAATAAAATATGAATATTTTACACGAAATTATTATTTACACATCATAATCTATGGGTCAACTACATATAAACAGAATATTAAATTAATTTTTGCAAGATATATTAGATTAAATTGATTTTTGTATACTTCTTTGGCAACTTAATAGTTAATTATCGAATATGGAATATTATTTATTAACAAAATATATAAGTAGATATATAGTTACATAAGAAATATCCGTAAAATAAAAAATGCAGGAAACATGCATTTTTTATATTAAACGTCTGATAATGATGTTTATTTTTGTGTTTATTTTCGGTACGTAGATTTTTGTCTAACCTTGCATTTGTTAATAATAGGGATATATAATTTAGATCAATTACGTACAGCGGGAATGATTCAAGGGAGCATGCAGTTGCTGAAGCGTTTGACGTCAACCGAGGTGTAATTAATCATTTATGGCTTAAGTTTCATCAAACAGGTCACTGAACGACATATAGGCTGTACAGGAAACACTAATAAGTTCCAAAACCGTTTTCTTCGACTAGATACTTTACCGGACCGTAATATTACAGCATTGCAATAACAAATCGACTACATATCACACATCAAGTGATAACCAAACCAAACCATCAGGAATAGACTTTATGAAACTAGAGTTCATGCTTGAAGATCTGTGAGAATACCTGAATTATCCACGGAATAGACGGTCAATAGATTTCATTGGGCGCGACTGAGCTAATGTTTTGTGCTCTTTCAATTCGCAAGTTTCGATTTGAACTGGCTTCAGATGCACGTAGAGCAAAAGTGTGGAAACGATCTGGAAACCATAAACATTTGGCAACAGTTCAGGAAGTTCACCTGAGAAAGCTTGGTGGAAGCCTAATGGTTTGGAGTGATGTCACCATTGGTGGAAGAATTCACTTCGTTTACTTTGAATAATTTTTAAATGCAACTGACTAACGCGGTATTATTTTTGGACTAGTTGCGGTACTATTTGTATAATAAGTTGGTTTCCAATTTCGACTAGTTCATGACAAGGCGCATCCTCATACGACTAAGGTAATACGTACATATCTTGAAAATCGATCTACATAATCGAACAGTGAGCTGCTATCGAACATTTGTAGGACATATTAGGTATATGGCTTTTAAGATGTAATGTGGTGTTTAATATGCGAGAACAACTTTTTGAGTGTTTTTTTTAACTCAATGGAATGAAATATAGCAGAGCGACATTGATAATTTAATCTAACGTATATCGCGAAGGTATAAGGTAGTCATAAATATTCTAAGAGGTACTTTACTCTAAAGCATACCAGTTATACATCTGTCACCATTGGTGGTTAGACGGCGGTGGTTAGACATTATGGCGGAGGCGCAGGTTGTTGTGCGTTCCACATGAAATTGTGGAACCCAACGGTCGGGGATGAAAAACACCTGACTACTGTAGTCTCATTGGACGCAGTCCAAAGAAGCCAAAAACTCTATGTATAAGCCGTCCGACAAGAAGTCGGCAAAAATATGGGTTTTTTGATTGTGGAGAGGGACGGGAGTCCCCAAACATATTCCAAACCAACCCAAACATATTCTTGGCGAGAGAGCATATGTCGGTACCCTGATGAGTCTAACCACCAACAGACGAAGCATGTGCCCTCCAAACTTTTAATTGGATCAACAAAGCGGGTACACAAAAAAATCCATGCTTTCTCTCTTTGTGGGATAGCAGAGATAAAAGCAAGCATTGGATTAAAACAAACTGGCCTGAAAGAAAAAACTTGACAGTTGAGAAACAAAATATCATACATTACTAGAGAGAAAATAAATTTACCTTCATAGCACATAAAACTGGGACTAATGAAACAGTATGTCAAAGCATTGGAAAGCAAAAAGCAAAAATGGTTCTAGTTTTAATTATATATCGAGAAACTTTCCTGATTTTAGAAAGAAGAAACTTGAGAGGCTGGTATTTTCTATGAACCCCAAACTAGGCTTTTGATTAAAGATAATTCGTGCATTCAATGAATGATATAGAATCATTAGCCTGGTTTTCTTTCATCATTGTGGTAAAAAAAATTCTAGGGAATTAAAAGTCCGAAACTTATCGCGAGGTGTACAAAACATGCTGGAAAATCTCAGAAAGCTTGTAACATGAGCATCAAAGTTTACTACCTCTACAATCATTTGGACACATTTCCGGACAATGGCTCTTACAGTGGGGAACAAGGAAGGCAATTTCATCAGGATCTAAAGAAAGGGGAAGAATGGTACCAGGATCGATGTGATGAACACATGATGGCTGGTTACTGCTGGAGTATCATGCGTGAGTTCCTGGAAGGAACCCACTCAAAGAAATCACAAAAAAAAGCTTTCCCCATGATGCATTAAAAGGTAAAAGATATAAAATAATCGTATTTTTTCGACACCTATAATATCTCGAAAACTACAAGTACATTTCAAAAAATATATATATATATACCGTTAGAACCAGCATAACGAGCATATTCAAAAACCGTTTTAGTCTTTCCGGCACTAAATCCACTGTAGACCTATATTGTTTAGTCGATGTATTTTGTATTATAGACAATTCTTTACTTTTTATTATATGTTATTACTAGCCGTTACCCACCCGGTTCGCTGTACTTAACTTGAAATAAGTATTTGCCAAAGAAAAAATTGTGAAATATATTGAAAAGATAATTTTTTAAATATAGTACATGCAAAATGAGACATTAACAAATTTAATCTTTTATGAATCATTCGGACCCATCATTCATAGGTAAACGTTTATTTAAAAACTAATTAATTAGTAACAAAGAAACTTTGAAAATATAGTAGAAAATTTTACGATATTGGTTGCCATAAGGCCAGTATAGCGAAAGAGGAGCCAGATTAGCTGTGGTGTCTAAGGCGTAAGCCTTACGTTACGGCAGTTAATGTGGAGCGGGTTCGAATCCCGTACTAGGCAAAAAAGTTTTTCTAAAATTCTTGTGAATGTTTCTAGGTAAGAGTGTAAAATCTGACAAGGAATCACCCCTCAGTCATGCCAGTTCGAGGCTGGGTAAGGCCGGATGCGTTCTGAGAGGTTTTCTACGTTGGTCACTCGCCAGTCGGTAGGCTTCTCCAGATACTTTCGGTTAAGCACAAAACCAAGGGTTTTCGGTAGCTGATGGCGGTGGTTCGAAACCTACATTAAGCTGTAGGTCCAGTCGCTAAATAGCCTTCTCAGTTGCTGATGCGCCTCTAACCCCAAAGCTTTAGTATAGCGAAAGTTTTCTTTTCCGATTTTTATGTTAAAAATTAATAAGAATTGTCCCGACAAACAATTCTTCGGCGGAAGTATATTAATGATGGACTATGAATCCAAAACTTAGAACGTTTTCGTTCAATGTAAGCTTGTTTTTATTTTAACGAAGATAAAATTGATTATTTTCAAAATAATTAGTTTAATTTTACAATTAAAAAAACTCTTGAACACCTTCTATTTAGTTATTTTTCATTAATAACAATTTGAAATTGAAAGAAGTATGGTGTTTGTAATTTTAGATTCATAGCAAACTTATTATTTAGCATATTTTCATTAAATACATATGACCTGCTCCAATTATCCCTTCAACAAACATTGTAAAAATTTGAAGTGCATAATTCATATTTTTGCGGTGATAGAAAAAATAAATACTTCATTATTTTTTGGATGAACATTTTAGTTTTTAATATATTAGCTTAAAAAGTATCTATCGACTGAGTTTTTGTTTATTTACTGGTTCAGTCGTCTTTATTTCTAACAATATTTATTGAAACGATTAAAACTGTAAAATCAAATAATCAGGACTTCTCTCTAAACGACGTTTTTGGTTTTCTTATCTGGCTGAAGAATGACCAGGTTATCAGGAGAATTGATAATTGATTGAACTGATTGAGCATGCAACATAAAACTGACCATGAGAAAAGCAGTCATTTCTTAAATCAACACCAGCCACTTTCAAACTCTGTTCTTTTGCTTTATTGATAGTCATGATAAAGCAAATTAATAGGAAATTGCAGATGTTTGAATTTAAAATGGTAGTCAGGTAGAGTTAGGGGAATTCTTGGAATGAATACGTTTTCTCCCTCATATTTTCCAGTAAGAATCGTGCCTTTCATTATGTTTGTATGTAGAGCTTTCACCTAAAGTACGGTACTATTGCATAGTTTTGGAGGGTTTAAATTGCGCAATAGCATTAATGGTGTGTCAATCTTGAGGTAAAGAACATGAGGTGGTATTCCTGGCGGATTAAGCGTCTGCAAAAACTCCATAGGATAATGGACAGCATCTTCCAGCTCTATTACGTGTCCACAAATTTATACTTCGCATTCATATTCACATGTTTAATCGGCAGCTTTCCTAACAGAAAGTTGTTAATGCTATTGGCTTGGTTATTTGTTGGAGTGAGAATAGCTCTCTCTTTTAGCCATAAAGGGCAATTTATTTCAGTCTGATCGATGTTTGGATATATTTTGTCAGTCAGCGTTATCAAATCTCCTACGATGTCACAAAAACTACTCGGAATATTTACTTAACCTTCTTCTTCTGGAATCTTTCCATCACCTATATCAATTAGTAGTTTTGAAAACTATTCTGCTATTAAATCACGTTGAAGATAAACACACACATTAATTCTCAAAGATAGGACGTTAACATGAGATCATAAACTTGATGACTTAAGACAGGCCTTGACTTCATCTGCATGTGTTTCTCTTGATCAGGTAAGATCTGTTTAAAGTCACCAGCCAAACGAACCGTACTCCATCCATAAGTCGATTGCAACCTCTAGGTGAATCGTCAGAATTTTGAAAAGAATAAATAATCCACCAATTGAAATATTTGACGGACTACTGCAGGCACTGTTCTAGGATATAAATATGTGGTTTTTGATGGATTTACAATCAACGGCAGGGACTGTTTTCTGTCTAAGAGACACAAACGATGTTCTCGGTTAACAATTTACTATAATCGGTGCTAAAAAAAATTCAGAATAAAAAGTATGCCTATTATATATTAATAAAAATCAAATAAAAACTCACCAAAACTTTAAATATAAAAAATAATCATTGGAAACAATAATTTAACCAAATATATCAATAAACAATGCCTTAATTGAATATAGAGACAAGTATAATTTTATAATCGTATTATTAAACTTTTTTTATTTTAACTTGCGTTGAAAAAATTATTTTGACAGCTGAATTGAAACTAATTGTCGCATACGTCGAACATACAAATTTTATTATATCTTCATTTTTCCCATAATATTTATTGACATGAAAATATTATTTTGACCGCTGAATTTAAAGTAATTGTCATACAGTTTGAGTATCCAATTTTTATTAAATTTTGATTTTTTTGCTTTTTGATAATCTGCAAAAATAACTTAATTAAAAGCTAAAGAAATTATTAAAAGTAGCCGGCTAATATAATTAAAATTTAGACATGGCTTCTTCTTTATATTCTTAATATTAATATAAATTATCATACGAGAATTAATTCTCTTATCTCTCTTTCGACCCCATTTAGAAATTTATTTTTGCATTAACAGTTCCTGATCAATTTTCATGAAGCATAAGGAGAATTCCTATCAAGTTTCGAGTCTGTAGAACTTACAGTTAGAAAGTGGGTACATTTGTACATTTTACGCCCCGCCACCCCTCTTGGGGATCGATTTTCATATAACTCGTCTTTATTGTATGTCTGTAGAGTATAAGGAATATTACTGCCAATTTTTAAGTTTGTCGGACTGATAGATTATAACCAGGTTTATTTGTACATTCTACACCCCCGCAACTCCTCTTTGGAGCAGATTATCATATAACCCGTTAGTGAATATCTGTGAAGTATAAGGAATAGAATTGTCAAGTTTCAAGCCTATCGAATATATAGTCAAAAAATGAGAGTTTTTAATCCTTGACAACACCATATTTCGCCCCAATTCACCCCTTTACTAAACAGATTTACGAAAATGTTTAGTAGATGTTTATGTAATATAAGAAACATCCCTGCCAAGTTTCAAGTATGTAGGGTTTATAGTTAAAAAACGGGATTTTTTTGCATTTTACACCCCTGTAACCCCCCTTCGGAGTTGAGTTTCACAAAATCCGTTCTCAGCTGATCTCTACGTAGCAAAAGGAACATGCCTGCAATTTCAAGTCTATAGGTCTTATAGTTTCGGAGATTTCGTGATGAATCAGTGAGTCAGTGGTATTTCTCGTTTATATATATATATATATATATATATATATATATATATATATATATATATATATATATATATGATGTTTTTATACATTTTGCATATGCCTAATTTGGCGACCAATTGAGGTGACCAATTGAATATATAACTCTTTATCTGTATCTATATATTAAAGCATTATGGCTCTATAAAACTGAACAGATTTGGTTGTTACTTCAATGTTTGAAATAAGCTACGGCGGTGATTGATTAGTTCCTATTTATATCTGATCTCAAATCCTACATTTCATAAACATCAAGACACTATTATTTTATTTCAAACTAAATATCAAGCAGTTGTCGCAGTGCGGTGTAGTCACTTAACAAGGGTTCAAAAATATTAAACTATTAACTGCATGTTTCCAATTTTCCAGTAAATATATGAATATTTGTGTTCAATATTGACACTGAAACTCTTGTAAAACCATCGATATGTATACAGATTTCACAACAACCACACGCCTACTCGTTATGTTCATTATTTGCGCTATTTTAGGATTCAATTTCAGAGTATACATGAGACGGTTATTAATGGTTTGTCGGCAATGAAATGACATAAAATAGGAATAAACTATTTGGATATACGTACTAAGGCCCGCAAAGATCATTTTATAAAATTCAAGATAGTGCTTAACTCTAGTAGTTCAGCCATCAGATTAAAAGTTACTGCTTTAGTTCGAACGCTTTTAGTTCGCTTGCAGGCGTCTAATGCTGTACATATTTGTAAATATCCTTCATAGCAGAATGAACTGATGAAGGATTGAGAATTTTACGTGGAGCACAGGAATTTTTTTTCCTTGTTTTTTTGAATATTTTTAATATTCTCCACCAGCCCATTATGTATTTTCGGACATTATTTTTGTTTAATAAGTTGTTTTAGTTAATTCATGCGAAAATGGGCTATGTGGAATGTATATTAATGTAGTTATCTTAGTTTGACTTCAAACTAACATTAGTAAATTAAGTTAATTATCAGTGCATCCAACAATTGGGAAAAGCATTAAGTTAAAATAAACTACACAGGATCAACCTGCTTCATGTAGAAAATACCGTCATTTAGATTCAAAACAATTGTCTTAAAAAATTTGGAATCAAAATTGTATAGGAGCTTAACTTACATTTTACATGTAATGTTTCAAGTTGATTATTTGTCATGTATTTGTAGATTTGATAAAAAAAACCTTTAAGGAGTTACATGAGTTTCGAAGACCAAAAAAAAAATGTTATCTATTTTTTTTTATATAATAAAAGAATTATTTTATACAGACTTTAAACATACAAAAAAAAACATTTGAGCTATGTTTTATAATATTTTCATCCAAAAACTTTGAAAATTCAGTCGTTGAGAACTGGTTTTCGGAGTCCCCGTAGAAAAAAGTATCCTCGTGGTGGTCAAAATAACTCATGATAGGTTTATCCGAAATCAAAAAACAAAATATTTTCTGTTAGTAGGTGAGCATAGCTCTAGATTCAAAAAATCAAATTTGAATTTTTGGCAGAGTTGCATGCAAAACAATACGATTTTCGGTAAAACCTAGATCATATATTGCCTTGTAAAATAAGTTCTGATCAAAGGAAAAAAATCCTTCATTCAGTCACTGGCCAATTTTATCTAAAAGAAGAGTATAAAACTGCAATAAGATCTATGGGTTAGTTTTTGAGAAATCGTGTCCACCGACTTCAAAAATGCGGTTTTGAGAAAAATGTGATTAAAGTTTTAAGTAGGAATAAAATAAGGAATTTTTTTTTTAACTTACATGGAATCGTCGATTTCAGTCCCATAAAGCAAAGATCCTGCTTCAGCTACAATATCCAGGCCATCCTTTTGCCCTTACCTGAGACGAATTCTTGCCTCTCGACTCACAGCCTCCCCCTTTTCGTGGCTATTTCAACCAAGTTTAATATCTATACCGTGTAAAAAAAATCATTGAGCTGAATTTCAACCATTATTGAATCAGCAGCAAGTATTTTTAGAGTGCTTTTCCAAATGAACTCGTTCAGACTCTCATTATTATATTCCGTAAAGCTACCAACACACCGCTCTAAAAGCACATTCTTACTAAGTGAGATAAAACAACACTCCGCAATGGAGCGTAATCGTGCTTGAATGATGGCAAAGCATCTGTAGTTGAAGCACGCTGCCAAGCGCACTATGAATCAACATCACTCCGGCATTTTTCGTGCTATGAATTTTGGTCCGTAGAGCTATAATGGAAGTAAGTTGCCCATATAGCGTTCTTCATTTTTTGCACTGAATCACAATTCTTTCTTATAGCCAGTCCATAATAAACTGCTGTTTGTTGCCTGCTGCTGTTTGTAATAAACGTAATAAAATGTATCGTTAAGGAGCGGCGGTTCATGGGGGAAAAACAGGTGGGGCCCGTATAACCAAATATTGGAATGGGGAAGGGAAATGCGTCGCAACCAAAAATTTTACATTTTTTAGTATCATACACACACTTTGCTGTGTAGAAATATGAGTGAACTATCAGACATTATTCATTTTTGTTTCATTTATTTTTTTTTTCGTGGGACACGTGCCCTCGTGCAATTATTGAGTAACCGCCACTGTCGTTAACTTAACCTATAAGCTTGCCTTGGTTAGAAAGAACTTTTTCCTAATTGTTTTTTTCTTTGATTTTTTTTATTTTTTGACTATTTTCAGAAGTGTTTATAAAAGGCAAGTCATAGGGATTAAAGAAAAAGGTTGAAACAATAGCTAAGCAGGTACCTCGATATACCTGTGACCAGTAGCGGCTCGTAGGCTTTTAAAGTAGGAGAGCGTGGAAGAAAATAGTGCTGCTGAAGAATTTGTTTTGCTTTCCCTTTCCTCCTTTTTAGTTTTTTGTGCTATTGAAACCACCTCTAGTATTTTGCTCTGAAAAATTGTTTACTGTGATAAATGCTGGAGGGGCGGCGCTCCGACGCCCTCCCTCACGAGCCGCCACTGCCTGCGACGCTACCGGCTGGTCGAGCCGAATGGGAGGAGTTTCAAAAAGCTCTCTCTCCTAGAGTATTACGCCGATTGACTTAAAATTTTGGGAAAATATTCTTGACATGTTAGATACTATTAGATAAAAAATTAAAAGAAAAAGTATTTCTTGAAATTTTAAAACCCCATGTAACAGCTATTAGAGCAGCTTATACTGAAAGAAATCTCAACCCACGTAGAATGTTTATAGTCTTACTGTTATAAAACTCTAGTTCTACTTCATATATGGAGTTGATACATTGGATATGTTAATTTGTCACTTATATATGATAAACAAATGTAGATTGTAAAATGTTTTTGTTGTGTTGTGCATAAATGTGTGCTGTTATATAACAAATACAAATATATTTTGAGAATTTCATGTTGGGAAAATATACTTATAAAAATTGGTTCGGAAACAAAATTGTATTACTTATAAAGATATAAAAGATATATTAATAGATAAAAACTAGTAAATTATTGAATATTCTCGTCAAATACACTCTTTTGTATAACCAAAGTAAGTGAGACTAATTGAAATTTAAATAAAATCAACGAAAAGGATAAAACCAATTGCAATAAAATATTAACAAAGGGAGGGAATATGCGAATGATTAGCTATTGTCTAAACCCGTAATATGAATTCATAACCCTATCAATAATCGCTCTTTATCTTCTTCCTCGGCGTCTACAATTCTTTATTGGTTTTGGCTATCTACACTATTAAATACAATTCTCTTCTATTTTCTGCTAATCGTTTCCAGTTATAAATCCTCTCATTTTACAATCCTTTCCTTATAATCCTACGCGTACTTCTGTTGCTATACGTACATACTGTAAATATATCTCAGATGCCTTATTCTCGGAAATATTTATGAACTGCGCTATATTTTTGTTATTAATTAGGGTCGCAAATCATATATTGATTCTTGTTCTGTTCGTTCTATCTTTGTTTTCTTGGACAAAATATTTTTCTTTATATGATTCACTCAAATTATTTCAAGTCTTCTTCTTTTTCGTTGCCGATTTAAGTTTTTATTTCCATTTTTGTTATTTTCATTTATGGGTGAGCCTAGATATATGTTATAAACATAAAACACTGTTTCAAAATTATAATTTTTCCATTATAGGCCTTTTTTCAGATCTTCTTATTGTTAGATTAAATTTAAATTAAATTAAATTAAGTTAAAGTTATTTTTTTTTTCCTTTATAGTTTGCCAAAAGTTTCTTTTGTCCCATTTTTATTCCGATCTTGGATGGAAATATCGTCGGCTTAAGCGGCAATCTCTTGGTTCTAAAATTCCGTTCTAAGAAGAAATTTTCCAAAGAAATCTAATTGAGATTTAAAAATATGGTAGTATGATGCAGTTTTTCAAAATGTTAACTTTTTGGTTTTACGGCAAAAGATAAAAAAGAGGTAACTGTCAAATATATACAATATGTTAGATATAAAAACTAATTTGAAAGCCCTATTTATCTAATAGCAATGTTTACGAATATTTTCTAGTGCAAATACATTAAAATGTTATTTGCGAAAATTATCCAATACAACGTTAATATATTCTAAAGTTAGCTGTCGTTTCAATACGTTTAAGTTTGTTTTCACTACTGATCTTCGAAAAGTTTTATCTTTTCGCTAGATCGCAAATATATACAACAGCTTCCGAGCTCATACTACATTTGACAGTCAGTTTATTTGCTTCCAATTATTTCTCTTATTTTGGTATAAATGTTGTCATCCAAAACATTGAACATTAAAGTACTTAACTTTACCACTAAACACCAAATCACTTTTTTGAACTGCTCGATGCAAGTTTCGCTAACCATGTTAGCATCTTCAGGAGATGATTTAATTTGAATTATCTGATCTGATCTGATCTGATTAAATCATCTCCTGATGATGCTAACATGGTTAGCGAAACGTGCGTCGAGCAGTTTAAAAAATTGATTTGGTGTTTAGTAGTAAATTTCTTTAAGTTTAGTGTTTCCCACCAAAGGTTCCAATAGAACAATTCATTAAAGTACTTGTTTACACGTCGGTGGTTAAAAGTAAATAGAAGATATTTATATAATTTTAAATAGATGCGTTATTTGTTATTTGAAGATCTATCGAGAGAAGATCATTTATAGTTTATATTCGGAATGCCACAGACATTAGAGTGGACACAAATACCCAGTAATCAATCGAAATATAGTAGTTCAAATATTAGTAGTGTATTGCGCTACAAAAAAAGCGTTTTTTAAGATAACGTTTAAAAGATGACTTAAGTATCATAACAAAGCAATCTTAAACCACACATCAGTCATTACATGGCGCATATTTGTTAAATTTTAAGTTCAATATTTTTCATACATTTACATCATTTATTTCATACATTTCCGCATAAATTTGGTTTATTTTGTTACAAATAAAATGAAAACTTACACAATATTATCCTTTAAGGTCAAAGTTGAGATTACTTGCACTAATTGTTCACACTTATTATAACACCTTTTAAACGATTTACATCATATTAAGAAACACATGATTAATTGTTTTATTAAATTAACTGTTCAAAATACCCTCTCTCGTGGAAGAAACTTCATCGGTTGATAAAATTTTAAACAAAAAATTTGGATTCATTTGATGTTGGCAAGTAAATCATTCACAAAATTTTTGCTTGTTTGAAAAATCAGTGTGTAGGAGTGCTTGTACCTTTTGTACATGATACAATTGCGTTTGTAGTTGTATGTTCAATCCAATACGAAGCTTCAACTTATCAACAAAACTTTGCGATTAAATTCTGGATCAAGTTGCAATTGATTTTGTGCCCATTCACCGAACGTATGACGCAAATGGTGGTCTTGCGGCTTGAGTTCTCCGACAAATTGGATCTTCGAATAATAATAACATCACAATAACAACAATAACATCTAGTCGAATGACAAAGCCCAATAGTACGAAAGGAGACGAATTGATAAATGTAAATATTCATGAACACTGCCAGCAAAAGCGGCGAAATTTTCTTTGGAAAGCACAGTTTCTTTATCTTGTTTTTGATTTAATTTCGAGCAACGTGAAATGTGTTCGAAATTTGTCAATAATCAGGGGAATACATCACAATAATAATAAATTTCGACAATTTGGAAATGTTGCTCCTATGTTAAAAGTTCCATGATGATTTGCCAGACTATACTGAACAATTTTGACACTATAATCCCGCAAACTAATAGTTCATTTGACAGCAACCTCTAGGGGAGTTCGGACATAGTAACAAAATCACCCTTTAGAACACTTAAAACGTTTAAGCATGAGCATAGCCTTGTATAAATACAATGGGATAGATTGTTTGCATCCTCTATACAATGAGCAGATCCATGTCAGCAATGAGAAGACTTGGCGTTAGTGGTTCCAAGATGGGACAAATGCTCCTTCCAACTCAAACTGTGGCCATACATATGACCAAGGAAACTGAAGTAGTTATTGGAAGGGATGGGATATTTATCAAAGGAAAGTAAGATATTTGAAGATATGAGCAAACTTTATCGAAATTGGTTGAGGAGGACTTGTTAGGAGAATATCAAGACTCCAGAAGTGGAAAATGATTAGCAGATGAGGATAACATCAGCATAGAGCTGAATGAGACAGTTTGGGGAATATTATGATTGATGTCATTGATTGCTACATTGAAAAGAGTTGAAAATGAAGCGGAATAGGAAGCCATTGACACCGAGTTAAAAAGCTATGTCTATAAGGAAGTTTTAGTGGCCACCCATGATTCTAAGGTGGCTTCTATATTAAATCATCAAACGGGGACATAAGAATTTCTTAGACCGAGTTATAGGGCCATTAGATGATGTCTTTCATCAAAGGAGGTCAAATTGTCATTTTGAAATGCCACTAGATTATCTGTAAGGTTTGTATCTGTAGAGCCAAAATCTAATTGTAATAAAGGGAATGAAGTTCCAGGAATTAAGATAGACGAGACTGTTTCCAGGAACCAATCATTCATAAGGTCTTGTACATATGGTTTGTGAAGGTAATGCGGAGGTAATTTAATGGAGAAAATCTGGATTTACTGGATTTATGATTAGGTATCGGGATGGAAGGCTACTGATCATTTGAATTAGAAGAATTTCATTAGTGCCAGGAAAAGTGTTCTTGGCCAGAGCACGAAATAATTCGTTGATATTAAAAAGAGCACTTATAAGGAAACTATAGGAAATAGTTGCCCTACTGATTGTGGCCTGTAACCCCAACATTCTTTGCTAGAAGCCCATTAATATAATCTACAAGTTTTCCTATAAGCTGGTGGATTTTGCTCCAGAAACCATACAATGACTATCCATAGTGGAGGGAGTTGACTTATAGATCCACGAGTTCTGCCGGGCAGTTATGTTGGTACGTCTACTAAAAAGCCTTTGTTGTTTCAAGGTTTTAAGATTATACCATTTTCTTTAGAGGGATTACATTTAAATGTATTTAGAACAGCTTCTCGAGGGCGCAATGCCTCATCACACTCATCAAGGTATGAAGGGCTAGAGCGGAATAATGGGTTAAACTCAATTGCCATGGAAGCAGCAGTATGGACAAAGCAAGAGTGTGGCACACGGGAATCTTTCGATATTTTCATCAACATCCCCTGCCACAAATAAAAGAAGGTTAATAAATGTGATGCATGCAGATGCCAATCTACATGACAGAATTTCCAGGAGGAGACATTTTACGAGGCTGGCTATAGGATGGAGAAGTCATCGCTATCATGAAGGTCCTCCAAAGAATTTCAAAGTGGTGAGAGGGCTAAGGAGGAGGAGCAGAAGTTGTTTCAAATGAACAACATAGTATAGAAAATGATGTGTCATTAAGTAGTTTTTTTTTGGAAAATCACTTTTAGATTGCTTGAACAATGTGATGAAGGGTACTCAATGGCAAAACACCATATTATATTTCTGCTCAGTTTCTTTCCTTTAACTCATTTTCCTAGTTCAGCTCCTGTGTAGGGTTTCAATAGCACGAAAAGTAAAATGAAGAAAGGGGAAAGCAAAAAAAAATCTTCAGCAGCACTATTTTCTTCTACGCTCTCCCACTCTAAAAACCTACGAGCCACAACTGATTTATACCCATGAAAGAATACCTAGTTGGCCTAACTAATTTTCAACCGATGACGATCTTAAAGCTAATGTGGACATCTATTTAGCAAATTTCAAAAGTTTCAAAGTTCTGAATGTTAACTAGGTATCGTAACTTTGGATGATCGCTGACCAAATATATCGAGACGACAGGACTATTTATATTGAATATTGAACCTAATTTATTCAGCTTTAACCTATTCTTATTCAACCAATTCAAAGACAAATTTCTAGAGACAAATTGAAAGCTTCAAAGCCAAATTAAGATGGAGGAAATTATTTTAAGGGTAATTGGGTGCTCTTAAATAGAGATTCTTATGGATATGAAAGTATTATTTGAACTAACTTCAAAATTGATCATCAGTTTATTTCAAGAACTATTCTAAAATTAAATATTATCTGATTTAACCAGATCTCACATACTTTTTGGCTGAGTATATTGTAGTAAAAAAAGCTGAGGGTTTAACTTTTATTACATTTTTTCGAATATTTTTCCATTAACAAGTAATATTCGTTATCGCATCAGAGATAATCCGTCAATTAAAACTTGACATTTCTACAAAACAACCTAAATGACGACACCAAAATACCATCAACTCATACGTCGATTCATCGACCGCCAAAGGTTTTATTTAGGCTATTTGGGCAAATTCGATCACAACCATGTTATATTTTGAGATGATTCTAATTTTCCGTATATACGTCGGATAATATCATATAAATTGTCTATAATGGAACATTTACTACATTTTTAATTCGACTTTTGCGGGTTAGATATGTCAACGAAATAACTAACTATGTTAAAATTTTCGCTATGTCATATCAGTTTTTCAGTAATAGGCTAACATTACTGCGATATACAACTTTCAATACATTTTTTAAAAGAAGTAAATAAAATCACCCAATAACCAGAATAAAGCGATTTGCAGTGAAATTGTACTTGCAAGAACTATAACATTATACAGCAAATAGTAAGTATATATATATATATATATATATATATATATATATATATATATATATATATATATATATATATATATATATATATATATATATATATATATATATATATCTGTGTAAAATGTGTAAAAACATTGTGTGTGTATATATATATATATATATATATATATATATATATATATATATATATATATATATATATATATATATATATATATATACAATGTTTTTACACATTTTGCATAATGGTGCAAATGCTTGGGCATTATGAATGTGAAAAATAACTTTATCGGGTCTTAGCGCATATTCTGGTCGTTTTTCATTCAATGCTCGACTGTAATTGTTTCGCTAGGTTTCAGCAGTTTATAATACACAGATCCCTTACTATCTCATCAAATACACGCAAAGCCGTCTTTCCATGAATACTGCGCATTGATTGTGATGTTGAAGACAGGCCTTGGTCCACCCATGATTTTTTGCAATTTGGGCTGCCAAAATAGATTCACTTTCATCACCGGTCACAACTCGATGCAAAAATCCTTTTCTTTCTGCCTGACAAGCAATATTTCGCAAGGGGTGTTTCGCCTGTCAGCGTATCTTTCCTTTAATTCAGGGAACCTATTTTCCTTCGTTCTGAATCTTTTCCAATGCATTTAGAAGTTCAGAAATAGCCGACTGAGCAACATTCAATGCTTCTGTCAATTGTTTAGACGTATGAGTTGAGTCTTTAACCAATAGTGTTTGCGAATATACATTTTCAAACTTTTTCGAGTGTCTTGGACGTTTCTTATCTTTTATTTCAAAATCACCACATTTAAACATCATTCACAAGTTTTTTGGGTTAAATCTTGTCCACCATAAGCTTCAACCAACAATCGATAACTTTCAGCAGCCGTTTTCTTCAAATGAAAGAAGGTTATTAAACTTCCTCGCAAAACATATTTTTCTGGTACATAATTCGACATATTCAAAACTATGAAAAACTTTTTTGCACAATGATTATTAAGAACGAACGGGCTGGGCTTTTGATGGTATATGTTTACCCCCACAACACCATAGACGTTATTACTCTATACCAACAAATGTATTTGTAATGCCATCTCTTAACAACGTCGACATTATTAACCGAAACATCTATCATAAAACCATTTACTTCTGTAAAATCAATTTGAATGCTGATTTAAAAAAATATTGTTTTCAAAAAATTTCATTTCCGCCAAGTAAGTTAATAAGCATATCTGAATTTGTTGTTTATTACCTTCCTTGAAAAACTCTAAAGTTGAAAAATGGCCATCCAATAATAAATTTGGTATGAAATCCAATTACAACCATGCAATGATATATGTAGAATATTTCATTATATTTAAGATGGGTATAAATTGAATAAAATTTATGTAAGCTACAAAAAGATGAGTTTGTAGAGAACAATCAAAAAAGGTGAAGTTGTATTTGTATTTATTTTATATAGAGTTATGCAACCATTTTTTCATACAATTTATTACTTGTTTATTTATCATTTATCAAATCAGATCAATGGTAGACGTCAGTCGTACTAAGAAAATTGAGATAATAATTTGATAGAAATCATCGCTAAGCTGATTAAACATTTTGGAAAAACAAGTACAGTTCTAAATTGTTTGACATCAGTGCATCTTTATTTAGTACATTTAGGTGAAAATATTGCTGCTATACACAAAATTGTGGCCATATATTTAGAAATATTAATTCCAAGAAGATTGCAGCAACTTGGCCTCTTATACAAGTTCTTATGACAGAAAGATATTCACCTATAAATTTATACGATTTGCTCACCTCGAAACTAAAGCCTATAGACTACGGTTGGTATGGCAAATTCACTGATTGAGTTTTGGACAAGCAGGTATTCGATGATATGTTATATTTTGTTGCTCAATACAAGACTGAGAGTGATCGTAAAAATGTTTGAAGCACATCCGTCGAAGCCTGCTAGAGGCCTGTGTCGAACTACCTTTTTCCGTCATTAATTTCAATTTTATGTATAGGCAGAGATCGCACGAAGTTAAACCAGGTGAATATTTTAGTGGTCAATCAAAATCATACTTTTTTAGCCAAGAAACGGCTTGCAATCTAGATTATGTGCGTTTTCGGATTTTGTGCTATTTTTAATAAAACAATTATTTTACGTTAAATTGCACTAAATCGTTATACCGCGCATGTATTTCGGCTGTTGTGTGACACACATTGATACGTTTGATAGACACTCAAGTAAAGTTTTCGTATCTTTTTGGGAATTTTCTTCAGTTCGAATTGCTATTGAAGGACTAGATCGTAGACTTCCTCGCTACTTTCAGGATATATTGCAACAATAACTATATATAAACAATGACTATATATATATATATATATATATATATATATATATATATATATATATATATATATATATATATATATATAATATAATGGCAAGCATACATCTTTCCATTCCCCTCTGTGTTATTCGAAGTTTTTGAACTGACTGTGATGTGAGTGTCCAGGTCTCACTTCCTTGTCATAACGTTATGACTTCTGTCATAACGGGCAGAACACACTGATCAAAGACTTTTCTTTTCAGGCAAAGTGGTAGTTTGCTCTTAAACACTATGTTGTGCCTGCCAAATGCCTGCTAGCCACATTCAACGCGTCGTTACACCTCCCGGACAGTATCCCCTTCCATTGAAACCTTCTGCCTAAGATAGATATAGTGATCCACAACATCCAAATCCGTTCCTAAAAGAGAAATCCTTTTGTCGTCAGCAAATTTATTGAACATGACCTGACTCTTCTACTGGTTTATTTTTAAGCCAAATGGTTCCCCATTTGGCAGCATATCGCAAATGTCCACGGAGAAGACCGAAAGCACGATGGACTGATGGTATTATTACGTATATTGGACCCGAATGGCAGAGGAAAGCTCAGGCCCGCGAGAGTTGGAAGCTGAAGATGCCTTCATCCTGCAGTGGATTGATACGCCTTGATTATGATGATATATATATATATATATATATATATATATATATATATATATATATATATATATATATATATATATATATATATATATATATATATATATATATATATATATATATATATATATATATATATATATATATATATATATATATATATATATATACCAGGTGTCCCATTAAGGATGGATCGCGGCCGTATCTTGAAAACTATTTATCCCACAGCTTTGGGGAAAAAAAATTGTACTAAAAATGATCATGAGAAATTCACCAAAAATATTTTTAAACTTCTAAAACGACCGCAAGAGGGCCTGACGAACTAAACATTTTTAAAAATCATTTTTTGTGTGTATTTTCAAGTGTTAACCGAGTAAGAAAAATTCTCAGTTATAATTAGCAAACTATCTCCTACAACTTTGTTTTATGAGATTTTGTCGTAACTTCGCGAATAAAGAAGTGGGGGAGTTTTACCTATTTAGATAAAAAGTCGTCTAATGTCCGTTTGCTTAAACCGATTTTCCTCAATTTGAATTCATTTAAAAGGCAATTGCTGGGACAATCAGATAATCTGGGAGATAAATTATTTAGTTTATAAATGAAACCGCGAGGTGGCGTTACATTCAACAATAGTTTTTTTGAAGTTTTGTTCAGTTTTTTCAAATGGAATGGTACAGCTTTTATTGCATGGCTAGAAAGTTAATTTAAAGAGGAATCATCCAGTGACAACCCGAAATCGATATCTCTGACATGTCAAGAGATATTTCGATTTTTGAAAAAATCAGTTATTATTTCACTACTACCTGCATTAAGTTAAACAAATATTAACCTAATATTTGCCTTCCTTCACACTTTACCCAGGCTTAGGACTGGTCCAAATTCTTCGTGTCATATTAATTTGGAGCGTGTTTAAAAGCCAACGGGCCAACAAAGAAGATAATAATAATAACAACAGTCAAATAAAATTAACAGCACAACAGTCTAATAATCTAACAGAATCTGAACTTTAACGTCTCTCTAAATGTTTTAAATCCCTTCCATCCTTAGAAATGTAAAGATTTATTTTTCGACGAGTACTAAAAACGGCAGCTTCAATTTCCGCTCTTGAAATGCTGGTTATTGAATTTTGAATTCTTTCAATCATGTTTTCTAGCTTGGTAGGATGAGTTTGAAAAACAAGGTCTTTTAGTCTTCCCCACAAGTAAAAATCGAGGACTGTCAAATCCGGTGAGCGCGCCGGCCACGAAAATAAACTTTTTGGACGATTTCCAACGATTTGGAAACGAAGCATCCAAGAAGTTTCGAACCACCTGCGAGAAGTGGGCAGGGCATCCATCATGCTGGTACCTTCATTTGTCCTCTTGTTTCCAACGAAACATCTTCCATTAGTTCTGGCAGTCCATTTTGTAAAAAAATTAAATAAACTATTCAATTGTCCATTAAAAATAAAGGGACTAATAATTTTGTCTCCCAAAACACCACACCATACGTTCACACTCCATCTATTTTGGTGGTTGGTTTCTAACATCCAATGTGGATTAGCAACTGCCCAGTAGTGCATATTATGTAAGTTAACGCCTCCATCCATCACTGCTAAAAGTAGCTTCATCAGTCCATAGTATGCGTCTTAAGAATTGTTTATTTCCACTAATCATATTTTTTAACCAGTGACAATAGTTTAACCGTCTGTCGAAATCGTTATTCAAAAGGGCTTGGTGTAAGACAACATGATGGGGTGCAGCTTGTTATCTCTTAAGATTCGATGAACGGATGTCTTGCTAACACCTAATTCTTCAGATATTTGTCTGATACTTAAATGCGGGTTGGTTTCAACATAAGCCAGAACATTTACGACATTATCTCCATTACGAATCGAAAGTAACCTGGTGCGGACTGGATCTGGATGCACAATTCCTGTTTCTCGTAAGCGTCTTGCCAGACGTGTAAACACCTTCTTCGAATAATGCCTTCTTTCGGGATATTGACTTGCATATTGCCGCTCTGCAATACATGCATTTTCAAAACATTGGAAATACACCGCCAACGTGTCATAGGCCTCGTTATTCGTAAAAGTCATTGTTAGATATTATTATAATAATTATTAATAATCAATAAATGCAATGTTGAAAATGTAATGCATTTCAAAACTGACAAGTTAATTTGACTGTTTTTGTTTGTTTCCATCCATCCATCCTTAATGGGACACCTGGTATATATACCAGGTGTCCCATTAAGGATGGATCGCGGCCGTATCTTGAGAACTATTTATCCCACAGCTTTGGGGAAAAAAAATTGTACTAAAAATGATCATGAGAAATTCACCAAAAATATCTTTAAGCTTCTAAAACGACCGCAAGAGGGCGGGACGAGCTAAACATTTTACCACCTCCACCACCTCGCGGTTTCATTTATAAACTAAATAATTTATCTCCCAGATTATCTGATTGTCCCAGCAGTTGCCTTTGAAATGAATTCAAATTGAGGAAAATCGGTTAAGGTAAACGGACATTAGACGACTTTTTATCTCAATAGGTAAAACTCCTCCCACCCCTCTATTCAGGAAATTACGACAAAATGTCATAAAACAAAGTTGTAGGAGACAATTTGCTAATTATAACTGAGAATTTTTCTTACTCGGTTAACACTTGAAAATACACAAAAAAAAAGATTTTAAAAAATGTTTAGCTCGCCACGCCCTCTTGCGGTCGTTTTAGAAGCTTAAAAATATTTTTGGTAAATTTGTCATGATCATTTTTAGTACAATTTTTTTTCCCCCAAAGCTGTGGGATAAATAGTTTTCAAGATACGGCCGCGATTCATCCTTAATGGAACACCTGGTATAGTCATTGGTTTGCAATATATCCTGAAAGTAGAGAGGAGGTCTACGATCTGGTCCTTCAATAGCAATTCGAATTGAAGAAAATTCCCAAAAAGATACGGAAACTTTACTTGAGTGTCTGTCAAGCGTATCAATGTGTGGCACACAACAGCCGAAATACATTCGCTGTATAACGATTTAGTATAATTTATCGTAAAATAATTGTTTTATTAAAAATAGCACAAAATCCGAAAACGGAAAGCACACATAGCCTAGATTACAAACCGTTTCTTGGCTAAAAAAGTATGATTGTGATTGACCACTAAAATATTCACCTGGTTTAACTTCGTGCGATCTCTGCCTATACATAAAATTGAAACTAATGACGGAAAAAGATAGTTCGACACAGGCCTCTAGCAGGCTTCGACGGATGTGCTTCAAAAATTTTTACGATCACTCTCAGACTTGTATTGAGCAACAAAATATATTAGAAATTAAATTTAAGGATTTTTTTCTATAGAGAGAATATCTTCTAATATTTCGTATAACATATCATCGAATACCTGCTTGTCCAAAACTCAATCAGTGAATTTGCCATACTAACCGCAGTCGATAGGCTTTAGTTTCGAGGTGAGCAAATCGTATAAATTTATAGGTGAATATCTTTTTATCATAAGAACTTGTATAAAAGACCAACTTGCTGCGATCTTCTTGGAATTAATATTTCTAAATATATGTCGCAAAAATATTTACAGTATAGTATAATACAAACAGATAACTCAATGCAAACAAACAGGTAATAAGTGTAGCTAAATGTCTCTTTATGTCTCAACGCAATAGGCATTATAGTTGGATATCAAGATTACTCAACCATTCGACAGCCCTGCCAGACATCTTCAGGAAGTCGTTAACAGTGCCAGCATAAGCCTTATTGCTGCATTCAAAGGCAATATGGTTGAACGTCTGCTGCTCAGCTACGCAGTATCACCCATTTGACTATATCCCCGCTCAGTCGCACCCATGTCCCGTTGGATAGGTCAAACCTACTGGGAGGCTTATCAGGATCAAAAAGGGGTGACCAATATACCGGCGCTCGTGACATCCGCTCGTAATCCTCTCTCCATTGCTCATTGTCGTCGAAGCTGGTATAAATAAGTTGTCACGTTGAACAAGCTATCACGACCGGTGGCTTCTTTGACCTTAAACGCCGAATTGGGGTAGAATTGAGGTCGTCGTGTATGACAGGAGCTTTATTATGGAAAATTTGTATAAATCCTTTGATTAACTGCTCCTGACGGCGGATCTGAGGTGGCCGAATATGGCCGAGCACGGGAATTATAGAAGGGTGGTTAGGTTGTATGATTAAGCACTGTGTTCCCTTGCTTAGCATGTACACTGTTCATCCCCATAGCTGAACACTATTCGGCTATATTGATTTACAAGCTCTATACGGTCTATCATTACCTTGCTGAAAGTTGAAATTTAGGCGAATTTTTACATTATGTGATACATTTAAACATCCTCGAACAGTCCTAAAGGCGACCTGGTCCTATAGTCCATATATATATATATATATATATATATATATATATATATATATATATATATATATATATATATATATACACATATGTAATGTTAAATTTCTTTAGACAGCGTCCAATTAGAAAACAGTAGTTGAGTAGGGCGAAGACGCAGGTTGCTGTGTGTTCCACATGAGATTGTTAAACCCAGCGGTTGGGTGCACTTGACACTCAACTACTGTTGTCTCATTGGACGCTGTCCAAAGAAATCTAACATTACATATACACGCCATCCGACGGGTAGTCGGCGAGAGTATAGGTTGCTGACTGTGGTTGGGATCTCCCTATTCTTGACGGGAGAGCATGTGTCGGTACTCTGGCGAGCCTGAACATCGAGAGACGAAACATGTGCTCCAATTGCCGGGATGGGTGGGGCTCATTCCCGGTCAAGTACTTAACAAAAATGCTCATATATATATATATATATATATATATATATATATATATATATATATATATATATATATATATATATATAAACAGTACAAATCATAATTAAAATGCGATGGCATCATATTCAAGTAACTCCATAAACTTCCGAGTAGGCAGGTCGCAGAATTCGCAAATATTGCAAACTTCATATTTAGACTGCAATACTTTCCAATTTCATGAAAACATACCCGCATACTTGTGATTTTCAGAAGGAAGGCAGCTCTCGAAGGAGACGTATTCGGAAGAGATTACCAGCGAATTAGCCGTTTCTCTGTTCTATTTCAAAGATAGCAGATATAACTATCATCCGTGCTCTTAACGGCTTCACTGATAGTAAGAGGTTATATCTCAACGAGAATTTCGAGCTTCGTGAACGGCATATGAAGCGACGAGACTGGAGAGGAAAAATCAATCTGGCTTTGCCGAAACCGGTCTTATTCAACATCAATATTATAATTCCCAAAAAATATTCACTTATAATGCGATTTATTGTTAATGATTTTTAGACTGCTGAATCATTAAAACAGCCACAATTCCAAACGCACAACCCCCCCCCCCCCCCAATCCAGCATTATCCACGCGAAGGATAGGATACTGTATATCAAATTATTTTGTGTATTAATAAGCAGATCTTTAACATTATACGACTTACAGATTTGGCCTAAATTCATCTCAGGTACCTCGGTATTATACGTTCAACAATTTCAAAGCAAAATCCTGCATGTGACCCTTAGGACACACTGGAACGTTAGGAATAACCAGATACATCAGGAAGCCGATTAATATGTGTTCGCCTCATTTCAATATATTTCGAATTCACCTCTGTCAAGTTTAATATAGTCCTCTGATCAAAAAAAAGAAACATTAGTCAAGCAAATACTAGTCCTTCTACCCTAGTCACCTGTTATAAGCATATCAATCTCTTTTGTATATAAATGTTATATAGCAGTATTAATAATTGTGATATAGCAAAAGGCATTTTCATGCAACAGCCATACTTTGGCATGCATGTCAAAAGACTTGAAAGACTTCAGGCATACATCTACGGGGTGTGTAAATCAAGTAACAACACAGGCAGCATAGAGTTAGATCTGGCAACGCAATTGACTTCCCTTATGGAATGATAGGAACCTGATGCTTTTTTAATACGAGTTTTAATTTCCTACAGTCACTTGGTGGTCTGAAGCAATTTTTTAGTAAACTGAATTTTTTATGGCATTCTGAAAATGAGTAACTATTTCATTCAACGATGCGATAGCAAGTTTTGCTTCAAACTTGGGTCAAGTGCAACGGAAACTTTTGCAAAGTTACAACAGGCCTATGGAAACAGTGTTTTGTCAAGGGCACAGATTCAATTGGGCATTCTCAGAAGGTCGAGACTCCATTGAAGATAGACATACTTATTGAAGAAGACAAATTCAAATTCAAGAAGTGATCAAAATATGTTTGATCACTTATTGCAATATGGTTGACCGATTGAAAACTTCAACGTGTCATTACCGGTGATGAGTCTTGAATTTAAAAATACGACCACGAAAGTGCCAGAACCAGGAAGAGCACATAACCAAAAAAAAACCCAAATGAGCAGATTAATAATAAAAAGGTCTGAAACAAAATTTGATAGTGCACCGTTGGTCAAAGGTGTTGCCATTCATATTTAGAACGCACCTTAAAAATCCGATTCACGAAAAGAATTGCTATGGCGTACAACACCAAGTAACTGTAGACAGTTCAAATTCGTACTGAAGATACATCAGTTGTTGGCTTGTCTTCCATTGACAGGAGAAGCCGATAGTCTCGCCAGACCATCTTTTACTGTAGGAGTTGTTGGCTTATCTTCAAAGATCCGTACTCTGCTTGTTTTGACCGGTATGACATGTTATTGTCCGAAATATTATTTATAAACCTAATTTTTATATGAATTGTATCTTTGCAATTACCAAAGTAGAAAAGATCATATGCTTACGTAAACATTATTGCCTTCCAAATAACTAATTGTACAATAGCTTCAAAATGTTAAAAACATTTTGAAATTCTGGTATGCTGATTCCAGAACTGAAGTCAGTTTTTATGTATCACATTAGGTTTTTTTTTGCAAAATCAAAATGAAAATATGAGAAATGTGAGGCACGCGCACATGCAAGCGTACTATTATCACATGTAAGGAGGAATGCTTCTTTCTTATTATTTTCACTCATCTGAACACTCCTATATTACACTGTCAAGTTATATAATAGCAACAGAAATGGAAATGTACATAGTTAGCACGAAATACCAACACAAAACGCAGCATAAAGTAACATGGTTAATCCCAAGCAGAATGACACAAAAGAAGACAAAAAATTATACAAGATGTAAGATCATTCCGAGGAGCAGACGTGGGTACTGACCACATTCTAGTAATAGCGAAGCTTAAGTTAAGAATGGTAGGTGGAGTGAATTTACAAACAGAAGGAGATGGAACATTGTGATGATAACAGGTAACGAGTCACTATTCGAAAAAGAAGTCAGAAAACAACTAGCAGGCAGTCCAGAAGACGAAAACATAGAAGTAGAATGGAGAAATATAAAAAGATGTATTGAGTACGCCGCAGATAAGATAATCGGAAGAAAATCTATAGAAGGAAGGAAGGAATGGTTTGACGAAGAATGCAGGACGAAGAGGCTGTTAGATTGAGGTGGTTAAGAACAGGGAGTGATGTAAACTACAAATTAGAAGAAAATTAGGAAAAACGGCAATAAACTAGTAAAAACTAAGAAAACTAGATGGATAGAGAAAATGATGATAGAAAAAGATAATAAGAATAACATAAAATTATACACATATATCAAAAGGCAAAATGCGAAAAGGAATACAACAAAAATAAGTAGCACTGAATGGGCGCATCATTTTAGGAAAATATTAACAGATAACAGAACGCTGACGGAAAGGGAAAATGATGGATACCTGGAAGGCAATATGGAAGAAGAAGAACTGGATATACCTACAGAACAAGAATTTAATGATGTAATAACTTAACTTAAATAAAGCAGGTGGATTAGATAATATGGTCAATGAGATGATAACATACGGGGGAGAAGCCTTAAGAAGAAGGATATTGAAGCTGATAATTCATATCTAGAAGAAAGAAAAAATGCCTAATGAGTAGAAAAAGGGATAATATTTATAAGAAGGGAGATCCAAAAGATTGTGCAAAATACAAGGGAATTACCTTACTTAATGTTGAATATAAGATAATGACCATGATAATAAATAATAGATAAATGAGGTATACAGAAGAAAAAATTGGAGACTGTCAATATGGCTTTAGGAGAGGTATATATAGTAAAGCAAATAATCGAAAAATCTCAGGAATATGGAATTGAATTACAAATTGTGTATATTGATTTCAAACAAGCTTTCGATAGTTTGAAACGGGGACAAGTAATAAAAGCTATAACGGACATGAAAGTACCGGGCAAGCTAATAAGACTAACAGAAATGACAATGAAAAATTCACAAGCAGTAGTTAGAACAGCGGAATGAGAAACAGAGGATTTTGACATCAATATAGGAGTAAGACAAGGAGATGGGCTATCAACAACATTGTTTATATTAACACTGGATGCAGTAATAAAAAAGTGTAATTTCAAGGGAACAATCATCAATAAAGCGACAGAAGCAGTTCATACGCAGATGATCTTACTGTGCTAGCTAGAGACAGAATAAGCCTGGAAGAAGCAATTCAAACAATTGGATAAGAAGCAAAGAAAAGAGACCTCATAATAAATTAAGAAAAAAGCAAATATATTTAAATAAGGAAAGAAAATAGAAGAGTTACAATCACATCAGTAAAAATACGAAATTACGAATTTGAAGTAGTGGTAAAACTTTAAATATTTGGGAATAATAATAAATAGCAAAAGCGACAGAAACATGGAGATTGATCGCAGAGTATAGGCGGGATACAGAGCATATTATAAATTCAAAGGCATTATGAAAAGCAATAACTTAAGTATGGACACAAAAATAAAGATATATAAAGCAGCTATTAGACCGGTGGTGACCTATGGTGCCGAGATAATTAATTTAACAAGCTTGAAACAGGAAAAGTTACAAATATTCGAAAGAAAGATAGAAAAAAGGATATATGGATTAAAGAAAGTTGCAGAAGATAAATATACAAGGTTAATGAATTTTGAAATAAGAATCATTTTGAAAGGAGAAGATACAGTGAATGCCATAAAAGTGTAAATACTTCGCTGGTTTGGCCATAAAAGAAGAATGGAAGACAATAAAGAAGTAAAGAAAATTACAATGTGCAGACCAGATACTAACAGAAGAAGAGGGAGATCAAAAAGTAAGTGAGAAGATCAGGTGCGGGAATACATAAGCAAATTGGAAATACATGCATGGTGGGAAAAGATACTGGACCGAGATGTGTGAAAGAAAATACCGGAAGAAGCAAGGACAAACAATAGGATAGAATAAGGCAAGAATAGAGAAGTGGAATAACTCACCACAAGAAATGAGTTTCTAGAGTTCAAAAGAATCGAGCGGCTGCAATTCCTAATGGAATGTAGAGACATAACATCTTCAAAATTAGCATCAAAAAGAAGTTTTCTGATATCTGGACCTGTAAAGATACTCTATTTGATTTTGGCATTACGGATGCTTGGGAATCGATGACACAGGTACTGAAAACATTCACCTACATTGTTTAGAGCCTTAACGAATGGCTTCATAAGTCCTAGTTTGATATAAAGCTGAGGTAACAGAATGCCGGACTTGTCAACGAGAGTTTTTTGTTTTATGTTTTCGGAGCCTGCAGCCTAATGTCTACATTGCCATTCTTTTTGAGTCCAGTAATGTAACCTTGCTCGACTGTCCCATTCATACAAAAAACAGGGGTGCTTTTTGTAACCTGCTTGTAAACCTAATAGAATATCTATTACTTTAAGATCACCACATACTTGCTGCTTGTGTTCCTGGTACTTCATTTTGCTCAATATCATCTCAAGATTTTCGTATGTTTCTCGTATAAAAACTGAATGAACAACAGGAACGGATGCAAGATTATTTTCATTGTGTAGAAAGACGCACTTCAAACTACGCTTGCCATTCGGTGGTTGTTCTAGTTGCAGCATAACCTCCCGAATGTTGTTACAGTAAACCAAAGTTTCCTATTCAGAAAAGAAGGATGTAAATTCTTGTTCGCGGTGTCTGTATCATTAGTTCGTCATCCGTGATGGCAATGTGTTCCTTTCACAATGTCTGGACCCGAGTATCTCAGCAGATTCATTTATAATGCCAAGATCTCAAACAAAGTCATTTACTACACTTTGCTGGAAAAGTTTCGGTTCTTTTTCAACACCGTCAGGCGAGAAATCATAATCAGAGGTAGGAACGGCTATTTCTGTGTCAGATTCAGAAGAGGGACAATCCTGTAAATGTTCCAAAGGCTATGGTACAAGTATATCAGAGCCATGAAAAATGGGTAAAATTGCGGATGGAATATTGCTTGGATACATAATGTTACTTTTGTTCCTGCTGTTAAATCCCTTCACATTCTCTTCACAGAACAGAAGTAGCAGTGAGTACTGAGGTCTCTAGGTTGTCACCACACAATTGGAATTCCGAATGGCAACGCTGTTCGTTTACAGTTTACCCATTGTCGTAATTGCTCTATACAAGTTCTACAAACGGTATGTGGTGACTATGGTTTGTCTTGCTCTCCCAGTTTGATACCGAAGTAGGCAATTTTATTTATAATATATTAATATATAAATATATATATATATATATATATATATATATATATATATATATATATATATATATATATATCATCATCATCATCATCATCATCATCAGCCCGTATCGATCCACTGCAGGATGAAGGCCTCTTCA
The DNA here is from genome assembly GCA_031761425.1 of Cosmopolites sordidus. Lineage (NCBI taxonomy): Eukaryota > Metazoa > Arthropoda > Insecta > Coleoptera > Curculionidae > Cosmopolites > Cosmopolites sordidus. The sequence continues at coordinate 473,778 of JARFXV010000546.1, forward strand.
GCATGCTTCCAACCTTCACGGTCCTGGGCTTTCCTCTGCCACTCGGGTCCAATATACTTAACGATGTCATCAGTCCATCGTGCTTTCGGTCTTCTTCGCGGACGTTTGCGATCAAGCGGTATCCACTCCAGGATTGCCTTGGTCCTTCTGTCGTCCCATCGCCTCGCTATATGGCCTGCCCATCTCCATTTCAACTGTTTTACTCTTCCAATGATGTCACAGATTTTTGTTTGTTCCCTGATCCATGCGCAGGACTTTCTGTCTCGTCTTGTAATGCCAAGCATACATCTTTCCATTCCCCTCTGTGCCACCCGAAGTTTTTGAATTGATTGCGATGTGAGTGTCCAGGTTTCACTTCAGTCCAGGCTTCACCGTATGTCATAACGGGTAGAACGCACTGATCGAATACTTTTCTTTTCAGGCAAAGTGGGAGTCTGCTCTTAAACACTATGTTGAGCCTACCAAATGCCTGCCAGCCACATTTAACACGCCGTTCCACCTCCCGGGCGGTATTCCCCTCCATGGAAATCCTCTGCCCAAGATATACAAAGCTGTCCACAATCTCTAAATCCCTTCCTAAAACTGAAATTCTTCTGTCCTGAGCGAAGTTATTGAACATAACCTGACTCTTTTTTAGGTTTATTTTCAAGCCAAATGGTTCGCCAGCCCTTTGCAGTTCTTGTATGCGTCTTTGCAGCTCCTCTGGGTCTTGTGAAATGAGAATAATATCATCTGCAAATCTAAGATGGTTTAAGTTTGCATCATTGATCTTTACCCCATCCTGTTCCCAATCCAGTTTACGGAATACTTCTTCAAGGCCATCCGAGAAAAGAATAGGCGATATTGCGTCACCCTGCCGTACACCTCGTTCTATATTAATTGACACTTCAAGATCATCAAGGTGAATTGTGGCTGTAGCTCCATCATATATACATATATATATATATATATATATATATATATATATATATATATATATATAAATATATAAATATCTAAATATATTAAAAAAACAGAATAAATGAACATAAAAAAAGCATTAGAAACTTAGAACCAAACGTAATCAAACATGCATGCATGCTTTCAAAATATGATATAAATAATGAACACAACTTTAATTTTAACTTCATAGAAATTTTAGATTAGAAAAACAGTATAAAAAAATAAATATAAAGGAAATGATTTATATAAAAAAAATAAATAATACCATTAATAACAGATAATTTAAGTTGTATATGTAATAACATTATTAAATAATAAATTTTCATATATTTTTTTTTTTTATATCTAATACCATTACACTTGAAAAATCCAAAAGAATCCCAATAAATTCGAATAAATAAAAAACGGTCACGCAATTTCACGGTCACGGTCATTTTTTTTATCGGGTGTTATTTAAAAAATAACACCCAAAACTTCTACAAAACATTTAAAACTAAATTAACAGGCTATCAACCGCAAAGACTTTGCTTCCAAAAGGGAAACGGACAATTAGCTCTAAATAACCAAGACAATTGCAAAGAACTTGCGAAATATGTTAAACAAATACTGAACTGTCCTGAGCCCTTAAACAAATTACCAACAATAAACCCCAAACAAACAAACCCAGATTCATTACCACTGAATGAAGATGAAATAATCAGGCAAATGCAGCGGGTTAAAAATAACAAAGTTTTTGGTGAAGATGGAATCACTGCTAAACTTTTTAAATCCGCTGGTCCAAGTACAATCAAGGAAATAACCAAAATTCTACAGGAAGTTTGGCGAACCGAAGGGATTCGGGAAGATTGGCAAGATGCTCTAATCCATCCACTACACAAGAAAGGAGATGGAACGGATGTAAACAACTATAAAGGGATATTTCTTCTCCCAGTTTGTTACAAGATTCTATCTCAATGTCTACTATACAGAGCACAGGGATAGTTAGAACGTAAAATTGGTAAATATCAAGCAGGTTTTCGACCGGGCAGATCCTGCCCTGAACAGATCCTGAATCTAAAGTTGATCCTGAGACATCAAAAACTGTACAATAAAAATCTCGTCTGTACATTTGTGGATTTCAAAAAAGCATATCATTCTATTGACCGCGAATCTTTATTCCGAATTTTGACAGAACAAGGACTAGATGTGAAAACGCTGGCAATTATTAAAGCAACATTAACTAACACAAGGTAAAAAGTTAAATTCATGGGTGACATCTCAGAGCTCTTCGAAATAAAAAGTGGAGTGAGACAAGGGATGGACTCTCGCCGCTCTTATTTAACTGTGATCTAAAAAAAAGTAATACAGAAGTGGCGTGAAAAAAAGTCGACCCTGAATATTGACCAGCCCATTAAGCTGGGGAGAACCAACATCAAAATTGATTGTCTGGCGTTTGCTGATGATCTAGCAATTTTAGCTCAAGATGTATTAACGGCACAGAAACAGATTGAAATCCGGAAAGAAACAGCAGAAACGGTAGGACTCCGAATTTCCTTTGAAAATACACAATACATGACCTGCAACAGACTAAGAACACCATTTCTAAAAGCAAAATAGGGTAATATCAGACGAGTCTCTCAATTCAAATATTTGGGTGAAATAATCATGGAAAATGGGTTGGAAAAAGCGGCCAATAAGGATAGATGTCAAAAAATGGAAACGGCATCGAGACTTACACAAAATATTTTCAACAAAAAATGCCTTCTAAACACACAAAACTGAGACATTACAACACAGTTATTAAGCCAGAATGTCTATATGGGGCAGAAACGCTCATTTTGAATAGAAAGAGAGACATCGAGGACATTGAAAAGAAGGAAAGAAAAATCATAAGAAAATTTCTAGGCCCCAAACAAATAAATAGCACAACATACCGACTTCGAGAAAACCAAGAAATCAAACGATAGACAGATATACATAGCGATATGAGAAAAAGAAGACTTAAGTTTTACGGACACATAAAACGGGTGAATCCGAGTAAGCTAACCAGACAAATTATCGAATTTTATGAAAATAGGAATAGAACTAAAGTAGAGATAATGAAATGGATTGCTGCAATTAACGGGGACCTAAGATCAGCAAATATTACACAAAGTGAAATTCAGGATCGAGGCTGTTTCAGACACAAGGTACAAGGTACAAGGTATATGATTACCACCTGTTTTTCGGCTAAGTGGTTAAGTAAATATCATACCACAGTATAATGTTTGTTTAACCTTGCCCGGCTAGTTTTTTATGTCAGGGCTGGATACGTGTGTGAGAGCTTTAGGTCGTGCACAGAAACAACGTTGACATAAAATTATATGTATATATTAACTAATGAACTAATTATAAATATGAGTAAAAATAATAAGAAAAAAGGAAAAGAGATGCTTAGCAATAACTACGAGAAAATCGAAAGTTGGGCGCCAGTGGAGGCCTATGCCAGCCACGATAAGGAAATGCTTATTGTCTAAATACTTATCCACGGTGCTACAGCCTTCAGGTATCCGATGTTCGATTCGGATGATACGGTAACGGTAATGATGTAATGATGGAATTATGTAATGGTATAATGGTACAGCAATTTACGTTCGATCGTCACTACTGGTGGCGTACGGAATCAGTACGGTATGCTTAGTAGTATGTCATGGTTGCGACGGAAGTTGTAGTAAACCCTATATATAACGACAGACGGAATATCAAAAGCGCCTTGAGACTTAGAAAACTCACCGTGGTTGTCGGTACTAAAGGCAAGGAGAACACGCCACGCTGCTGATCGCCGGCTGCCAAATTCACAAATGCCGGGTTAATTCACGGAGGCAGCGCTGGTCGTACCAAGCGGCACGGCGATACGAGGAAACTTTTGAAGCGACAAGGATGGCGGAATCTCCATCATGGATGGCGTGTTTCCTGAGAAAGATAAGAGAGGTCGCCGCCCATACCGATGTAAGCAGAAAGAAAATCAGTGATGCCCGACGGGTGTCGGGATTGGACAAATACGAAGGAGGATGAGGGTAAATATGTAACGGGGGTGAAAACCTAAACGTTGCAGTAGTATATATTGACTTACTCGCAAAATATTTTTTTACAAGTTAAATATTATATTTGGATTTTTATATATACGCATATATGTTCGAAATTTCAAAATTACATTGTTATTTGGTAGGCGACTTTTTGTTAGTTAATTAATATTATATCGATTGGCAATGATCTATTGAATGAGTATTTTCTTAGCCATTATATTTTTTTTTATATCCACAAGTGTGAAAGATAATAATGATTTGTAAATAGTAATAATGCACTATTTAATCATCCGTAGTCATTTTTTTTCCACTCTAGGATGGTTAAATAACCATAACCAGTTTGATTGGATTAACCCTTTGATGAATTCATTCCCCCTTTTTTTGTCCTATGTTACTTTCTTAAAACTATTCCATCCAGTATTTTTCCTGTTTGGTACAGTCACTATTTCACCGACTATCGTTTTTAATGGTCTCTTAATTTTTATTTACAATACTACCTTCGTCATTCTATTTGAAGGCCATACCATAATCACAGGAGACCCATTGCCTCTCGGCTAATATTTTACATCACATTTCTTCCTTATTTTGGAGTTCCTCACTTTATTTATTCTAATGATCCCTAGTATTCTTCTAATGAAGTTTATTTAATAGGTATTCAACTTACTCATCAACCTATTTTACATTATTGATGGATTTGTCCGTTACTTTGTGATAGTTCATTTTTTTAAAAAGGAATAAAACAATTTTTTACTTTGTTATCTATCACTTTTATTTTTAAACAAAATTTGTGTCGACTATAGTTTCGTAAACGAGTTTTAATGTAGTGTTTCAGAATGTAAAATCGCTTACGAAACTATAGTCACACACATTTTGTTAAAAAATAAAAGTGGTAGATAACAAAGTAAAAAATAGTTTTTATTTTACATTTTTCAACTTACCCATATTTGAGAGATTCCAGCTTTCCGTGTCATGTAACTAAGTTTAGTGTTTCTGAAAGCATATTGTGCTTAATACATATTTTCCAATTTTTTATAGCATTCGGCCATATATGCTTAGGTACAAAAATCAATTCCTGTGCTCCCGATCCTTTTCTAAGACCAACTAGTATTTGTTCCAAAAATATATTCTACCTATTATTTTCTCCTAGATTTTGCTCGAAATACAGAGTCAAGGTATCCCTCTATAGTTCACGTACATCATTTTGTTTCATTTTTACAAAGTTTCTTGTGATTTTTGTGGCACTTTTTGTGTATCTCATATTTTATGTTAGAGATTTTTCATCACTTGTTCTTCCTCTGTTCTCCAATATTTCAATATTTTGAACCATAATAAGTCTATGCAAGCTGCTTTCCAATTTTTAATCATCCTGATCACCGTCTTAACTTCTTCTAATAACTAATTTCTAATATTTTTTAACTAACTAATAACTAATTTCTTCATTATTTAATTCAGTTCTGGCTTCTCTTTGTATTTTATTATTAGTATTATATTTTGATTTATATTGCCTCTTCTAGAGTTATTTTTGATGCACTAACAGATCTTATATGAATTAAGACAATTAAGTTAACTATGATGAGTTGAATCGTGCAAGACTTGCGTTTGTCGCTAAGGCATATTATAAAAATACTGATTGTATTGTGACAGCTCAACGATTATTTCGTAGATATTGCTGTGGAGAAAATTACCTTGCCCTCGAGGAACGAGAAATTTTTTTATGCAGTACAAATGTCACAGTATGATTTACAATACTATCTTTCAGTATCATTAGTCCGTACGTTTTTGAAAATATTATTGAAAATGCAAATGTAAAACTTTTACATCGAGCGAGCTAAATTTACATAACCGAGGCGATTTTTTCACAATAAGTAACTAGGTTTCCTATTGTTAATTATTTGTTTCAGCAGGATGTTATATTTGTGGAGTTATTTGAAGGGTAAGATATTCGTTGATTTCTCATAAAATATTGCGTAGTCTACATAATGACTAATGTGGAGTGCAGTGTAATGGGATTGGAAAAGTGTTTAAGACGATACATCAATAAAAAAAGATCATTTTTCAGACATTGTCTTCAAAATATAAATTGTGTTTTCTTCTTTCCTTCTAAGTCCTATAGATCTATTTTTTTAAGTTAAGTATTTCGATTAGTTACTGAGTTATTATAATCAAGAGTTTCTCTGTCGCACCCTGCATAATACAACCTGACGGGCGAGCTTATAAACCTGATTAAAGAAAGAGATAGTGAAATATAACTTACCAAATATCTGTTTCTCTTTCTGTTTCTTAAACCTAGTTTTTTAACTTAGCCTTTGGGCCCTTATTTGTATTACATGTATTGACACTAAACTGGGCCTTGGATTTAAAGGGTTGGGGTCCTCTAATTTACCTCGGATCAAAATATCTACCAAAAGTTTAAATTTAGTTAATTAAGTACAAACAAAAACATAGATAATAAACAGCATATCGTACATACACCTGAACATCATGATTTATTAGCGAATTGACTATATATTTATTAGGAATATTAATTGCATGGAAAAAAATTCTATGAAAACGAAATAACCAATTCTTTTATAACTAATGTAAATAAAATAGTTTATATAAAATAAGTGTTTATATAAAAAGATAACAATAAAAAATAATATATATGAAAAAGAAACTGTACAGCTAGATTACAATTAATTTTTGAGCATTTTTTAAACCAATAACCAAATTTCATCAAAACTAGTTCACTACCAGTGTAATAAATGATTTTATTAATAGAGCAGTAAGAAAATTGACAAATATAATTATTACTAGTACATATTTATATTATGACTATTCATAACAAAACAATTATTTGAGGTTCCTACAATTCTACAATTGATGCATATTCAGGGCACTCGGTAATAATAGTTCAGACACTAACTAATAATAGTTCCAGATTATGATGGTTGTCAGCCCGATACGAATATGACCTCAGCCATGACTATTAGTTTTGCTGAGCCATTGTTGAAAAATTATGGATTTTATACTTGCTCAGATAACCTAGCTTAGATCTACATGTTCTTTCGCATGCTGGACTTTTAAGATCAGGAGCATACAAAATTGGTACGCAGTTTAGTTTGTTTGGCTTTTTACGTCCGCCTTTTAGCTGCGGTTTTTGGTGAGTATCCTCCTCACGAAGCTGTATAGCTCTGTATGTCTTCTCACTCCATTTGAGTGTGTCGTTTACTACACACGTTCAACATATAGTTCTTTAGAGAGGATTTTATTGCTTTATATTTTCTTTTTAAACATCCCCCATTTCATTTCTTGTTCTTTAATTTGCCATAGAGGATCTGATTCGACATCCTAGTGTACTGTATCCTTTGGCAATGACTTAACCATCTTGGCTGAGCTTTTATGATCTGGGATTATATGCTCAAACTGTTTGCTTTCAAGTATCTCCACATTGATCTGATAGTCTTTCCATTTCATTTTAAAGATTTTTCGGAAACACCCTTGATAAAATCTCTCGAGTTTTTTTATTTGCTTCCGATACAGGACCCAAGATTTAGTTATGTAAGTATGCAATTTTCTTGTTGTGTACTAACTTGTAAAGTTATGCATGTCGAAGTATTGTAAACACTGATTTTAGTATGTTCCTGTAAGTCTCGGTTACTGAACACTCTTCTCATTGCTCATTATTCTACTTGTAACCTCTTCTTGCGAGTCGACAGAGCGCTTCTACTTCTACCAGTGGCTAACCATTCAGGCGTTTCTCTACCCTTATTTGGAGCCATAGCTGAACATACCGCAGGCCTTACTAAATAAGTCCAGCACCGTTTGAAATGTCGACGCACTCTGCGGTCCAAGCCCACAGAAATCGGCATACTGCAGCTCTATGATGCTACCTCATTTATATCTGATTTGGCTATAAGTCGTGCCAGATTAAGTAAGCGTCCATACATTTTATGTGATATCTGAACTAAATGCAAAAACATGCCTCTGACATGATAGAGAACAGCGGCAACAAACACAAAGAAAAACGTCGGCCGTGTCACACAGCACTGATTAACGCCGGTCTTAATATCAAAAGCTTCAGTTTCACCCACTTGTATCAAAGCTCATTAGGCAGAAGTATAGTGATGTATACCAGTCTAGGCGGGCATCCTAGGATGTCCATGTGCTTCCGCATTATATGTATATTAACGAAGTTAAACGCGTTTGTTAAGCTATGAATAGGTTTTCATTTTGTTCTTAGCGTACTTCTTGTATCTGTCGTAGGGAAAATATCATAACTGCTGTTCCACCACACTGACTCTTCGGCAATATTGGTTCAACAATACCAGTATTGATTATGATTCTAGCCAGAATATTTCCTGCGACAGAGAGCGATGATATTCTCTAATAGTTGTTGCAGTCATCTCTAAATACTTTTTTAAAAATTGATATAATGCAAATATCTCCAAAGTCCGATGGCATTTCCAGCTTGCTCCAATCCAGGCAGATTATTTCGTGGAGTTTGCTCACAATCATATTGCCACCAGCTTTATTTATCAATATTCCATCCATCCTTCTAGCCTAATTATATTTTAGCTTCCGTATTGCCATTTCTACCTCATTCATGATGTCCATGGTGTCCAACTGTTGGTATTCGAGGGATGAGGTCAAAAACTCTTTCGTTATCCATTGAGTTAGTGCTCAACAAGTTTTCGAAATCTTCCTTGGATCTTTCTTTTATACCCTCTATTATAGTGAGTACATCCCTATCATCAACACTTCGTACCTGTGCAATGTTGTTCATTTGCGGTCCAAATAAACCTCTTATGTTTTGGAAGTAATTCGTTCTATCGTGTTTTTATGCATATTCCCATATTTCAGTTGCCGAGCACAAAGTTAGTGTTTATATAAAGCTAACTCTAAAAATGAAAATATATTAAAATGAAACTCTATAGCTGGATTGCAATTAATTCTCGAACATTCTTTATTATCAATTACTTGAACAACAAATGATTTTATTAATACAGGAGAAAAATAACACAAATATTGTTATAACGACGACATTAAATTATAACTATACAACAAAATATATTTTAAAATTTCTAGAATTGATTTGTATTCAGGACAGTCGGTAATAATAGTTCAGACACTCACATAAACAATTATTATTAGCACTAAAATGCCAGAGCAGCAGGTTCATTTACATTTTAAGACTAACCTTTAATCACATGATCAAGACCTAACTAGGCTAAACCTAAAACTATAGTAGAAACATTTGAAATGTCACACGATTTGCCTTTGTTGGGACGCTATTTGAGGTTTGAGGAAAACCGTCTTTGAATTTAAACAAGCTCTAATTGAACGTCAGCACGCTGTTACCACGATTGCAGCTAAAATTGCTTCGGTTCGTGAATCCCTTTTACCCCGTACGTTGCGATAATCTTTGCTTATATACTGAAACGTGCACTAAACAGCTGTGCTTTAAGGAGTAAAGGGATATATAAAATTTGATTATTCGTTATATTTCTTGCAGTTCTTTAATTAGTGATTAGAAATTGATTATTATATATTTATTGTGTTATTAATATCACAACATTTATACTCTCATTGAGAGGAACATTCCCTTATCCTAGATATATATATATATATATATATATATATATATATATATATATATATATATATATATATATATATATATATATATATATTCTTTTCTCGGCTCGGCTGGCCTTGAAGAAGTATTCCGTAAGCTGGATTGGGAACAGGATGGGGTAAAGATCAATGGTGCAAACTTAAACCATCTTAGATTTGCAGATGATATTATTCTCATTTCACAAGATCCAGAGGAGCTGCAAAGACGCATACAAGAACTGCAAGGGGCTGGCGAGCCATTTGGCTTGAAAATAAACCTGAAAAAGAGTCAGGTTATGTTCAATAACTTCGCTCAGGATAGAAGAATTTCAGTTTTAGGAAGGGATTTAGAGATTGTGGACAGCTTTGTATATCTTGGGCGGAGGATTTCCATGGAGGGGAATACCGCCCGGGAGGTGGAGCGGCGTGTTAAATGTGGCTGGCAGGCATTTGGTAGGCTCAACATAGTGTTTAAGAGCAGACTCCCACTTTGCCTGAAAAGAAAAGTATTCGATCAGTGCGTTCTACCCATTATGACATACGGAAGTGAAACCTGGACACTCACATCGCAATCAATTCAAAAACTTCGGGTGGCACAGAGGGGAATGGAAAGATGTATGCTTGGCATTACAAGACGAGACAGAAAGTCCTGCGCATGGATCAGGGAACAAACAAAAGTCTGTGACATCATTGGAAGAGTAAAACAGTTGAAATGGAGATGGGCAGGCCATATAGCGAGGCGATGGGATGACAGATGGACCAAGGCAATCATGGAGTGGATACCGCTTGATCGCAAACGTCCGCGAAGAAGACCGAAAGCACGATGGACTGATGAGATCGTTAAGTATATTGGACCCGAGTGGCAGAGGAAAGCCCAGGAACGTGAAGGTTGGAAGCATGCTGAAGAGGCCTTCATCCTGCAGTGGATCGATACGGGCTGATGATGATGATGATGATGATGATGATATATATATATATATATATATATATATATATATATATATATATATATATATATATATATATATATATATATATTATATATATATATATATATATATATATATATATATATATATATATATATATATATATATATATATATATATATATAAATTTATTTTATTTAAACAGGGTGTCTCACAAAACCGTGGTGGGTTATAGTTTTGATTTTCTTATCGAACACCCTATTTTTTATTTTTTGATGTAGGATTATTACTTTTATTAGGAATATTAACGAGACTATGGAATACATTTTATACTACTATTTCATTCATACTATTTCTAAGACAAAATACTTATATTTTTCTTAAACAGGCCCTATACGTATATATATATATATATATATATATATATATATATATATATATATATATATATATATATATATATATATTTGAAAAACAGAAATTTTTCATCCGTACTTCCACGTACCTCTATATATATATATATATATATATATATATATATATATATATATATATATATATATATATATATATATATATATATATATATATATATCCAAAATTTTTACACTTTTCTTTTTAATAATATTGAAAATATTGTTTTGGTATAGCCTTTTGAACAGGTTTAATATGATACAGAAAAAATAGTGTACTTCTTTCATAATTAAATCGAAAAAAAAAATTTTTAGATCTATTATTTTGCCTGTCGAAAAGAAATGTGAATTACCAATTACCATTACGCAGATGGCTTAGACGCCCTAGACGATCATGGCGCAGAAATAAATTGACCAAATGGTCAATTATTTGGACTTTGTGAACTGTTAAATTGTGTAGTACGGTGTTTATTAGAACAGAAAGTAGAATGAAAATGAATTTTTCCAGAGAGGAATTGATAAACATGATCTATGTTTTGGACGCAAGTAATCAAAACTCTTTTTTAACATGTATAATTTATGTGCAAAGAGTCCCTAATGCCAAATGTCATCTTAATGCATTAGAGTTTATACGACTGAAAGAGCGATTTTAAAGAACTAGATCTGTTGATTACGAAAAAAAAACTTTGAAAAGCATTCATAGTTATGAGAGAAAAAAACGAATATTTAGATCTTCAAGCTGTAATTAAAAAACCGCATATTTGATGTAGGTAAATAGAAAACGAGGTAGACGTTAAAAAACCACAGCGTACAGAATAATTATGAAATATATTTAAAAAAAAATAGGGAAGAACCTATGTTTTTCAAATATATTTTATTCACGGATGAGGCAACTGTCCATAAAAATGGAAATGGTCTCTTAATGTGTCGGCTGCTATTATCGGAGATCGCCGCCTAGGGTCATATTTTTTTTTAAATAAAGTTAATGGTGATAGTTTTCTCCATTTTTTTGCAAAATAATTTAGAAGAGTGAATTGAAGAATTGCCTTTAACTGTAGCGAGACGAATGCGGTTAAAGCTAGACGGCGCTCCGCCACATTTAGCAGGCAGGTGAGACAATATTTGAACACGAATTATAAAAATAAATAGATTAACAGAGGAAGTGCTGTACCGTGGCCAGCCATATCCCCGGATTTAACAAAACTAATTATTTTTTTTTATGGAATTTTGTTCAAGAACAAGTTTGTCAAATACCACCCACCACAATAAAAGACATGCAAATTAGAATAAGAAATGTGTTTATGAATATTAATGAGGCTCATTACAGTCAATAGTTCTTTTGAACATAGGTTTAGAGTTTGTATTTCAAAAAATGGTAGACATATTGAACATTTAACTAAATGATTGTAGTTGCTTCTTTTTTATAAATATGTGTACTTAAGTAGTCTTACTACTAAAAAACTGAATATATATGACGTTTTTTAACTATATATAACAATAGGTTTTTTTTACTCTATAATAATTGCTTTCTAATCAAATATTAAAACATGTAATGACCTAAGTTCTTAATATATGATGACTTATATATCATGTTTTACAAGAATACAAGTATTTTGACTTAGGAATATTGTAAAATAAAAAAATATTAAACATTCCATTTAGAAAAACGGAGATATGATCTGATTTTTTTTTCATTTATCTCAGATATCTTAGAGACAAATATATACAAATTTCGTTGCATTAAAAGTTAAGTCATGTTTCATTAATATCCTCACCAAATATGATAATCCTTTAAAAAAAATAATGACACTGCAAATAGAGTCTGCAACTCTTATAGTTAAACTTTTTCTCTATCAACCGATATCCCACTATTTGGACACCTTGTATATATATATATATATATATATATATATATATATATATATATATATATATATATATATATATATATATATATACCTATTTTTATATATATATATATATATATATATATATATATATATATATATATATATATATATATATATATATATATATATATATATATAAAAGGTAAAAGTCACTCGGCGCAATATCTGGGCTGTACGCTAGTTGATTGAACATTTCCCGATGAATCTAAGCTCTTGGGTTACCGTAGTAGTATGCGGTCTTGCGTTTGTCATGAATCAAAACAATTCTAGATGATGCATGCCTCTTCTTTTGTTCTGAATGACTTTCGGCAGGCGACGTAATATCTGACAATACACGTTCGCAGTGATCGTAATCTCTGGCTCCATAAATTCCACGAGCAACATATCTTTCTGATCCCAGAAAACGGTAGCAATGGTCTTCCTGTTATCGAAAATTTGTCTGAACTTTATTAGTTTGTTCGGAGAATGAATCAATTATTTGGATTGTTTTTTCGATTCTAGATTATCTAAAATAATCCACGTTCCATCCCCTGCCAGGATGGATTTCACCCTATGGATGAAAACCTACCTCAATACGCTCGCTGCAACTTTCTTTGAAAAGGGTATAGGAATGTTCGTTCACTGCTTTACGATGCACTGCACAAGCTTTACGATGACTATGTGGAACAGTAATTTTGATTGTACTTAACTCCTGGTAATAAAACTATTTTCTGATTTACATCGAAGTATGAAAAAAAGCCCTTGTATATCTTTAGTGACATTTATATCTATTTTATAATTTGTATATATAATCAATAAATGTATAAAACTGAAAAAAACTATACTTGAAAAAACTGCAACAAATTTACTGCAAAGGCATTGTGCAAGAATAGCCTGAAAAGTGTGATACCTTTTCCATATATGGCGGTGCGATCTCAGAGATCTTTTGCATTTGTGAAAAGTAGCTAAATTTTTAAGAAGTTCATGGTTCATGGTTTGAAGGTGGTTTATGTTTCATGTTGTTAAACCAACGCAAGTAACGCCTACGCATTCAAGGTTCCCCGTTGAAATTAATTGAGCAAATAATCAACAAAATTCATGACAACGTATTGGCCTATCGCAGGATGAAGGTTAGAGAGATTGTTGAAATAATAAACATATCGCTCGAACGCGTATGAAATATCCTTCACGAACATTTGGGCAGGAGATAGATATAAGAGCCATTTGTGCGGCGTTTCCTCACTGAGGACCAAACACGAAATCAAACGAGCATTTCACAGTAGTGGTTTAAAATATATAAGTGTAATCAAAAGAAATTTCTACAGCGCTTCGTGACTTGATAAATTTGGAATTCACACCAGAAATGGAGGAACAGTCAAACTAATACGGTCTTACTTGGCAAACGTGCCTCGAAGAAAGGGAAGAACCATCTTCGATGACCATTTGGAAAAGGGAAAGACGATCACAGAGGAGTATTATGTTAATTGATAAAAATGCCCTTGATTATTGGTCCAACGTGGCACCAGTGAAATTTGTCAATTTGCACTGCTAGTTAATGTTGTATCCACAGAACTGCTGTATTCTCAGAACTTGGCATCCCCCGACTTTCATTTTCCAAACATGAAGAAACGGCTACGTGGAAAGAAATTTACAACAAATGAAGAGATATTTTTTTCTTTTTTGGGTTTTACGCCACGATCTAAAACTCAAAAAGACGAAACGTTAACATTCAAAAGTTTGTATTTATTTTCGAAAATATTTGTATTTTTTAAAATTTTGTTCATTAGGTAAATTTATTACAGGAAAATATCACTGAGAAACTTGTCTCCGTTTGGTTTTTTTTATTTTTTACCCAGTGATTCTTTATTTATTTACATCAGAAGAGATATTTTTGATATTTTTTTGAGTTTTAGATCGTGGCATCCAAAATATATATAGTAGATTATATATATATATATATATATATATATATATATATATATTATTGACAGTATATATATATATATATATATATATATATATATATATATATATATATATATATATATAAACAAACCACAATCATTCAGACATTACTTAAATAAAGAGATCTTGGCAGGAACAGACTCTTTGGCCGAGTTCGACCAAGGAAGACCAAGATTCGTTTCCAAAGTCAAAAAAAGTCCCAAAATCGTTGGGCGGAGTATATGAAGTTAAAAGAAGACCAGCTTGAAAAATAAATCGATTTTCGATCTAGGAAACAATATTTCTTTTATACGGTATCTAATTTTTTACTCTACCCTCGTACATATAAATGGACGCAAAAACTTCACGATATTCTCCAGAAACGGAGGGTGTCACGCCATTGGTTTTATGGAATAATATTCTAAGGTAAATTCTATTTGACGTTAAAAATAACCAAAAGTAGCATATCGCGATATTATAAAATTTCTAATATGGATTTGTGTGATTAATCAATTCATACAGTACTTATCCTCAACCTTAAAACTGCAGTGTGAAAAGAATGTTAACATCAAGGATGTAAATACGGCTGTACTTACTGTGCTCCACTGTAAGCTTTCATAGCTATGACTGGCGAAAATAGATTTTATCAAATGTAATAATTTTCAAAATGGTCTAGTGACTACCATCATTAAATACATGAATTTCTTTAGGTATAACATGCAATAGTTTCTAATGTATTTAGATGTCCATAAAGAAAAATTTTATTGCTTATGCAGACATTTTATCATTTGGTAGACCAAACAAATTTTTATGGGGTTGACCAAAACTACGTCCGTGGTCTTTATGTGTGAATAATTGTCATGTAGTGAAAGGAAATATCAAATCTTCATTATTAATTAGAGGAGACCGCGAAGGCAAATATTCTTCTCCAGACTAGTAAAAAGAACTAAGAGCTAGAAGGTAGGAATTGGTATACATATTCACATTTATTAAGTAGATTCCAAATTATTCTAACTAATGAATGAAAAATAAACGAACATAAAAAATTCCAATATGAAATATATTAAATTAATGAATTCGTTGAAAATTTTAAATTAAGACTTAATAAATAAATGAATCAGCTGGAAAGATAATAAGAATTAAAATTCATTTCCTGGAAGAATCAAACTTTTTACTAAAGAAGACCGGTTTAATCGCTACTTGAATTAACAAGAATCGATTATAACTGAAATATTAAATTAGTTTTGTTAGAATAACTAAATGTGACATAAAAAAAAACTACGGTACTAAACATGTAAAGACAATTAAAAATGGTTAAAAAACAATCTTTATGTTTGTAACAATTCTAATTCCTTAATATTAAATACAGAGTACAGCAGATAAATGGGATATTACAGAAATTGAGTAATTAATCTCTATACTTTATATAAAAAAGTAGAAATATATTACTTAACAGAAGAAAGAAATTATTAGTGTTATTTTTAACGACGTCTGAAAGGTGACCTCCGACTCTTCGTAAACACTCTTCCAATTTCAACTGCACATTACTCATTGCACGGTTCAACATTTCTGGAGGAATTTGGGGTTTTTCTTGTAAATAAAAGTTTTAGCTCTGTAATATTTTGTGAAAAGTGGCACTTAAACTGTAATTGCACAATTTGGCACTTAAACTGTAAAAGATAGGCTTTTTTGACTTTCTCGGATATAGATCTAGCTTGTGACATTAAACTAAATCGTCCGCATATATAACAAAACTTATCCACTAGATTATTGCAAAATCGTCGACCAGAACTTACTTGCCATTTTATAGAAAATCGACTTAAACACTTGAACTGTAAACACTTACAACACTTACTGTAAACAAGATAGAAACAAACTAAACTATAGAAAATAATAAAAGTGCCATTGAAGGTTCGTAGAATACTGTGGAAATACCTCCTCTACTGTATTGTACTAATTCTTACGTTGTCCAGTTCAAAGTCAAGTACAAATAATTTGAACGAGCCCATGATATAAAGGAGAAGAGGTACTTGAAAATGGCACGTGTTAGGCCATTTGTGCGAAAAGGTGTATTAATGACTAGCTAAATGAAATGCAAAAAGAGCATTCTCATCATTGTTACAAAAATCATGTCGACCCGTGTTATTGTATTTATGTATCATCTGCTATATAGTCCTAACTTTTTACTGATTTACTCTGATGAAAAATTAATTTATTTATAAGTGCATACATTCCATAAAACGTCAAAATGTGACATTCATGTTTTATGATTTAGCGTAAATAAAACATCTAAAAAATCCGTCTATAGTATAAAGTCTTTACAAAAAGTATTATTAATTCGGGAAATCCCCGTACACCAGAGGACATGCTAAAAGCTTTTTATGAAGCATCTTACTTAATATTTTTCATTGGAGCGTATCAGATTTACGTACAAAATTTTAAAATTTGTTAAAATTTAAAATTAATTTTGTTCCTGGGCCATCAAAAGTATTTTAAGATTTTCATTTCTTTATTCTCGTGTACTCTCACGAATTATAAATTATGAATGAAAGTAATTTTTTTAATAGTAGTTGTTTAACCTTTCTCGAAAAAATTAATGCCACATAGAGTTTAGGCGAATGAAAAAATAAAGCTTCTGTTGGCAAAAGTTGTTCTACCTTTAGAAATAAGACTGATTTAAGGCAACAATGGTTGAAAATATATTTTAGTTCTAAATGACTGTTTAAAAAAATAGACCCCAATAAAAGATATAATATTTCTACATCGTATTAAGGATACATCGGAGATACAAGTGGAGGCAAAAGTATCAAAAATGAATATTAACCTTCCAGTAGTCACGTTAAGATTGGGAATATGAGTGGTCGCTGGGTACTCATCTTACTGATGACTAGTTTACCATTAGAGAACGTTGTATTTTTACTATATAGTGACTAAGACTATACAATTATATAATAGAAAGACACCTATTAAACTTATATTATTGAATTACGTACTTATTTAAAAACAAAAATATATTCAATACAATGTTTTTTAAAATAACATGCAAAACTTCTAATACACATACTTAAGAACTACAGTAAAAAAAGAACATAAAAATAACTTGAAAGTAGTCTAAAATAGCCACAGTAAAATTAAGTTTAGCCATGCTCTATTTCAAAACACTCCGGAAAAATTATTAGAGCGTGTTCCAAACATTCCTAAGTGTGACATTTTTTGAAGAAATATCGGGTGCGGCGATTTTTTTTTCTCTTCCTCTTTCCTTTGCTCTTTGATTTGCTGGTGGTTCCCAAAACTCTCCTGTAACTTCTAGTTCAAGGATGTCCCTAATCCTTAGTTTTATCGATCTTGTTATATGGTATTTCATACAGTAGAGCAAATTTATATGTAATCACGTATTAATTCAAAAGATAGTTTCCGCAAAAATTCTCTCAGTAATTTTTTTTATCTACGTCATTCGGCTTGTAAATAACTAGAGAATTTATACTGGTAACATTTAATTAACATTGAGTAAAATATTACTATTGACCACCTTCGAGTAGCATCTGCATAAAGTTTTTAGTGCTAATTATGTCTAGCTTATTTATTTCACTATCCATTGTGTCATGATGGTGTAAACTTGACATAAGCAAAACATTTTTACCTTTTACTGGGACATAATAAAAGAGCGTACAATTATCGTAAAAGGTAAATATTGACGACTTTTCAGGCCGATTTACTGGGCGGGTAAATTCAACAGGAAGCTGTATTTTATTTTTCCCAACCGTTCGTACAAGAGTCATCCTTAAATTCTTCTTTAGGCTTTCTATCAACTTAAAACTGGTAAATCAATTATCAGTAGTTACGTTCCGTCCACATTCTCTTATGAGTTCACACATCCTTTCCACAGCAACATCTGGGGAATTATTTACCTCCCAAGGACCCGCAAGCCAACATATATGTCCACATATAATTCCAAGTTACAAGTATAAAAAACTTTTGGGTCACAAAAAGCATACATTTTTATTCCGTATTTGTTCGATTTATTGGGTATGCATTGACGGAAAATACATCTACCTATAAATGATTCTAATTTTTTGTCAACTGCTACGCAATGAAAGGGTATAAATGCAGTTTTACATTTTTCTACAAAGATCTCAAAAATATCTCGAATCGTTGCCAATTAACAGATTTTCTAGCTTCAGGAGTTTCAAGATCGTCAAACCGAAAATGTCACATTAAGGATCGAAATCTTTGTAGAGACATAGTAGGCTAAAATGTCTCGATACTAGTACCATTTACACCCCAAAGATCTTGAGTGTTCATGTGATTGCTTTTCATTACCCCTGCCAAACCAAGAGCCCAAACAAGGCTTGAATTTCGACAGTGTCAGTTGTTTTGGCATCACGTTCTCGAGAATATCGATCTTGATTAGCCTGTATATGTTTATTTGTATTCTCTACAACATTTGTGGTAAATTTTCCGGAAAGAAATAACGCCATATTGACAAAAGAGTTTTTAGTGTTTTAACAATTCCTTGTAGACCAGATAACTGGATAGCTTAATTTTCTGATTGGGTCCCCACATTTTTTGTAGGACAGTGTTTCTTCCATTTGGTAGTTTGATTTTTACCTATGAAAAATGGACCAACAGCTTCTTGCAAAACACCCGATTCATTGTCTGAAAGATCCTGTTTACTATCTGTTCCATGTAAATCCAGTTCAATGACGTCTTCTTCCTCTTCATCACATTCATCAACGAGTAATTTCTCTTCATCAGAGGATTGGAAACATTGATTTATTAATTTATGTAGCCGATCTTTTCCTTTGTTATAGGACGCCGTTCTAAAAACGTATATGTGACAACAAAAAATAGCGAAAAGAACATGCCTTAACAAAAGAACACTGAAAAATAAAGTAATATGTTTTGTTACGTTAGCGGTCGCTGCGTATTCTCAGTCTGCAATCTCGAATAATTCATCAAATTCCGAAACTAGTCCTTGGTTCAATCAATCGCCTACTAATACACGTTCTTGCCGGAAGGTAGTGAGAAGCGCACTACTTAGAGGGGAGTGCAATGGAAATTATTGCCGAAACAAAACCGGTGTGGAGCGACAGTCGGTGTGCGACTACTAAAATGTTAATAAGACCATGCCAAATTAGTTCCAAACAGTTTAAGTTACATAATCTGAAAGTTTGGAATGTTTGAGAGCTTTTCTTTGAATATTTTTAAAGCGTTTAACTGATTATGTTAGTGAATCTTCATAAGATCACTAATAATATTACGATAATTTTAAATTGCAATAGCTTTCGAACGGCTTAGTCAATCGATTTGACATTTTCACAGTAACTTAAGAATTGAGCAAATAATATTTTGGCAATTTTTTAAACATTTTTGTAGCATTCTAACATACCTCCGATACATCCGTAAAGTTTAAAATATCGATTAAAATAATTACAAAAATATATAATATTTAAAAGTTTTAATTAATATTTAAGTATTAAAAAATCCATGTTCATTGTTCTAAATGTTCGATGTTTCTGCCCAAAGGTTAAAATCAAGGCATATTCACTAAAAGAAGTTAGTTCAAATTTTTTCATATTTTATGTAATTATTAATTTAATTTTAAGTTATAGATTAAATTTGCTCTTTCTCTTTTAATTACACATTATTTTCTCGCATTATCTTTATTAATTTTCCTTTTCTATGTTCTATAGAGCAAATATATTCATTTATGATTTTCAGATTGTACCTCCGATACATCCTTAATACTTTATTACTTCAATATTCAGATTAGAAAATAATAGATTAATATAAAACTCATTAGAACGAAAAATAATTGTTATACATTTTGAAAAAGGTCGATAATGAATTTAACAGCAGTCTGTTAAGTCATGTTAACGATGTACAATTTTAGAGTAAGAACTACGACGGTCAGTAAACATTCAAAATGTTTTTTAAGAAGAGAATATTTAGGTTAGAGGAACGAAAAGTCACTCAGGGTCATTTTTTCCAAATATGGTACTTGGACCGACGACAATTGTACTCTTGATTAAAAAAGATTGATGGGTAATGTGCATTTTCATCGCTCAAAACTCAAGCATTGTTATTCCACAAATATTGACTTTTCCAATCAACATAATCGTACGACTTTTTAATACTATAGCACCAAAAATAAATTTTTATATTATTTTAAATTACCTCTAATCATATTTTAAACTAATTCAAGTAAATTAAAGCAGACAATTAAATACCAAGAAGAGAGATTAGAAAAGGTTGAGAGAGAAATGATAAGAAATAACATTGCAGTGCAAGGATTGATTGATACCGATAGGGAAGAACAGAGGCAAGTAAAAGAGAAGGTGCAGAAATTGCTGAGGGAAATGTGAGTAGAAATTAATGCAGTGGTAGATATAAAGGAAATCACGAAATTGGGAGGCGAATCGCGAACATGGGACAAGAAAATGGAAATATTTAATAAGACCAAAGAACTGAAAAGGGGAGATATCTGTATTAATGATGACTATACAAAAAGGGTTCAAGGGGAAAGGAAACTTTTGATACCCTACTTAAAACAGGCAAAACGAGAGGATACACAGCCTATCTTAGATACAACAAAATGATTGTGGGCGGACAAACGTACAGAATAGAAGATATGGAAAGTCCAGAAATTATAGAAATGGAAAATAATAAACGCACAGCTAACAAAAAGTCGCCGGAGAGTGAGACCCTCAATTAATAACTGAGAAAAATCACGAAAACTGAGCGTAAAAACTGGTAAGAGAAGGTGGAGGGACGAACAAAGATGACGACGAATGGGGCAATGAAAAGGAAAACAAACAAAATTGCAAATAGGAAAAGGAAGAAAGAACATGCGGTAATACGAATTGGGACCTGGAATGTAAAAACATTTTTCGCTATAGAAAGGATGAAGGAGGTCGCCAGAGAAATGCTGGAATATAAAATAGTAGTATTGGCTTTACAGGAAGTAAGATGGAAATGAGAAGGAAGAATTGACAGGGAAGAATATGCAATACTGTATGAAGGGGAAGATAAGCAAACTCAAAACGGGAGTGGGTTTTTGATAAGCAAAAACTCGAGAAAGGATTTAATAGAATTAAAGAAAATAAATAGGAGAATTTTATACATTAGATTAAAGGATGATATAGCCAACATTACAATCATAAACGCCTATGCACCAATAGAGATAGCAAATAAAGAAGAGAAGGATGAGTTCTACGATAAAATAAGTAAAACTTGCGAAAAATCACCAAAACATGACACACACATCGTTATGGAGGATTTCAATGCAAAAATGGGAAAAGAAGAATACTGGAGAGGAGTGGCTGGAAGAGAAACTTTGCATAACGAAACAAACAACAATGGAACGAGTCTGGGAAACTTAGCAACAGAAATGGAAATGTACATAGTTAGCACAAAATTTTAACACAAAACGCAGCATAAAGTAACCTGGTTAATCCCAGGCAGAACGACAGGAAACCGGATAGACCACATCCTCATAGACAAAAGAAGACAAAAAATGATACAACATATAAGATCGTTCTGAGGAGCAGACGTGGGTACAGACCACATTCTAGTGATAGCGAAGCTTAGGTTAAGAATGTTAGCTGGAGTGAATTTACCAACAAACAGACGGAGATGGAACATCGAGATGATAACAGCTAAGGAGTCACTATACGAAGAAGAAGTCAGAAAACTACTAGCAGACAGTCCAAAAGACAAAAGCGTAGAAGTAGTATGGAGTAATATAAAAAGATGTATTAATTACGCTGCAGATAAGATAATAATAAGAAAATCCATAGAAGGAAAGAAGGAATGGTTTGACGAAGAATGCAGAGGAAGATGGCTGCTAAATTGAAATGGTTATGAACAGGGAGTGATGTAGACCACAGGGCATATCAGGAAGTTAGAAAAAACAACATTAAACTAGTAAATACCAAGAAAACAAAATGGATAGCGAAAATGATGGAGATGATGGAAAAAATATAATAAGAATAACATAAAATTATACAGATATATCAAAAGACAAAATACGAAAAGAAACAAAATAAACATAAGTAGCACCGAATGGGCGAATCATTTTAAGAATATATTAACAGAAAGCAGAACGATGACGAAAAGGGAAATGGATGGAAATGGAAAAAATTTAATAATGTAATAACATTGATGATAAGATACGGCGGAAAAGCCTTTGAAAGAAGGATATTTAATTATTCCAATAAGTGGAAAAAGGGATAATAAGGGAGATCCAAAAGACTGTGCAAATTACAGGGAATTACCTTACATAGTGTTGCATATAAGAAACTGACCATGATAATAAGATGGTAGATCTTTAGAAGAGATATGGTAGATCTTTAGAAGAGACAGATCTACCATAGACATACAGTACATATAGTACATATAGTAAAGCAAATAATCGAAAAATCTCAGGAATGTGGAATGGAATCACAAATAATGTATATTGATTTCAAACGAACTTTCGATAGTTTGAAACGAAAACCAGTAATAAAAGCTATTACGGACTTGAAAATACCGGGCAAGCTAATAAGACTAACAGAAATTGCAATGAAGAATTCACAAGCAGTAATTAGAACAGCCGAAGAATAAACAGATGATTTCGAGATGTTTATATTAACATTGTTTATATTAACACTGAATGTAGTAACCAAAGAGTGTAATTTCACGGAAGAGTCATTAATAAAGCGATACAAGCAGTTGCATACGCAGACTATGTTACTGTGCTAGCTAAAGACAGAATAAGCCTGAAAGACGCAATCCGGACAAGAATCAAAGACGGACAAGAATCAAAGAAAAGAGGCCTCACAATACATCAAGAAAAAAGCAAATATATGAAAATAAGAAAAGAAAATAGCAGAATTACAAATAAATCAGTAAAAATACGTAATTACGAATTTGAAATAGTGGAAAACTTTAAATATTTGGGAATAATAATAAATAGCAAAAGCGACAGAAACATAGAGATTGATCACAGAGTACAGGCGGGATACAGAACCTATTATAAATTTAAAAGCATTATGAAAAGCAAAAACATAAATATAGATATGAAAATTAAGATATATAAAGCAGCTATTAGATCGGTGGTGACCTACGGTGCCGAGATAATGAATTTAACAAGCTTGGAACAGGAAAAGTTACAAATATAGAATATATGGATTAAAGAAAGTTGCAGAAGATAAATACACAAGGTTAATGAATTTTGAAATAAGAATCATTTTGAAAGGAGAACATACAGTGAAGACCATAAAAGTGCAAAGACTTTGCTAGTTTGGCCATAAAAGAATAATGGAAGACAACAAAGAAGTAAAGAAAATTACAACGTGGAGACCAGATATTAAGAGAGCAGAGGGAGACCGAAAAGTAGGTAGGAGGATAAGGTGCGGGAAGACATAAGAAAATTGGAAATACAAGCAAGGTGGGAAAATATACAGGACCGAGATACGTGGAAGAAAATAACGGAAGAAGCAAGGACAAACAATAGGATGGAATTAGTCAAGAATAGAGGAACGTGGACTAACTCATAACAAGAAATGAGTTTCTAGGGCACAAAAGAATTGAGCAGCTACAATTCCTAAGGGAATGTAGAGCCATATATATATATATATATATATATATATATATATATATATATATATATATATATATATATATATATATATATATATATATATATATATATATATATATATATTGTTAGTTCGGAGTGTTTCGCGGATTGAAGAATACATTAGACTATTAGTCGGGGAGTACATCCGATCGTTTGTGTCCCGTTTGTTGGGAACGTGCAGCCAAATTAGTTCAGCCTCATTTGCTGCCTAGGCTGGTTAGTTGATACCAGACAAATATGGACTTCAGCTCAGCAACCGAGCCAGCCAGATGAAGAAGCCTGCCAGAAGTTCTTTGTATCTATAAGCATTAATTTTGCCTAAAATATTGGCGTTGGAAGAAATACACCCCCAGATCATTATTGAACCGCCCCCTAACTGGCGTTTAGGGAAGGTTTGTATCTTTTCGTAAATCATGCCAGTAAAATTTCTAGCTGTATGGCCCATCAAAATTCATTTTCCTCTATCGGAAAACAATATTTGTATACACTGAGCATTCCAAGTCATCGCTCATTTGGCAAATTCCAGCCGTTGGATTTTATGCCTAGGCAGCAAATGAGGCTGAACCAATTTGGCTGTGTATTCGAAATTTCCAGAACGATTAATTGTGTTACATATAGTTTTTCAAACACATTTACCCCGGTTTTTTTGATTATTTCAGCGCTTGAGAAATTCTCAGTGGAATTCCCAATCTCAAAATGGTTATTTCGTCTCTAGTGGTAATTTTTTTTGGCTTTCGAACTTTTTTTCCCATACAATATATATAATTATATATAATTATATATATGTATACATATATATATATATATATATATATATATATATATATATATATATATATATATATATATATATATATATATATATATAATATTATCATACATACATATATAATTTATCAGCAAAAGCGCTACAACTCAACCTTGAGAAGTAAAATGTACTAATTTCAATTTTTTCGAAATCGCGATAACATCTGAAGTCTCTTTTCACTGGTTCTTGGACTATACAGAAAACAAAAAACCAACCGTTTAATTAATTAACCGTTTAATTAATTCACTAATTAACAGTAAATTTTTCAAGACGAGTGATTTACGCTCGAAAAATTCTAATGGTTTGGTATCTAAAGACGGCTGGTTTGTTTCCAGCTGCCGGACTAATTTTGAAGGCTTCATCAAGAACAGAACTTGATAACAAACAACACATTGCGGCTTGTCATCCCAGGAAATGAATCTATATTTTAAATGTTTCATTGTATAATCCGATCTTTTTCTTTACTGTTTCACCAGATGGTGCATTTCGTTTTATCACAAATTTGTAAATTTTATTTAATATTATTAATTTATTTATGTTATTTATTTATTTTGTTATTAATTTATTTTTTAACACTGACTGGGAGAAAAAATTGTAGTACTTGTTTTCGTAAAAACGTAATTAACAATGAAACTCTTCGTGAACAATGAAACCTGCTTAAGCGCGCTCGGGACGAATCACCCATGTAGCATGCCCGGGCATGTGGCGCGAGGTACGCGAGCGGGTCATTTTACAAGTGCGTGTAAATGCATGACACAGGTTCGAACTAGTAAAAGTAATATAAGAACAAAGGGTTACACAAGTCTTGTAGGTCGGTACTTGTGTCTATGTGCGGTATTTCGGTATAAATGTAATGGCCCATTTACACATATATGCGTCATTTGTCTTTTAATACCAATTCGTCATCTAATACAAATACAAATAGATGATTCGTTTTTTTAATGATTCATAAGCATGCGGACACGCTCGTAGGAGTTATAAGCCATTGTAAAATAAAAACTATTATTCATAAATCACAATACGGAAAAAAGGACGAATCGTCGGCGTGTTAATTGACGGATGTAAAACTTTGATAAACGTCAAATTGAAATATTGTAGTGAAGGAGTCGCAATGTTTTTTACATAACTTTTTGGTTATATAATGGGTCGCGACACTAAAAATTTGAGAAACGATGGATTAGAAGTATTTATTAAGACGTATCAAATATTATAATATAATCACTACAGTACCAGTTATAACTGGTTTCTTTAAATAATAAATATTAACAGAATAAATAAACACAGAAAATGCTCAATTATATAAATATTTTTCAGTTATAGAAACCACAACTAACGCGCGAGAAAATCGTTGAGCTCTCGGTGATGTTGTCATATATGAGTTTATCACATATTTGATGTTCCTAAAGAGAAAATATGAAACAGAGAGTTTTAACACTTTCGGAAAAAAACGATATTATCTATAGTTTGAAAAAATTGAATTAATGTTATCTATCCTTCAAAGATGTATAACATTACTAAATGAACTGTTTGTGGATAGCCTGGGAACGAATGCCCTTGGAGCACTGTGCAACCCCAAAATATCGTCACTATAGATAGAGCTCTTAATTACAGGAAACACCGCATGAACACCAATTACAAAGTGGCTTCTAGAAACAACATCGTACGTCAACTAGCAGGCACCACGTTGGGCGCACAACCCAGGACAGTAAGAACTACAACTTTGGCCTTGTGTTATTCATCCGCGGAGCATGCATGCTCGGTGTGGTATAACACTAGCCAGGCCAGACTAGAGGATATACTACTCAACGTATTCTGTCATATCATTCCAAGCTGTTTGATTAACATTGAATAATAAACTATACTGCCTTGCCGGTATATACATCCCCCCTGCGGAATGCGGATGCGCAGTGGAAGCCAGGAGCAAAAAAATTAAATCATATATATCTACAAGTCATCTCCTATCCGGGCATCAATATGCCCATCGCCGTCTCAAATCGAGAAAGCGTTTCCTGCACACAACAAAGAATCTTACCTAAACATACCTCAACAAACTAAATTACAAACGTGGCAACATAAAAATAATTATTTATTTCTACCTTATAAAACTGGGAATATGTTGGCTTCAAAATAGAGAATAGTCATAATTTTTACGTAAAAAAATACCCATGGTCAATATCGATATCTCACGCCTTTTGCCAGATATTCGTGTTCGAATATTCCATTGCACATCTTGTCGATAGCTGAAAAATATGTAATTGTGCGCCTTGTGTGCCTTGAATGTTGTGTACAAATTATTACGCCTCTATGACAACTGTCATTGTTTTCTATCTCTCCTATTAAACGTACGTGGAAACAAGTTTCTCCAATCTTAAGTTGGTTTGTAAAAAATACCCAGATTTGATCAGTTCCCTTGCCGTGCTTTAAGGAATATGCTCTGCATTTATGCACAAGTAAATTACAATAGTCGCGCTCCAGTTAGAAGGTATGAAAAGCGCTACCCAACCAGAATTATGCCAAATCGACAAATTTTTGAAAGAATTTTCAATCATTTAGGCGAAACAGGTTTGTTTTATTATAACAATCCTGGTGGACGACCGAAACGTATAACGGTAGAACAAGAAGAGAACATTTTGGTTAGTATCGTGAAATCCTGAACTAAGTACTAGGCGTTTGGAGACATCTACAGAAATGAGCAAATCTACTGTTTCAAGAGTTATCTATAAACAAAAATTGTTTCCCTACCATTTTTCGTCTGTTCAAAATTTATTGCCACAAAATATGCCGGCTATATCAGAATTTTATCAAAATCTACCACTAATCATTATTACGCCCTGGAAAATCCACACCTATCAATAGAGCGACATTTCCAGCACTTCCACTATTTGAGTTTCCGATAAAACTGAATGTAGATCAATATGTGCAGTTTTTTGAAAATGATTTATTAAACCTTTTGGACAGTATACCTCTAAAGTTAAGACAAGTCATGTGGTTCATGCAAAATAAAGCACTCGCAATTGCCAGAAGAGCTGTCGGTAATTAAATAATACTATCTGAGCGTTATGCGGAGTTTGAGAGAACAAATTCGTCGAAAAAGTCCAGATTTGTGGAATGAAAACTCTTGGATTTTGTATGACGACAACGCATCATCTCACAAGGCTGTCATTGTGAACAAATTTCTGGCCAAAAACTCAACAAATACCATCGAACAACCACCGACTTCTTTCTCTGTCCAAAATTCCAATTACCACTTCGAGGCACCCGTTTTCAGTCAATAGAACACATAAAAGATAATTCGCGGCGAGAATTGATGTCAATTTCGGAAAATGCCTTTAAAAATTGTTTTGATAATTGGATTATTCATTGGCATAAGTGTATTATTTCGGAAGGGGCCTACTTTGGAAGCGATACAATAAATTTGGATAAATAATAAACATTTTGTGTTTTATTGACCAATTTCCGGTTTTTTTGACAGAATGTCAAATATATATGTATATATATATATATATATATATATATATATATATATATATATATATATATATATATATATATATATATATATATCATCATCATCAGCCCGCATCGATCCACTGCAGGATGAAGGCCTCTTCAACATGCTTCCAACCTTCACGGTCCTGGGCTTTCCTCTGCCACTCGGGTCCAATATACTTAACGATGTCATCAATCCATCGTGCTTTCGGTCTTCTTCGCGGACGTTTGCGATCAAGCGGTATCCACTCCAGGATTGCCCTGGTCCATCTGTCTTGTAATGTAATGTAATGTAATGCCAATGTTGTAATGTCTTGTAATGCCAAGCATACATCTTTCCATTCCCCTCTGTGCCACCCGAAGTTTTTGAATTGATTGCGATGTGAGTGTCCAGGTTTCACTTCCGTATGTCATAACGGGTAGAACGCACTGATCGAATACTTTTCTTTTCAGGCGAAGTGGGAGTCTGCTCTTAAACACTATGTTGAGCCTACCAAATGCCTGCCAGCCACATTTAACACGCCGTTCCACCTCCCGGGCGGTATTCCCCTCCATGGAAATCCTCTGCCCAAGATATATAAAGCTGTCCACAATCTCTAAATCCCTTCCTAAAACTGAAATTCTTCTGTCCTGAGCGAAGTTATTAAACATAACCTGACTCTTTTTCAGGTTTATTTTCAAGCCAAATGGTTCGCCAGCCCTTTGCAGTTCTTGTATGCGTCTTTGCAGCTCCTCTGGGTCTTGTGAAATGAGAATAATATCATCTGCAAATCTAAGATGGTTTAAGTTTGCACCATTGATCTTTACACCATCCTGTTCCCAATCCAGTTTACGGAATACTTCTTCAAGGCCAGCCGAGAAAAGAATAGGCGATATTGCGTCACCCTGCCATACACCTCGTTCTATATTAATTCCCACTTCAAGATCATCAAGGTGAATTGTGGCTGTAGCTCCATCATATATCGATTCTAATAGGTTTACATAGGCTCTCTCTACACCTTGGCTAAGCAGTGCATCCATTATCGCATGCTTTCGTAGTCGATAAAAGCCAAGCACAGTGGCATGGTGTATTCGTTGTGCCTTTCTATGACCTGCTGTACAACCTGGATGTGATCCATTGTATTGAATCCACTTCTGAATCCTGCTTGTTCTCTTGGTTGTGCGTCATTCATTTTTTTTAATATTCTTTTAGAAATTATCTTAGTGAAAACTTTGTACATCACTGATAGGAGGCTTATTGGACGGTAGTTCTTTAAATCTTCGTGTGCTCCTTTTTTATGTAAAAGGATCACTTCTGCATTTTTCCATAAGTCCGGTACTTTTTGTTCTTTGAGGCATTTTAAGTATAATTTTGCCAGTGTTTTATGTAACGTACGACCACCAGCTTTTAGCATTTCGACAGTTACACTATCCTTTCCTGGAGCCTTGCCGTTCTTTATCAATTCTATAGCATTTGTTACTTCCTCCACTAGGATATCTGGCATTATATATTGTTCTTCCTGGGTATTGTTGTCCCTGACTGGCTCTGATGACATGACAGAAAGAAGAGACTTTTTAAGGACAAAAAAGTGCGCTTTCCAAAAATTCATGCTTCTTAAAAAAGCAAGGCTTTACTATTTTTTACTTACGATAATGCCAGCACTACCATGCTATCTACGTCACTGTTTATTTGAATTTTTCAGCAATACTACCAAATTATGTCTCATTCTCATAACTCGTACTACATCAGCAGGCTTCAACTTTTCATTTCAAACCATTTTAACATTATTAAGAAATTTAAAATTTTATTTTAGAACATTGCAAAGCTTGCATTGCCTCTGTATTTTAGGTTTAACAACCAAAAGTTATTTAAGAACATTTTTATCACTTTCAATGGTTATTATCATAATAAGTTTTTCGACATACCATTACGGACCGCCCTGTATTTGCAAGTATGGAAAATTGTAATTATACTGAAGAACTTAAATATGTTACACTATAAAAAATTGGTACACAATGACTGGGTTATGCAATGGTAAAAGAATCAAGAAATTATACTTACATTTAACAGAAAAAGGAATAATCAGTAAATCCACTATGGTTATTATAACACTCTATAGTGCTTGGACACAATGATGCCAGTCGAGTATAGTTTCCAAAAATTCTTCTAACTGCAGTGTTACGAATGTTTGACGTACGGTATGCAAGCTGACTGTATGGTATGACTGCAACTTACTGGAAATTTTTATAAAAAATTGTAAATCTAGGACGAATACTTTTAGGAAGAATCTCGGACTTATGCATAACTCTAACTCTCAAATCTATTATACATATCCTCATAATAGTAGGATAGCCATACACAAAAATCTCGCAATTTCAGGAAATCTTAAACTCGCATCCATACTAATAAATTGTTCCTTGTCAAATCCCTACTGAGTATATACGCATAAAAAAACCCTACAATATTTCTTAAACCTTAAAACATGAAAGTTAGCAAGCAAAAAGTGTATACATTTTTGAAATGAAAGAGGGGACTGACTAAATCTTCGCGTAACCAGCAATTGAGTGAATTCATATGTTATGTGATAACAGGTACGAGGGTTGCTATTTATGTATCCGCTATTATCAACAATGGTGTTGCTAGGTACCATCTAACATATACATCGTAAAGTTTACCATTGTTGACTGTATACGTACTCGTATACCGTCATTGTACCGTATTTTGTCATACGGACACTATTTGTGTTGTTTAATGACTTGGAAATTTCAACTTAGTCAAAATTGGATTAAATGGAATTTTTGTACGATGATTTATTACGACTTTTGACGTAGATTATCTCAGCAACAGTGCATCAATCAACTCACTTCGACTTTTGGCGATAAAGGACCATCTAAAACCACTGTATATCACTGGTTTAGTGAATTCAATCGGGGTCGTCGTTCACACATGATCTATACATATATATATATATATATATATATATATATATATATATATATATATATATATATATATATATATATATATATATATATATATATATATATATATATATATATATGATGATGATGATGATATATATATATATATATATATATATATATATATATATATATATATATATATATATATATGATGATGATGATGATATATATATATATATATATATATATATATATATATATATATATATATATATATATATATATATATATATATCATCATCATCATCATCATCATCATCATCATCAGTCCGTATCGATCCACTGCAGGATGAAGGCCTCTTCAGCATGCTTCCAACCTTCACGGTCCTGGGCTTTCGTCTGCCACTCGGGTCCAATATACTTAACGATGTCATCAATCCATCGTGCTTTCAGTCTTCTTCGCGGACGTTTGCGATCAAGCGGTATCCACTCCAGGATTGCCTTGGTTCATCTGTCGTCCCATCGCCTCGCTATATGGCCTGCCCATCTCCATTTCAATTGTTTTACTCTTCCAATGATGTCACAGACTTTTGTTTGTTCCCTGATCCATGCGCAGGACTTTCTGTCTCGTCTTGTAATGCCAAGCATACATCTTTCCATTCCCCTCTGTGCCACCCGAAGTTTTTGAATTGATTGCGATGTGAGTGTCCAGGATTCACTTCCGTATGTCATAACGGGTAGAACGCACTGATCGAATACTTTTCTTTTCAGGCAAAGTGGGAGTCTGCTCTTAAACACTATGTTGAGCCTACCAAATGCCTGCCAGCCACATTTAACACGCCGTTCCACCTCCCGGGCAGTATTCCCCTCCATTGAAATCCTCTGCCCAAGATATATAAAACTGTCCACAATCTCTAAATCCCTTCCTAAAACTGAAATTCTTCTGTCCTGAGCGAAGTTATTGAACATAACCTGACTCTTTTTCAGGTTTATTTTCAGGCCAAATGGTTCGCCAGCCCTTTGCAGTTCTTGTATGCGTCGTTGCAGCTCCTCTGGGTCTTATGAAATGAGAATAATATCATCTGCAAATCTAAGATGGTTTAAGTTTGCACCATTGATCTTTACACCATCCTGTTCCCAATCCAGTTTACGGAATACTTCTTCAAGGCCAGCCGAGAAAAGAATAGGCGATATTGCGTCCCCCTGCCGTACACATCGTTCTATATTAATTCCCACTTCAAGATCATCAAGGTGAATTGTGGCTGTAGCTCCACCATATATCGATTCTAATAGGTTTACATAAGCTCTTTCTACACCTTGGCTAAGCAGTGCATCCATTATGGCATGCTTTGAGATGGAATCAAATGCTTTTTCGTAGTCGATAAAAGCCAAGCACAGTGGCATGGTGTATTCGTTGTGCCTTTCTATGACCAGCTGTACAATCTGGATGTGATCCATTGTACTGAATCCACTTCTGAATCCTGCTTGTTCTTTTGGTTGTGCGTCATTCAGTTTTTTTTAATATTCTTTAAGAAATTATCTTAGTGAAAACTTTGTACATCACTGATAGGAGGCTTATTGGACGGTAGTTCTTTAAAACATCCTCTGCTCCTTTTTTTATGTAAAAGGATCACTTCTGCATTTTTCCATAAGTCAGGTACTTTTTGTTCTATGAGGCATTTTGAGTATAATTTTTCCAGTGTTTTATGTAACGTCCGACCACCAGCTTTTAGCATTTCGACAGTTACACTATCCTTTCCTGGAGCCTTGTCGTTCTTCATCAATTCTATAGCATTTGTTACTTCCTCCACTAGGATATCTGTCATTATATATTGTTCTTCCGTGGGTATTGCTGTCCCTGACTGGCTCTGGTCTTCATATAACTGGGAATAAAATCTTCTGACAATCTCTAACATTTGGGTACGCGCCCTGCACACTGTGCCATCCTCACGCTTTAAAGCATATATTTGCGTTCTTTTGTTTCTCAGCTTCTGTTTAGCTTTGTTAGTTCCTTTGTTTTCTTCCAGGGTTTTTGCACTAGCTGCATATTGAATCGGCGCGTGTCCTCTCTGATACGTTTTCTTATGGTTTTGCAGAGCTCAGTGTACTCGACCCTGCCAAAAGGACTACCTGCATTTCTCATTGCTCGCCGTTTCTTCATTAAATCAATGGTCTCACTGGAGATTTTTGTTTGTTTGAGACATTTTTCTTCTGGTGCTATTGAAGCAGCCGTTTGAAGTACATTGTTGGCGATTTCTTCATATTGAACTGATATTTCCACCTCCTCTGTTTGAGGTTGTACTGTCATATTTCAACATATTGAAATACATGTTGAAGGTATGGACCGTAATCTGCTACGCTGGTCTAATGCGGGTTGGCAGATATATATATATATATATATATATATATATATATATATATATATATATATATATATATATATATATATATATATATATATATATATATATATATATATATTAATTTTTATTCATTTATTTAGCTTTTACTAAAGTTATTTTTGCACATTATTATGAGGAAAATAAAAATTTTATAAAAATAGGATGATCGACGTATGTGATGTGTATGTATGTGTATGTATTAGTTTAAATTCAGAGGTCAAAATAATTTTTTCAACGTCGCGCGATCTTTAATAATACGATTATTAAATTATATTTGTCGGTTATCTCTATATTCAATTAAGGCACTGTTTATTGATATGTTTGGTTAAATTATTGTTT
Source organism: Cosmopolites sordidus (assembly GCA_031761425.1). NCBI lineage: Eukaryota > Metazoa > Arthropoda > Insecta > Coleoptera > Curculionidae > Cosmopolites > Cosmopolites sordidus. The sequence goes on from JARFXV010000546.1 coordinate 508,098, forward strand.
CCAATAATGTTTTTCATATTTGAAGTTTGGTGAGTTTTGGTGAGTAATTTTTGTTAATCTAACTAATATTATAAACGTGAAAGTATGTTTGGCGGAAAGTCACCTTTCGCATGTTATTTATATATTTTTTTCTTTGCCGTATGTTAATATATTTCCAGTTTTTTGAATATTAACTTTTATAAGTAAAGCGTACGCATTTTAGTACGCGTTTCTCTGCTGCATCTACAACTTTTCGCCCCCTAAGATGCGGCAAATTCGTTAGTAACTAATTCTTTAGTTAGTAGTCTACTGCTTTTAAGAAAAAACCAAAAACTTGTTAAGTTATCACTTTCTCAAAATGGTATTTTTCTCTACTGGAAAAAATTCTCTCGTACACTGATATTATATTTTATACAACAATTTACTTTTGATTATGTTATATTCCATTGTTTTTATTAGCATGTTTCAATATCGGTGTAAGCGAGTTCAAAGCAAATATTCTTTTCTTTTCTTGTTAACAAACAGTATAGTCCTCCTCTACCCATGTTATGAAATAGTTATATTTCTACTATAAATAGGAAAATGTTGTCAATGTGATATGTTATGACGATAGGAGACATTTATAACATATTACTAAATTTTTCGTTCCTATTTGCTTGTCCTAGAAATGTAAGGAAAAAATATTCTAACTAAAAAAACCTTTTTAAATAAATGGAAATTTTTTCCGCAAAAATGTCAAAATCTACCTTTATCTCTGTGAGTCTTGAGAATATTCTTCCATAAAAATACTTCCGAAAAAGAATGGGTATATCAATTATGCTAAAATCACTTCGGCTATTGACGCAAATAAAACTTGATATACGACCGCTGACCGAAAAGGGCCAAAGAAGTGATTTGTCGAATGTGAGGGCTGAAGTGTTATTGTTAGCGTTGAGCTGTTGGAAATAATTCCCTAAATGGGAACACAGGGCCTTGCGGACAATGGTGTTGATGGAACTTTTAAAAATACTAATAAGTATAATAGTACCAGGAATAAATGATATTAATTAAATTAGCAGATACTTATTTATATACAGGTAGAACGTCTAGATAACTCGTTTGATTACTAAGAGGAAAAATTTAATTTACACCTTAAAGCCGGTTTAGTTCCTTAAGAACTCACCAAAGATCGATGTTTTTCTTTCGATGTAATCGAACCAGACCCAGGCGTCTTTGATTCCGAACATCAGACAATGTAGGTGAACGTTTTATAGTAACGCCACCTAGAGGTCGGCGTACTACTAACATATTTTAACCTTTAACTTGTGACCCTTGCGGGCTCGATTTAAATAAACAAAAACAGTATTTGTTTACTTGACTACTTTATTTTACTGCAGCTGCTTACTTGACCGAACGAATTATCAATATACATTGATTAACTAACTGTATTATTAAACATAGGTAGTACAATTAGACGAACCATGTCTCGTTCGATTAGTAGGAGGAAAAAAATAATCCACATCTTAAGACCGGTTTCGTTTTTTAAGAAGTCATCAGTTAAACTCGTATATTTTCCTTTCGAAGTAATCGAACCGGACCTAATCTTCCAGCAGAAACCGTTTTTAAGATGTAGATCAATTTTTTCCTCCTAGTAATCCAACGAGGCATAGTTCATCAATTCGTACTACCTGAATATATATATATATATATATATATATATATATATATTGTCCTATATATTGTTATATATATAGTGTCCTTTACCTAAATACTGTTATCTAATCCCAAAAGACATATACCAGATATGGCGGTTAATAAATCTTTTTTTAAGTGAAATCTTTTCTAGCCGCGTTGAACGATTTTTGGCAGGAGCAAAACTTATGGGTTCACGTCACCGACATGCTAGTGATGTGCTGCGCCAGACTGTATCACTTTTCTGTATCTTGTAGTCCATTTTGATCGCTTTTCGACGGTATAAACCACATTTTTGGTATTCTGTTGTGTGTTGTTTTGTTTGGTTTTTGTTAATATAGATCTAAGAGTAATTTTTAATAGCAGTGCTTTTTTGGTAGTATGTCACTGTCTTTAAAAACTATTATTGTCAATGTAAGTATCATTGAGATACACAAAATATATTTACTCCCTATCTTATCATTATATACAAGTATACAACGGCTTTCACTCGCGTTTTTCTTTTGACTGAACAAGAAAACCCGTACGTGCCCGTAAATGCTCTTTATTTGGGTCGAAACTCGTCATGTTTACCACACGAGAAATATGACGCTAATTCGAAATCGTTTAAACATCAATGGCGTTTTGAAAGCTGCTGTAGCAACAAAATGACATAAGAGATTAGACTGTGAACCGACCCTTCTTTCCAGCGCTTTCCATCTCTTAAAAATATTAATAATTATTAACCGCCACTCCTGGTATGTATGTTTTTTAATATCCTATTATTATAAATTATATTCTCAGATTTGTCTGTTTCGTTCATACCAGTGATTTGTGTTAAATGTATGCAATAGAAAATATTAAATTTTAGGACTTGCCGTTGACTATATAATGATGAAAAACATGATTTATCCATCATATCAGCCTAGGCTAGTGGGGTTTACAATACCAAGATGAGAAAGCAGTTCAGCTCCTCCAAGTCTGTTTAGTACCTTACGAACAATATGGCAGTTTGTAAGAGAACTGCTCGTTGTCTTACTGTAGTAATCAGCTTTGAAACACGAAGAATTTCCAGGTTTTTGGAAAAGGCATTGCTTAGTATGCCTTCGTCGGATATAACAAAAGGTAACACCTCCACTTTCTGGAGTTTCTATTGATTTTTCAGATCAAATGCTACATTTTCATACTTCGTGACTTTTCCATTTCAGTTTTTCTAATGTTGTTAGAGAGTAGTAACGCAATGTCAATTATGAAAGCTCTCCTCTGCTTTTTGGTAATTAGAACAATATCCGGCCTATTATAGTCAATCGTCCGATCTGTTGTAATTGGTCTATCCTAGTAAAGAATTGTATCGGACTCAAGTACGGTGGAAGGCGCGTACTTGTAATATGGTAAAGGTATCTTATCAAATTGCGAATGCTTTAAAGCGATTTGCTGGTGTATAATTTTCGCCAGCTGATTATGCCTGCATAGGTAAGCATTAGGGGCAAGGACTGGATACCCTCCAATAAGGTGTTAATCGTTTTTTCCACACCACCGCACTTCCTGCACTTGTCGACAACATCCATGTATAGTATATGTCTTTCATAATTTTTTGTCCTTACTACCTTATCTTGCATAACTGTCGCAAAGCCTTCTATTTCTGGATATAATAGTCCATCGGTAAGCCACTTTAGAGACAAACGTTTGCCAATGGAGTCATCCTCAAGTGATTTAGGATATCTCCCATGTAATGTCAGTTGTTTCTATTCTTTTATTATTATTATAAATTAATTATTTTATTTTTTTTTTGTTTTTTTTTTTGGTCAATGGAGTCATTTTCAACTGATTTAGGATATCTCCCATGTAATGTCTGCTGTTTCTATTTTTTTTAATTAATATTATAAATTAATTCTTTTATTATTATTTTTTTTCGTTTCTTTTTTTTTCGCCCATTTGGCGGCTTTCCAATAGTTTTCTTTTCTCTTTTTTATTTGGTACCTTTCGGCCTATCATATTCACTGTTCTGTATTATTTATTATTTCCAGATTTCAGTTCGCCCAGTAAAATCTTTTTATTTTATTACCATATCTAATATAGTATTCAATATCGTAAATTTATTAAAACTGTATTATCCTTTATCAAGGTATCGCATCGGTAAAGAAATATTAATTACAAGCATTGTAATTTTTAATCTTATCAATGTTTGGCCGCTTATTTATGCTTTTAGGATCATTATGTAATTAACACACACAATGTATTGCTATCGCACGCTTCGCTTTCGTCATCACAATTACCATTAATAGGCACTGCTAAGATAATAACATTTTATCGATCTACCTGCCCAAATTTTATTTCCTTTCCTCATTTTACTCCCCTCCATGTACAGTTTTATCATGCTGTGTTTCCTATCCTTTTCCTAAATTCCTAAATTTATTGACCTAATCCTAATATCTAATATATCCTAAATTTTATTGACCGATTTCATAAAATTAATTGGTTAATGTATTTCGTATACTTAATTTGGTGAATGTTTTCAAACATGTATAATAATATTATTTATTGATTCAAATATCTATATGGTTTGTTAATATAACGTAATCAATATGCTTAGGTTATATTGGTGATTTTTTAAGTACGTACAGTTATAGCCAAAAAATAGGAGTACTATTTAGAAATCATAAGTTTATTGTGTATCAATGAATAAACTAGAACAGAACAGTTTATATATTCACCAAATGAATCGACTGACATAAACATACAAAACAAAAAAATTAAATAAACTAAATTTCAAAAAATACATAACTTTCAATAAATAAGAGTTTGGTCACAAAAATAAGGATGTTTAGAAATAGCACACACAAAAAAAAAGAAAAAGTAGTGTAACAAAGACAAACTAGTCAAAGTTAACTTATTAGTTAATATTTTGTTATAAAGGATACCCTTTATTTTCCAAAACGACAGCACATCGTTTAGGCATGGAATCTATAAGATTGCAGCAAACTTCAACCGGAATGAAATATCACATTTCTTGAACAATCTCCAAAATTTTTTTGGTAGTTAATGTTTTCCTTAAAGGTATACAAATCTTCAAAATTTTCTACAAATTTTCTATAGGATTCATGTTCGGTGACTGAGATGGCCAAAGTGAACAAAAAATATTGTGGGGTATCCACCAAGTTTTCACACTTTTGGCGGTGTGTTTGGGATCATTGCTGAAAGTTCCACCGTAACGGCATATATTCTTCGGCATTAAGCAACATGATATTCTGTAAGATGTTTAAGTAAATTTCTTTGGTCATGTTTCGTTTTGTCTAATGAATTATTATATTAATATATATTAATATATAATAATATATAATATTATTATATATTATTATATGTCTAATGAATTACCACTATGTTTGGCGCAACCAATAGTATTTTTTGTATTCAAATTTTCATTCACTCGACGCCGAACACATAGTCTTCCATCATTACCAATTAAATTTAGTTTAGTTTCGTCGCAAAAATAAACACATTTTTTCTATGTTCTCCATGTACATTATTTCGTACAAACTCCTTACGTTGTTTAAAGTGTTTTTTATTTAAATAACTTTCCCTGCAATTCTGCCATTATAGCTAAATTGTTGCAAACGTTTTCTAATACTTCTCGTACTAATTGGTAACTGTAATTTCCGTAAAGCCGTCGAAGTCAAAAGATGATTTTTACATGCTCCGCGAATTAAACGAGCATGTTGTCGACTAGAATTTTTTTGTTTCCGGTCTCGGAACTCTGATTTTTGCTCCATGTTTTTTTTTAATACTTTTGAGACAACGTAAGGAAATCTTTTAAAAGTTTGCCATATAAATTTATAAGATTTTTTCTGTTCTCGCAATTGCAAAATTAGCTGGCGTTCTTCTGTACAATGTTTAGTACGACCCATTGTTTTTCAAATTTTTGTATACACAGACAACTTACACTAATAATGCCTGTGAAACAATAAAAACTAATTTCTGATAAAATGTGAACTATAGTTATCAATATACTTCAACACTCTTAATTTGTTGACATATTATGTTTTAAAGGACAGTCTCGAATTTATTTTATGTTGCGATTATTTTTTGTTTCCAATATTTATCAAAACGATGAATGATAAGAAAAGTATTTCTGTACCAGTTGCATTATATTTTAAGAAATTCAAGACATTTTATTACTTGAAAGCCTATTTTCCAATTTTTTAGCACTCTTATTTTTTGGGCCAAAACCGTATATAGTTCCTTTTCAAATTATAACTTTGTTACCAAAAAATCAAATAGTCTTCAAAAATAAGTTTGAATTCAGACACAAAAACCCAAGGAGATATTTTCCAAATTCAGTTTTCTGGTCACCCAAATACCTGAACATCTACACCCGAAGGAAAATTTAAGTCGGAATTTTTCGATCATCAAGTATGCGGAGATTTTATGAGTGATTTATTGTGTTATGTTACCTGATTTTAGTAACAAATAGTAAGAAAATATATTATTATAACTATCATTTCAAACATCATTGTTTTGCTTGAGAAACATACAACCTATATCCTAAAAATCTACAGAATGGTCTTACTTTAACTAACGTGAGAAATGAACAGAACAGAAACGTGAGGAATGACGGTCTCGAGATAAAATAGATTACAAAAAAAATTCGTTTGGAACAGTTAATAATCAAAATATTGTTTTTTAGGATCTTAAAAAGGTTATATACAGATAATTCGTTTTACACTGTACATAGATTATTGCTAAGTATTATCTTGATGCATTGAAGCGTATGCTAAGCCGTATTGGTCGTGTTTGACCAGATTGTTCAGAACTAGGGAGATTGGTGGTTGTTCATCAATTTTCCCTGATTTTTCAACCAAAATATTTTGACTTTGATAATATCCGCATTCACCCGATTTATCCTTCCGTCACTATTTATTACAGCGTAAAATATATTTAGGAATGAAGGAAAACCCTTTAGAATCAATTAAAGGCATTTAACAATCAACGATTAACTACTTAAGCATACTTTCAATCAGCGATTTGAAGAGTAATTTGATATAATTCTTAAATGTGAATGTCATTGTATTTCTCCTAAAGGAGAATATTTCGAATAAATAGAATGATAATTGTCAGGATTTCTAAACTATTTTAAATCATTACGTTTATATTTTGGAGAGAGAGGGTGCACGATTCTTTCAGCAATTAATATATGAAAATTAAATTTGCGAGTTTAAAAATGTCTTGGAAAAAGTTTTAGATCAAATCAAAAACCATCTAGTAATACCATAAAAATTAAATCCACGAAAATTATATAATTTCGAATAAATATATATCCATGGAAGAATCAATAGGAAGTATGGAAAATATATAGTACTTTTTCTTTATGAATCAATTTGTTTTTGGTGATAAAATAAGTTATGTACCGTAACTTTACGAAAGCTACTTTATTGGCAGTAGAATGTGCTTTACATTTAAAAATATTAATGCGTGTAGGGATTAATTTACAAATTATTCCTTAATAACTAAATACCTAGTTGTTAATTACAAATTGTAGTTATATATAAAGTCTGATCATATATGATTACACAACTGAAAAAAAATGTAAGTAGGGGGTCTACAACATTTATTGGTCAAAGCAAATTTGAATAATAGCATATTTTTTATTATAGCAGAAGGTACTGGAAAATAAAAAAGTTTGGTCGAGACTTTGAAGAGGTAACATCTTTTAAGCGTGCGCTCCGAGAACGGTAATACGCGATCGGAAAAGTTACGCGGAAAGTAGTGATGGCGGACCCTAATGGATTCACCATCACGGAGAAGGCCTGGAAGGCGCTTCGACGCGAAGTCGATGCTAAAAAAAAGCGTATCACTGACCTGGAGGGTCAGTTGAGATACACACTCCTAATGAACACGTTCGCGGCAGATGAGAACGATGAGCTGCGTAACCAGCTCATCGATCTCATCGAAGACCTGAAGAACATCGACGGTTTGAACCAGAGACTCAAGAAAAGCCTGGCAAGTAAATCCCCGGATGCTTTTATCAAAGCATCGACGGATGTAGAAAAAAGAAATGAAGAGTCAGTCGCGATGAAGGAATCAGTTGCGATGGAAGAACCGGTCGAGCCGGTCACGGACTCAGATGACGACGCGAGTGCCGCCGCGATCGCGCAAACTGACGGAGGCCATTATTCAGCCTCCGATTCAGAGGGTTAGCAAAAGATGACCCGCAAATCAAGGAAATTGAAGTGCGGAGCCACGTCGGTAAGAGAGGATTATCCTCCTCTCAAAAAACCAGCGTCGGAATCCACGACTTCGAAACCAACCTTGAAGAAAGCGGTTCCTCCAAAAGAAGGCCCACCAGTTGAAGCGACTCAGTAGCCTGGATCTTCAGAGCCGAAGAGGATTTCCAAAGTCCCACCAATAGTTCTCAAGGATAAGGCCGTGTACATGCAGGTCATGAAGATCTAGAAAGAGCATGGAATCTTGTTCTCGAGATTAATCACAAAGCCCGACGGGGTTCTTTTGCAACCCCAGACCCCTGAAGAGTATCGAGCGGCCACCAGGGTGCTAGATGATGGTGATTTTAAATATAACTTATTCTACACCCCTGAGGAGCGCAACCTTTGCGTTCTCATCAGGGATGTGTTAGAGACGATTCCAGCCTCTGACATAACTAAAGAACTCATCTCTATGGGCTTTCATCCAGTCCATGTCGAGAGGTGGAAAGTCGCTGGCAAAGATGGCAAGCCAATTGCCATCGTCCAAGTCATAGTCCCTAGAACAGATAGGGGCATCCACAACATTAAGACATTCTTGGGCCAAAGTGTCAAGATAGAAGCTCACCAGCCGAACGGCCGAGTAGTGCAGTGTTTTTGCTGCCAGAAATTCGGCCATACGGCCAAGAAGTGCCATGCTGATCCCGCCTGCGTAAAGTGCGCAGGTGAGCACTCATCCAGGGAGTGTAAGAAGGATCGCAGCACTGCTGCAACTGCGGGGGTCCGCACACGGCGAACTTCCAAGGTTGCGAAGCGAGACATTGTCGAGGCGTCTCCAAGAAGGCTAAAAATCTTCGCGGAGAAGGCCTCTTCGGACCTCTGTATCCAAGTCCCTAAATCCTTGACTTCCTGTAATACCCCCACCAACTTTCGTGTGGTGGTCCCAAAGGAACTCTGTTCCGACCATGCTCCATATCCCGCTCCACAAAACAACCCAATTTCCGAGCTTGTGGAACAAAACATGGCTCATATACTGGACCAAATTCAGGTCCAGTTGAGCACAGGCTCCAAACCTCCTTTGGAGCCATCTTTCAGTAAGCCTATGGGGCTCGAGCTTCTCGAGTTACCGGCTTACATAAGTTCCACAAAGCTAATCCGCTATCGCAATTCCCAGATCTTGATCCAAATGGCGAACCGACGAGCCCGGCATTGGTCGAGACCAGATTCCCTTTTGCGATGGGGACAAGGTATTTTCCCAGGTAACCTCTACAAAGTTTCTCTGGACTTTTTGTTACCCCGTTCCGTTAAAGTCGGACTATGCCCCGCAAAAGAAAGGGGGAATTCCGCTTCCGGGGATATATAGAATCCCAAAAACATACAGACCCGTTTCGGGCAGTTAATTTTAAGATAGGTAGGAGCCACAAGCTAGCCTAAAAACCTGGGTGAAAAAGCGGAAGCGGAAAAAGAAATACTTCATTAAAAAATAATTTGTCTGTAGCAAAATTTTTATTTGTTTCTATTCAATAGTGTTAATGCTGCCCATGACATATGCGTCAATGTCAAAGAGCCAATGAAACCATAACCAAGCTGGGGTTATTTCAGGGCACGTCCAGTTTGACGTAACTTGATTGCCATTGAGGTGTCCATTCAACAAATGAAATTATTCACACCCTCATTGGCTATCTAATCTATGCGGTTGATACTACAAATTATTTGCCTCGAAACTTAAATGACCCGTTCGAAATACCACGAACATTACCGAGATCCTTTTAATTAGAATGTTCTTACTCCATTAATAGAAAATATGGCTTTCGGTTAACTGTTGAAATTACGCTTAATTGGTGATGTAATTTATCGTTTACTTGGAATAGTAATAATAGTAATGTTATTTTTTTTAGTGGGAAATTTAAATGCAAATAAAACAACAACCAAATTAAATGCCTTGAAACTATTTCTTTTATGTGAAATAACATTCAATAGCATTAATGTTTGAAAACAATTTCGTACAAATGTCCGCCGCTCCTTCTTCTGGTAAAGCGCATTCTGTGAATCCAATATCCGACCACTTTTTCAGCCAATTGAGCTGTTTTATGGCTGTTATTGTCCTTGTTATGTTGACTTCCAAGGCATCAATAGTTGCTGGTTTATCGGCGTAGATCAAACATAACCCCAAATAAAATAATCTAAGGACGTTAAATTACATGATCTTGGTGGGTAATTAACAGGTCGGTTCCTTGAAATAATTGTTTCACCGAATTATCCGAAATAAATCGATTGTTACGTTGGTTGTCGTTAAATCCTGGGTCAAGTAACAATTGTTTTGAGTCCATTCACCAAACGTACGACCGAAACGATAGCCTTGGGACTTGAGTTCTTGGACAAATGTTCCACGTTGTCGAATAATAAAGCCCAACTTCCGGCGAACGGCGACGAATTGATACATTTGGATGGAGTTGCTGGCAGTGTCGATAAAGATTAACACCACCAGTAACAGGGGCGATATTTTCTTCGGAACGCACAGTTTTTTGTCTTGTTTTTGTTTTGATGTCAACCAGCGTGAAATGAGTTTGGAATTTGTCAATAAAATTTACGAAATGCTCTAAAAGTTTAGGGCACAGAACAGATTTTAATATTAAATAAAGTGTGTCTTATTATTGGGTTCATAATGTTAACTGCATTTTTTTCAGTCCCTCTAATATGTAACAAATCGTCAAGTTAACTTAATAAAATTAGAGTTTGTCGTGCTATAACTATCAAAGCGATATATGTATTAGCGTATTCTATCAATTTCGAAATTGTGTTCTTGTTCTTAGACAAACTTGCTACTTATTTAAACATATCTGCAATACCAATAAGACAGGTCTGTTTTTTAGGACATTTCCAACTAGAACTATCACTAAAAATAATTAAAGATGTGTGAAAACTGTCTAAGAAAAGTATTACATTTTTTGATCATTGGTAAGGCAGCTAACCCTAGAGCTTTTAAAAATATTTATGCAGATAAATTGCCTATTGCTTTTCTGTTAATATGGCTGAAGATAAAAGAAAAACTTCTGGTTAATGGCAAAGCAACTAGGTCAAGAACTTTAAAAAACACTAATTCAAATAAATTATCTGCCACTTGGAAGTCTTATTCCAAATCTCAGAACATATTAATTTGAGAGATATTAAAATATATTTTTAGCCACACAACTACACATACTTCTGTCAATCAGTTGATCTGTGGGCAGTTAAAATTTTTAAATCTCATAAAAAAACTTCAATATGGAAATTAATAATAATAAATATTGAAACTGCCATCTTTTCTACGAATTATGAGTATAATTCATAGAAAAATAAGTCAACTTACTGAAGGTTATTTCGTCAAACGTATACAGGACCAATTTACTTCCGTGAGAGTCAAAAATTGTTTCCGTAAACACTTCTCTTTGTCTAAAAGTTGGGCCACATCATCATAAAATTCCTCAATTTCCTTATCTCTATGGCTTATAGTTGGTGCATAAGCTTGGACGATTTGAAGCTTAAACTTTTTATTCAGCTGAATGACATTAGGCTAATCTGTCGGATATACTTTCAAATTTGACTACACATTATCCGTACATCGGGTGTAGACTACGTGACCAATTGGTTCTAATTTGATTAACTCTTCGCCCTTTCTTCGTATTTCACAGAGCCCAATAATATCCCAATGTATGTTGTCAAGTTCGATTAACAGTTCTTGCAGTCGGATCTCCGTTTTCATTGTCCGTATATTAAGCGTAGCAATGTCAAAATTCCAATAGCAGCCTGATCTAACCCGGTTAGTCATACTTAATATAGTGTAATGTTTATGTCAAGATTGCCAAATACGGACTTATAATCAATTGTGATTCACAGAGAACTTTTAAATTGTGGTTAAATTTGATATTGACTAAATAATTTCTTTAAAAGCGCTTAGGGAATAGAAATAAAAACGATTTCTGTATATATATTGCAGTGGGGTGAAGTTTAAAAATGGTTTAATTGGTTTAGTTCCAATATTTTTTATTTGAGTTGTGTCAAGTTTTTGTTGAATCCAGCAGTAAATGAAAGAGGGTATTCAGAAGAATGTAAATAATAAATAAATAATTGTTTTCGAACAAAAGACGAACAAGCAAAAAACTGTAAATGAGACGAAAAACAATTCCGCTAAAGTTTCGTGACTGTGTCGGAAAACTTTGAATGTTTTCCATGGCACACTGCCAGCTGAAAAAGCTACACGAAGAGAATGGATAGATCAATTATGCTAGAATCACACGGACTATTGGGGGAAATAAAATTGGATCGACATTCGCTGACCGAAGGTTTCGATGAAGTGATTTGTCGGGAGCCATAATTGGAATGTTATTACCATCGTTATATCGTTAAACGTTAATGAGGCGTATTTAATTTTTATCACAGAATGTTTAATATTTTTCATATAATTATACCAAATCGATTGCGTAAATTATATTTTAAATTTACTAGAGAAGAAAAAAAAGTAGCATACGTTGAAATATATACACATATATATATATATATATATATATATATATATATATATATATATATATATATATATATATATATATTGTGACCAATTATTTGTCTCTTTGTAAACAATTAAAAAAATATTGGCCACAGCAACGGCAGCTGTTCGCCGAGAGCACCGGGGAGAAGGTCCTTGACAGGATAAAGCTGGGCGTCAAACGGGCGCCACCCAGTTTGTTAATATATCTTATGTTATAGAAGACCCTTGAACTGGGAAATGGTCTTAAAAAAATAATTACTTCATTTTATACTTTAACACGCGTAAGCACACTAAAAAAACAACACAACAAGTTCATTAAAAGGTATGGAGAATAAACTATAAAAAAGACACAGGAAGGTTTAGGGATTGTGGTTCACCAAACCTTACTGTTAAAAATTAAAAAAAAAACTGATCAAGTTCCTCTAACTTAGACGAGCTCGTCCCCAGTTCCCTGTACCTATAAATTAGATGGTACTAAGTCTATTTAAACGATATTAAGAAAGTAAAGATAACTTAAAGGTAATCAAATAGGATCAAAATAAGTAAAGTAATCAATAATAAATCAGATCGAACGACAAATTGTCTATTTTCTGACGGTAGTCAGAGAATTAGGTAATTTAAAAAATAGAAACGTGAAACTTTAACTCTATACGAAAATATAATAAAAAATTATTATTCTGGCCTTATTTTACGATTGTCCCACCGCTTGCCCATCCAAAATCCCTATCTGGGGTATTCAAATACCCTGAGTACGCCTACGGGCAATTTGGTGTTCTTATGCGGGGGTCTCCAACTAGTCTGGAACCTGACTGACTGATTACTGTGTTATGTGGTCCCAAAAAAGAGTATGATTTCTGCAATGGTCGGGCTCCGAAATAAGTCGTTCTTTAAGGGCCTGGTCCCTGATTGACCGCTCACCTCATATATATATATATATATATATATATATATATATATATATATATATATATATATATATATATATATATATATATACATACATTGGATAAATTTTTCTACCCTCTGACAATATTGTGTACTGATAAAAATCAAGATATTCCACACTTATTAGAACGGGACAAATGCTCAACGGTCCCACCATTGTTATCCCATGCACGTCAATAGGCGATTAATCTGGGGATTCAACGACAAGTTCAACGTCTCTATCGCAGACTCTTCTAAATGCTTCACCTTTTGACGAGCTATATGCGGTCTGGAGTCATGAAATTTGAAAAACTTTTCTGAAAGATGAAATTTGAATGAGCTTGCAGATATAGCCTGAGAACGAGCTACAATATTTCGGTTAAATTTCAACTTCTACTAATGATTGCTAAGGTTAACCTGATTTTCAAGGATATATTTTTCCACACCACAACTTATTGATGCAGCTATATGCAGTTTAAATACAAAAGCTAAATTTTGCTTTTGATCCCGAAAACGGCTGACCCTTAGCTGCTTGACTGCCTTAGCCTTGACTGCTTAGCTGCTACAAATGTATCACGTATTTTCATTTCGATTACAGTTATAAAAGCAGTACCAATTCAAATGTTGGTGTCAACCCAGACAATGTATTTATTAAATTTATTAAAATTTCTTCAGTTAATCAACTATGAAACGTGCCATTTTTCTGGATAAGCTTACCAATTAATAAAATTCAATTATATTTTATACATACAGCCTTAGGGTAGTAAAACTGTCCTATATTATACACGCTTATACAGTGCTTTCATTTCAAAAGTAGCCAGCCTTATTATTTCTTCTAGCAATGATAATTTGCTCTAGACAAGAAACACTTCAATTTAGATATCGAGGGGCAGTTCAAAACCAATGTCCGTTATATTTTAAGTTTCACTTTCTTACCTCCAGTCACCTCTACCTAAAAATTTGTATGACAACGCCTATCTTGAAACATATCATTTTAAAGGTCTTGAGAATCCTAATTAAGCCGCGTTTACAAAACTGAAATTGGTTTATCCGTTCTCGTAATGGGGGAAAAGGGAAAAATACATTTTAAAAAATATTTAACGAGATCACATCATTGTGTTTACAATGTTTGTTTTAATTTTTTTTACGTACATCATTTTTCATTTCCTGATATGAAAAGTAAGGCAAGAGACTTTTATTTTAACTCGTCGCTCATTTGTGTTTTAATAAACACTTTATTCCTCATTGCAGCTAAAATTTAAAACATTTTTATAAGAAGTGCCGATTTTCAACTGTTTGTCAAGTGGCGTCAGTTGCAGTGACAGTAACAGAATTTAAAGGTGTATAGTTTACAAGAGAAAGGTAATATTATTTTTATTTATGATTCTGAAGATAGGTGTACTTGCAGAATATCCCGACTTTTTAACTTGTTCAATAATTTGAAGCGACTGAATTCGTGTATAACAAAGTGAATAAGCAGCTGAGAGTTCTTAATGAACCCACACTGATTGAAATTTTGGGCCATTTCCCTTTTGATCCAACCACTTCAATTCCAAAAGTCGCTAAGTTAAATATTTACATTGGTTTCAAACACAAAATTTTAAAACAATACGTTTTTTCCTTTCAAATTTAGTATTATTCAGCAACTCACCGAAGATGATACTAAAATAATCCGAATTTAATAAAGAATATTTATTTCAGTGATCAAGCAACATTTTTCCTTAATGGCTTTGTAAATAAACATAACTGTAGATACTGGGATAATAACAATCCACATGTGTTTCGAGAGGGTCATACGTAGTTTTCCCAAAAGATTAACGTTTGGGCTGGAATAATAGGTCCGATTTTTATTAAAGAAAATTTAATCGTTGAATTGTACGTAAACTTGTTGGAAAAGGAAATTGATTCACTTATAACACACCCCTTAGAAAACCAAATCAATGAAGAAGAAAACCCACTGTTTGATGAACACCACACTACGCATTACATATTCGTCAATGGCTGGATCAAAGGTTTCCTGACAAATGGATGGACAGAAGAGGCGGTGTGGAATGGCCGGCAAAATCTCTAGATATATCGCCACTGGATTTCTTTCATTGGGGTTACCTAAAGCCAGTTGTATAGAACACTCCACCACAGGATATTCAGGACCTAAGAAATAGAATTACGCATACATTCAGGTTTATTAGTTAAATTGTAAGGACATCTTTGACAACGTTCGAAAAGAATTCGAGAACAGATTATACTATTGTTTAGCTAATAGTCTTATACATTTTGAGCACTTAATAAAGTACATTTTTAAAACGTGTTTTAAAAGTACATTTATTTCATTAATTTATTTTTGAATTTTAGTTAAAAAATTTTAACGTAACGTAACGTAAAAATTTTTAACTATTACGAGAACGAATCAACTGATGTCAGTCTTATAAACACTGTTTAATTAGGATTTTTAAGACCTTCAAAATGATGTATCACAAGATAGAGGTTGGCATTAAACATTTTTAGGTACAGGTGGCTGGAAGTAAGGAGATGAAAAATAATATATAACGGACGTTGGTTTTGAAATTCCTCCTTCATATTGATGTGTTTGTTTTGTTTATAACTAATTTTTATTGCTAAAAGAAATAACGAGGATGGCTATTTTTGAAATGAAAGCACCGTATAAAGTATATAATTCTATATTAAATAAAATACCAAAATTCCTGTTCCCCACATAGCAAAAATTTGTTTTTAACGTATTCTCTATTAATCGCCAGTTGAAATGAAGTCTGAAAACGCTTTGACCATATTTTCTCTATGGGGTTTCCAGAAAAACTAAACGAATTTGTAAACCCATTCCAAAGGGTATTAATGAGATGTTACTACAGTGATTTACGTAAAAAAAGAATAAATGTTCCAATAGAAAGCCTATTTCTCAAAGCTAAAGATGTAGAGTTCGCAAAATAGTTTAACGTTACAGAATTATCTGTAACGTTAAATGTTCTTCTTTCTGTTTAATATACAATACTACTAATTGGGTTAAATCAAAATTGTTTCACTCTTTAAGAACTATGGCGTAAATGATATTATTCGTGCGAATGAAACTGGTCTTTTCTACAAATATACCTCCGATCACACAATGAAATTTAAAAGTGAAAACTGTTTTAATGGTAAACTTTCCAAGGAAATACTAACTCTTTTAGAGGATCCAAATTTGATCGAAGGTGATAAAGGCAAAGTTCCGGTTATTGGTAAATGAATCCTGGATATTTTAAAGACCTTAAAAATTGCCGATTAATTATACAGCAAATAAACGCGCATCGATAAATTCACACATTTTCGAAAGTTAAATTAAATTCTGGGATAAACAATTAGAAAGACAAAATACGCATGCGCATAGGAGATGCATGCTTATCATCTTTATTGGGTGCTTCTTAGAGTGCTTCACAAAATGCATCTCTTAAAATGGTGCCGAGCTGGAACTGAATGGAACACCATTCGCTTTATTGATGAGTTTAAACTCTGTTTAAATGGTCATGAAAGGGGTAATTTAACTTTTGTATGAAAAAGGCAAATATCTCTCACTGCAGAAATTATATATTTGGGAGTATATGCTTAAGAAGCAAGTTACCCATAGGTAATAATCAGAGAAAGTTTAAAATCAACAATGCATGTGAGCTCATTTAATTCTAGTTACAGATTGTTATAATGACCATGTTCCATGGTTCTTTACATATATTATTAATTTTGATTATTAATTATCATGTAGTATCATCATTTTCAGTATCAATTATAAACACAATATCTTCCTATTTTTATCCTTACACTGTACCATCATGATGCATACAAAAATGAATGAAAAATGATACATATATAAAAATATAAATTATTCCAATAAGATAAATTTTTTTCATTATTCATTTTTCATATTTCTTTTGTTACACATACTCAACCAAGCTAAAACAATGCAAAACAATATCTACCAAAGGTTCGTTGATTTATAAATAAACTCTAAATGGTTTTACGGTACCGTGTAGACTGATAGAGCTATATTTGGGAGAATGGATACATCAATTATGGCAGAATCGTATGGTCTATCGGGTCAAATAAAATTGGATCAACATTTGCTGACCGAAGGGATCCGAAGCGGCGATTCGCCAGCGGGCATAATTGAAACATTATTACGTTACAAGGGGAAATATTTGTAAGGCACACATTTCAATTTCTCAAATATATAATACCGTATTTACCGCAGGTTCAATAGTCTTCAGATGAAATATTAATTCATTTGATTAAAAAAGAAGTGATAAAATGGAGGACAGATTTTAAAAATATAATAAATCTTTATGTTGGAATTTTAAATCGAATATGAAATATACAGAGGACTTTCTTTTTTTTATTACTTGATATGGAGAAACAGAATCATTTAATACATCAGTGTTACTCTAATCTTACAATTTTGTTGCAGCCGGTAACTTTTGAGAAATGTATTAAAGATAGAGAGTAATAATTAAGAAACTGGCTACGTAATAAAAATATATTATTGCGTCACAAATATTAATGTGAAAGGCGAATGTAAGAACCGGTTGCGGTTACTGACTGGTTGTGCTGAAATATACATGAATGGATATTAGTTTAGAAGTATTCCAATGTGGTATTGTCTACCAATATTTCGACATAATATGTATACAAATATCAACTGTATTGAAAATATATACATGCTAACACTATTAAACTTGCTAACACTATTAAACTAGGTGTCAGACAAAGAAATTTTATATGTTTTAAAACTGTTCGCCCTTGCTTTTGAGAATGTATTTAAGAGGCTAGATTGCCAATGATATTAGCATAAAAAATAATAGTTAAAGGAAGTGTGAAAAATTAAATATGTAAATAAAAAGAGTTCAAGTTGAATCTGAGAAAACCGCTTTAAAAACGAACCTGGACAGGGCCAAGGTGATGACATATCAAGAGGATGTAACGTATTATATCTTCTTGATATGTCGTATATACGTATTTAGATGGAACAGAAATAAAAAAATCTTGAAGAATATGCATATTAGGGAGATACAATTCGACTAGAAAAACCAAACCAAACAGCGAGAACATCAACAAAATAATTTTAAATGATGTGAGCCTCTGTTCGTAAACTTAACATATTTCTGAGAATGCAGATATAGTAATAAAACTGAAGAGAAATGTATCCCATTAATGTAAATTACATGTTATTACGGCGGAAACGAAATGGAAACTACGATGTTCACCGGTCAGCCGGCAAATAAATTGTAATGTAAAAAATAGTGAACGAATTTTGCTCAAAATTAGCTTGAAAGGCCACATTCAAAACGAAAAATGCAGAGAAATTCAATATTGGAAAATATCACCAGTGAAACTGCAAGCCTGAAGTGCAGCTGAATAAGCCATGCTGTTCAACTGGATAAGGACAAGAAAGCAAAAAAATCTACAATGGAAGCCCAAAGCGGAAAAAAAATTAATCTGTAGACACCAGAAATAATTTCCACCAGAGTATAATTTAATGACTAAACTTGAAGAGATTTACCACTAGATTTAACACCAAAAAGCTTTTTTGAACTGCTCGATCAGATTAAATCATCAGAAGATGATTTAATCTGATTTGAGATTAAATCATCTCCTGATGATGCTAACATGGTTAGCGAAACGTGCATCGAGCAGTTCAAAAAAGCGTTTTGGTGTTTAGTGGTAAATCTCTTCAAGTTTAGTATTTCACACCAAAGGTTCCAACAGAAGAATTGATATAATTTAATGCTTTTAACAATTATACAGGTGATTTTTGTAACATTGATGAGAATGTTCTTTTTGCACTTCATTTAGGTAGTTATTAAAACACCTTTTGACAGAAATAACTTAGCACGTCCCCTTTGCAATACCAAGTGCCAAATTGGAGATCAAGATAAAAGTTGAGCTCCTCCTATTTGCTGTGTGAGATGCTGATGCTGAATAGTGATTGCTGTCCCTATGGTGTGGGAAGAACCTACTATCCATGTAAGTGATTGGTACTTTTGCATCACTAAAACAGAAGGAATTTCAAAAAAGCAAAGGGTTAAAATTCAGTATTCAAATTGGCCTTCTGCACTTAGGCCAGTTTCTCATAGCCAGAAACTACCGATATCGATTGCGCCTTCAAACCTAGACAACTTGTTTCTCGGTGATTTTAATTCCTCATCAAGATCTCATCCACAACTTCTTGAGAACACCAGTTGCGACCCAACATGTTTAACAACTATCAATGAATGTCACTTAATAACTCAGAATTAATTAAATGATTTAGTACGTGACCTGGGAGTGTCAATACAAAAATCGGAACTTCTTGGTTCCAAATTTCAACAATGGATACGGTTAGATAAAAATGCAAGTGTTTCACTTTACCGAAAACAGAAAGTAACATTTTCAAATTTTTATAAATAGGATCGCTATGTGTATGTTGTGATATTGATGGTTTAACGAATGAGCTTAATATGGTTCACGCACCTTTCGGGTGGCGTATTTTTATAGATTCGTCGAAATACAACCTAAAGGCAGTCTTGCTTTATAATGGAAACAAAAACCGATCTATTAGTTTAGCCCATTCAGTGACAATGAAAGAAATTTATTACAACTTAGCAACCATATTAAATCGCGTTAAATATGAACATTATTAGTGGAATATGCGTGGGGATTTAAAAGTGACAGGTATATTGGTAGGACTTCAAGAGGGTTTTCCGAAATATTGCTGTTTTTTGTGTCTATGGGATAGTAGAGCAACAAAAGAACATTACATTAAGAAAGTTCGGCCTCATGGAACTTCTTTTGAACCTGGTAGTTTAAATAGAAAATATATCCTCTTTATTGACCCAAAAAAGATGCTTCTTCCGCCTCTTCATATTAAGCAATAAAATGGTTTCTCAAAGCCATGTACAAAGAAATTAATGGTAATTAAAAAAAGGGATATTTATTGGACCTCAAAATAAGAAAGCTTCCTGGTGATATCTGTTTTCAAGAAAAATTGAATGAAAAGGAATTGGCAGCTTGGAAGTGTTTTGTAAGTATAGTGAAAGAATATCTGGGCAACAAGAAAAATGAAAAGTATAAAAACCTCATAGATGAACTCTTGAAAGCTTATGAAATACTAGGGTGTCGCATGTCCTTAAAATGCATTTTTACTCTCTCATTTCGATTGTTTTCCAGAAAATTTGGGTGCAGTAAGCGACAAACATGGAGGGAGATTTCACCAGGACGATGGAAGTAAGATACCAGGGACGCTGGAACCCATCTTTGTTGTGTGACTATTGGTAGTTTTTAAAAAGAGATGATGCTTCAAAACACAAGAGGAAAAAGTGAAAGTTTTGTCGCTGTATGACATGTCATGTAATATGTGACATCTCATGTAATATGTTTTTATTCACATAATCCCCAGTAATGTATTTGCATAGATTTAACATGTTTTACATATTTATATTAAATAAATATTAGATTGTAAAATATGTCGTCTCCTCTTTCTTCTCCACCATCGACCCCCTGTACCAAAAAAAAAACTGTTCGTGTTACAGTAATTAGCTTATCATTTTCGGATTTAGGACTACAATATGCTTCATAAACACTTATTTTCATTAATGTTACCTCAAAAAAGTTTAAATTTGTTGATCTGTTTTACTAAAATGTCTGAGTTGAATTTTCACTTAATATTTGGAGTGACGTATACTAATGTTATCACGCAACCATCAGCTCAAATACCAACACACCACTTTTAGAGAGGTGGAAACTAAAGTAGTATCTTGTAATTTAGTTACGTATTATTAAACTATTATTACCCGGCCTCTTAATTATATTAATAAAACAAGTGTCTTCTGAAATTACTTTCTGAATAAATATATAATATATATTTACTAAAATCGAAGAGATTTACCACTAAACACCAAATCACTTTTTGAAACTTCTCAACGCACGTTTCACTAACCATGTTAGCATCATTAGGAGATGATTCAATCTAATTCTAAAACTAAAGTATATTATATTTATCTGATTAGCCTACCTAACGAGGTGTGAAAAGATCATGAACCGTGAAGTTTACTAAGCTTTACATTAATAATAGAAAAAGTTGACTAAACGAAATAGGTCTTTTATCTTAGTTCATGGTTTTCTTACATTTTTCTGTTTGACTGCTTTCATATGCATCCAAAGCCCTATTGTTATATACACTTTTAACCAGTCTTAAATTACTAATATCTATATTGTGGTCATGTTCGATTACATGTTGGGCAACACAAGATTTTTCATTTCTCCCATATCTAATGCGGGCAATGTGTTCTTTAAATCTAGTTAATATGAATCTCTCTTCGATTTTAGTGTTTCACACCGAAACTTCCAATAGAAGAATTAATCAAATATATACTTGGATATTTATTATTATTTTCTTATAAATATTTATAATTTCTAACTTAATAAAAAAAAATATTTATACTATTTTCATCACTGATTTCAATATTACATAATTTGTTTAACCATCAGATTAATAGTGCTTAAGAGAGTATTATTTTAGAGCAAGTGTAATTTTAGTTACTTTCATTGTCAGCTGGCTGATATTTGAGATGAATATCAACTTAGTCTCGTAATTTCAAATGTTTATTCAACCGTTTAATTGAACAATTATTTTAACGATTACAACTAAGATAATTTTAACAACGATTACACCGAAGAAATCAGAGCGAGGATTGGAAAAGCACGAATGACATTTGCAAAATTTAAAAATATTTTCAGTAGCCATGATATCAATCTAAACAATAATGCGATTGGTTAGACATTCCATAGGTTATTCAATTGTTCGATAAAGTAACAAATATGGAGGTAAACTCGAAAAGATTTACCACTTAACACCAAATCAATTTTTTAAAACTTCTCGAAGTAAGTAAGTTATAGAAGAAATGAATAAAAGCATTTAATGACTATTAAATGACGGGAGATTGACTATTTGAGCTGCGTATTGCCCAGACCAAAATACAAATCACTGCAACTAAACATACAGGGGAAAATTCAAGGAATAAACACTATTGGAAGACGGCTTAACTCGGCTGGATGTGAAATTGGAGAAAATGGTTTGAGGGCACATCTCTCCATATTTTAAAATCGGTTGCTCTAAAATGCGCGTGGCAACAATTATTGTGAAACTTCGGAATAGAGAGAGCACTTGAAGAAAAAGAATACCATCATGATGTGTACAAAAAATTATAAATTAAACCAATTAGATATTTTTCTCACAGTTTTACATTTCTTCTACGGACATTCCTTTCTGAATCATGTAATTTATTTTATTTACAAAAAAAATATGATTATTTGAATATTGATTATAATTACGATTTATCTGAAAACATATTAAGACCAGATTAATTTTTATATTCAAATAAATAAGGGTAGAATTTTTGCATATTTTTCGTTGTTGTATTGTGAGCCTGGAATATAAAAGATGATGCACTACTGAGCAATAAGGGCACATGATGGAAAATGGATGCATCAATTATGCGCGAGGCAAATAGGCTATCGAGTGATTTGCTGACCGAAAAGATTCAATTGAGTCGTTTGAGGACAGACAAAACTGGAATGTTATTGCGTTAGACCGGAAATTGCTTATGAAATACGTTCTTTTTTCAAATATTTCCAAGAACATACAATTCAATTATAAATCAATTATATGTGTAAATATATTTTTTACATCTTTCTGAGTGAAAACCCGAAACGCTTTTCTATGTCTAAATTAGTCGCACCACTTATAATACAATAAAAATATATACAATAAAATACGATAAAAAACTGCTTATATATTTAGGAATGTTATTAAAAAAAAATTAGAAAAAGCAAGAGCTACTACAAGGATGACCAAAAAGTATAACAGTTGAGTTGGCTAAGAAAGGTGATTTGAGTAAGTATGGAAAATGGTCAAGTCTTAATCAAAATGTTGGCCAGATTAAAAACTAAAATAAATAAAAAAACTCGCGAGGATATCAAGTAGGCTTTAGAAAATATAGATCATCATCAATCGACAGAATGTTTATTTTTTGGAATATTATCTCACCTGCATAGAAGAAACAAAAGAAAAGGCCTTTTTATTGTTTGCAGACCTTGAGAAGGCCAGCGGTACTATAAACAGAAAGAAGATGTGGAAAATAATTTCAGTATATGGAATACCAGACAAATATATTAGAATTATTAAACTGTTGATAGATCAAGACATGACAATTGAATGTTAGCAGCAATGATAAGATTTTTAAATTGAAAATGAATTGGATTATGTCCAAAATAACTGATCATTTTAAAAAATACTAAAACATATTTAATAAATTGAAAAACATGTAGGACATCCAAAGGAAAATAGGCTATGAAGGACTGACTATTTTATTAGCTTTTAAACGATAATAAAATGAAACTAATTAGTAGAAAAGCCAATGAAAAACTATATATAACGTTGGATGATATCAAGATTGAAATGATTCTTAAGTTGTCATTCCTGCGACTTACAATAGATATAGAAGGTGATAGCAAATCAGGCGTACAATGCATGAGAGGACAAGGAAACAAACAAACAAATGGAACAGCAAGCAAATGAATAATATGTTGTATAAATGAATATATATATATATATATATATATATATATATATATATATATATATATATATATATATATATATATATGTGTGTGTATATATATATATATATATATATATATATATATATATATATATATATATATATATATATATATATATATATATATGTGTATAGGGTGTCCTAATACTGCGATATCGGCTGATATCTTGATAATGACTGGAAATAGAGAAAAAGTTTTAGTATAAGAGTTGTACAACTAAATAGTCTGCAGGGTGTCTCCCATGGAAAACCATGGACGGGTAGAGTTTTGTTTTTTCTTATCGAATACTCCAGATGTTCATCCATTTTTCCATTATGCTATTGATTCTAAACATATTTCTTGAAACATGTTCTATGCCTAAACCCAATGATTTTACCGATATCCGCCATTTTGTAAAAAATTTTGGAGATGCTGACTATTTTACAATGTCATATATCATTTATTTTTTGACGGAAGATTTTTCGTAGGAATATTAGCGAAACTATGACTTAACTTTCGATGCAAACAAATTTGTCTAAAATTTGTCTACGTTACACAGGGTGTTCAGGATAATTGACATAAATAAAAAAATCAAAAATCATATCTCAATTTTTTAAAATAGAATGCCTAATATTTTTCATTTTGCAATATTCCTAAGACAAAATACTTCTTTCTTTTTAAATAGATCGTATACCTATCTGTCATAATTTCCAAGATTTTAATATTTTTGTTTTTAATATTTCGTTTTTAATGGAATTCACCTTAAACATTTTATGATGATTCTATTTCTTTCACAATTAAATAGAAATAAATATTTTTAAGATCTATTATTTTGAATATCCAAAAGAAATGTGAATATCCAATTACAACTTAAATCACGCATATGACCTAGACACGGTAGACAATCATGGCGTAGAAACAAATGAACTAAACGGTCAATTAGTTGGACTTTGTGAACTGTCAAATTATGTCGTATGGTGTTTATTAGAACAAAAATTATTTTTTCTAGAGAGGAATTGATAAACATGACTTACGTTTTGGGCGCAAGTGATCAAAACTCTTTTTTAGCAAGTAGAATTTATGCGCAAAAATTCCCAAATTGATTCCCGATTAATACTGAATGTCATCCTAATGCATTCGCGTTTATACGACTGAAAGAGCGATTCAAAACAACTGGATGTGTCAACCGAGATAAGTTCCACTATTACAGCAGTGAAACTCAAAGATTCACTATTCATTTAGATCATCAGCATAGATGGTCTCTTAATGTGTAGGGTAGTATTATCGGAAACTGGTTCCTAGGACCATATTTTTTTGAAAATAGAGTTAATGGTGATAGTTTTCTCAAGTTTATGCAAAATAACTTTAAATGTGATTACAGCTAGACGGCGCCCCTCCACATTTTAGCACGCAGGTAAGACAATGCTTGGACACGAATTATGAAAATAAATGGATGGCAGGGGAGATTCAGTACTGTGTCCATCCAGATCCCTGGTCTTAACAAAACTAGATTTTTTCCTATAAGGTTTTATTAAAGAACAATTTTATCAAATGGCACCGACCACAGCAGACATGCAAATTAGAATAAGAAATGTGTTTATGAATATTAATGAACTGTCTTGTTCAAAACTAAATATTTATGACGTGTTTATTATAACAATAAGTTTTGTTATTCTATAATAATTGCTTTTTATACAAATATTGAAACAGGTGATGACCTAAATTGTTAATATATCATTTATTTTCATTTTTATTCATTAGTTTAATAATAACATAAATCCTAAGGTGAATTCCATTAAAAAAACCAAATATTAAAAAAAAATTTAAATCTCAGAAATTATGACAGATAGGTATAGAAACTGTTTAACAGGAATAGAAGTATTTTGTCTTAGTAATATTGCAAAATGAGAAAATATTTAACATTCCATTTAAAAAAATTGAGATATGATGTTTTTAATGATATGATATGATATTTAATGATATGATATGATATTTTGTTTGCATTCAAAGTTAAGTCATAGTTTCACTAATATCCCTACCAAAAATGATAGCACTACATCAAAAAATAGAGTCCGCAATTCTGATAATTTTTAGAAAAACGCGGATATCGGTAAAACCATTGGGTTCAGGTATAGGACATGCTTCACGAAATATATTTAGAATCAATAGCAGAATGCAAGAATTATAAACTAATAACTATAAAAGAATACAAACATGGAAAAAAAAGTAAAATGTAAATGGTTAGAACGCACCGTGTGAAATAAACCATTAATTTTAACAAAAAAAGATTCAAAGGTTTTATGCATCAGCAACTAAGGCTATTTAGCGACTGAACTTACAGCCTAACATGGGTTCCAAACTACGGTCATCAGCTACCGATAACTCTGGTCAGCACTCCCCTTAGGCTATCAACCTTTGGTTTTAATCATAGTCTATATAGAAGCCTAGCGACTAGCGCACGATCAATACAGAAGAATTGTATAAGTATTAATTATAATTAATTATATAATATATATAATTAATTTAGCGAAAAGGCCTGATCAAGATGCAGAACATTTTGAATGGTATGTACTATTTTAAAAGGTTAATGGCATTTAAATTATATTAGTAAAATTAATTATTTTATTCCACCAAAAATAAATAATCTTTCTATTTTGTAAATAGAATATATATGAAAAAGTTACAGATTTCAGTTCCTATAAATTTAACATATAGACGGGTGACCATACATTCGAAAAGGGCAAAACCCATCCTAAAATAAATGACAGGCGTTTCTGCAAAATTACCATTTGTACTCTACAACTTTAAGAAATTTTTCTGGCATATTATGACTGGAAAAAAAACAATAAAAAAAGGAAAATCAGATCCATTAGGCTAAAATTGCTTTCCAGATCAACTCAAATAAAATTCAATTGAATAAAACAATTCTTTTACTTTGTTATCTATCACTTTTATTTTTTAACTTTATGTGACTATAGTTTTGTAAAACAATGTAAACTTATTAAACTAAGTTTTGATAACGTATCATTGTTTTACGAAACTATACTCACACAAAGTTAAAAAATAAAAGTGAGAGATAACAAAGTAAAAAAAAATTTTGTATTAGGTTTAAAAATAACATGTTTTAGAAATCTCAGCTATTCAATTGATAATTAGGCACCATTTTTCTTCTGTCAAATTATTCGACAGCTGTTATATATGTCAGAATTTGCTAGGCAAAATACTACACTGTTGCATAGCGCATACAGCTCCTTTGTGAAATCAAAGACCAAGTAAGATCGATTCGCTATAAAGCGCTATGCCTTAATTAGGCACGCGCTTCAATCGTTCCTGGCCTTAACAAGAGGATATATTTTATACTTCAATAAAAGGTACATAATCAAAGGACATGCCTTTAGAAAATGCCCATCTAGTAAGTCTAGAGTTCTAGGGAGTTCGAATAAATAGTTTAGTTAGGAATGAACGATGCAAATATGTGGGTCCATCATAATTTGCCAGCGGCTAAATTAAGAATGTACTAAACATGATGAAGTTGGCAGAAGGCGAAAATCTAGAAAAATATTTTCAATGTATATATTGTATATAGAGCGAAAATATTATCAGTGGCAGCTTCTACACCTTCAGAGAATTTTAATACATTAATAAATATAATATGATCAGAGGAGTAAGATGATATAAAGAACTGAAATTGGACCTCGAAGAATACCAAAGGAGCAAGGGTACAAAAGAAAAACGAAGCAAAAATCAATCAAGTCTGTGTAAGATAAAAAAGTCGTTAGGGATAGTCATGTAGGAAAAGATACTCATATTGGAAAGAATATCTTCATCATTTTGGAAATATATTTTGATAATAAAACTAAAAAAAATGTTATGCGAGTCTTGTCACTGCTTTATATTAATAAATAAATTAAAAGATAATGATATAAACCGAATCTATTTCATCCACATATAAAAAAAAATTAATAGCAATTTTTTTATAAGCAGAACCTTTAATCATCAAAAACTTTTTATCAAGCATGGTAATGAATAAAGAGTGAATACTTACCACTAATAGTTAGTTCAAAAAACGAAATATAACCATTCACATCCACCCATAGTTCCAATATGGTTCTGAAATAATACATAATTGTATTATTGATTTGAAGGCTTCATAAAATAATTGGACAAATCAATTACATTCAAATAACTTATATCATATCGGAAAATAACTGGGGAGTTTGATTAATTAATTTGATGCTTTGCTGAAATATCCAATTATATAAATTGTACCATCATGCTCAGTTACTTTGAATAACTTTTTTTATTTTATTTGTATATTGATACCTATAACTAATTTGATAAATGAAATGATTGAATGAAAAACAAGGATTAGATTGATTAATTTGATTGCAGTTTCAAAATTTTTGAACCCCCTATATTGCGATGTAAATGATTGGTTCAATTTATCTGTTTAAAGGCTATTGTAATTTTTATTTCAGTTATAGGCTATTCAGCTCAGGCTATTAGCGATTAAAACTACTAAAACTAAAAGGCTCTAAATTGCAGTGTAGTTGGCAGCTATCGATTAGCCATCGATTTTAATTGGTACTTTAAATTTTGTCTAATGCGTACCGAGTGGTGAGTGGCCAGCTTAGAAGAGCACCCATAGGACATTGGGCCTTATTTAGCATCCAAATGGCACGATTGAGTCGAATTTTATACTAGTGCCAATTAAATTGCACTAGCCAAACCTGTCCCTCCTCGAAAGATCATCCATCTAAGTTCTAACGGCAACGGTTCAACGACGTTGCATTTCAACCAAGTTGCCGGTTTTCAGGTTATACTAACCTCCGAGTCTATAATAACGATTATTATGAAATGACTGAAAGTAAATTTGGTTCGTCTTTTTTTTAGGACTTGTAGGTTATTAATGTATATGTGTACGAAGATCCTGCGAAAAATTATAATTGTGATAAGTAGAACGCAAGATTTTTTTATGAGAATAGAAAATAATTGCTGGAAATCAAATCCAGCAAATACAGTGCTGGAGGGACTTTGAAACGTAGACTATAGAGTTCTTCAATAAAAATTCGTGTGTGCAGGCACATTATTGTGGTGAACACTTTCTTCTTGAACATGTATGAAAATGCTAACCTAAATAGAACTCTTCAATTGGTCCAGTATTGTACTAGTTTACTTTTCGGTAATGACCCTACCTTGCTTAGGTAGTCCATGCGCACCTTACTATCAGATAAAAAGCTTTTTGACAGCAAGTTTGAGTCAACGATTATTTAATATGACATTGTGGATTTTTTTAAAAACTGTATCAATCATAACAGTTTTTGAGAAAGACTCTTTAATGTGGAATCTAATCCCCATGATATACATTGGGGTTAGATCTCTTAAAAGAAAACACTTTATAACAGCTTGAACTGCAATTTTAACAATTTGTCAATATATGTTAAACCCTGTACAAGAAACTAGAGACACGTGTCTAAAAGTTGCAAGTAAAGTAAGCCATTTTACTCTTTATACTTAACAAATGTAATAGTCATTTGGTTATACTTATGTTATCTCAGTGTCAGACCAAAAACTTTTCAAACGGCACTTGTATTTGTATGATTTATTAATATAGGTTTTCATTCTATTATTACCCAGGCCTACAAAAATTGTTTTATGTTTAGGATTTTAGAACTGGTTTTAACTATATTTGGGGCGCTAAATCTAACTAAGAAATCAGTTTTCTCCATCTGCTCTACTTTTTAAATAAATCCACTAATCTATCACTGTTTTTTCTTCAATTCGATACATTCAAGTATGGGTGTTCACCCAGCAAAAGCACACCAAATATCCTCACTTCTTCTGCCTCTGGGATAACAAAGACAAAACACCCCACTTGGTTAGAAAAGAGTTGCATAAGAGAGAAAACATGGACTTTGGGGAAAATAATGTCATTAACGACCCTTTAGTTGGACAAGAGAAAATCATTTTTCCTTCACTGCACATGAAGCTGGGCCAAATGAAGCAGTTTGAAAAGGCTCTTGCTAAGAATGGATCATATTTTGCATATATAGGGAAAAATGCCTCAGTTGAGTACGGTAAAAATTAAGGCTGGAACATTTGACGGCCCACAAATAAGACAACTCATTAAGGAACCTGCCTGAAATTCGATGAATGAGGCTGAGCGAAAAGCCTAGACTTTATTTGTTGCTAAACCGAAAACTATGTTAAACTGGTAAACAAGACACTTAACAGTTTCGGATCCCTTGGGTGAAACATGAGCATTAAAGTGAAAAACTAATTATACAGCCACTTTTTTTGAACATTTACTTCAAAATTTAGAAGAGCCAGTGAGGAACAAGGAAAATATTTCAACAGGATATTAAAGCTATGAAGGACCGCTACCAAGGAAGATGGGATACGCACATGATGGCAGATTACTGCTGGAGTTTAAAAAGGGACTGTTCCAAAATATATTCAAGAATGTCTCGGAAAAGAAGCTTCTGAAGTGTTCAGTGACTAGTTGGTTTCATCGATGATTTTTTCCTCTGTCCTTGTATATAATAATATTTGTATAATGTAATAATAAAAATTCCTTGTTTAGTTCTTTTATTTGGTGTATTTCACGTATATTTCACTAAAAAGTTCTCCATTGTTATTTAAACAAATCCGGTTTTCCAATATTTTTTATTCGAAACGTTTTCTTTGGCATATGTTTTGGTTTATTAATATTTGTTTAATTTTTATATTTTACTAATTCTTTTTTTTGCAACTGATGCTTACTTTCTGAATAAAATAACTTTTCGTTTTTTCTGTTATAATGATTGATTTACATTTTGTTTTACCGACAAATGTCTTTGCAAAAATACCAACTTTGCTATAAGGGCTATAAGCATAGTTTGTAACTATAATAATAAAACTTTTAGATTCTGTAGTAACTTCTAGATTCACTGCTCTAATTAGTTAGGTCATTTTAATAAAATCAATTTTTTCTTCCGTTATTTATAGTTTTAACTGGCAGTGTGCCACGCAAATTGCAAAAATATAATGTAAATAATTTATAATAACACTTATAAACACCTACATATTTAATTTTATCATTATAATATTTAATATTAAATTTTATCTATTGAAAACATCATTATATTGTTTCATATTTTTAGTACCCCAAAGATGACTATACTTTGTGTTCTCGCTCCCTCTCTCACTTTGTGAAGAAGACTTCATTTACAATATTTTGGAAGATAACAACATTGGAAGTCTAGTGATATTTATATTATATATATATATATATATATATATATATATATATATATATATATATATATATATATATATATATATATATATATATATATATATATATATATATATATATTATTATTATTCACGTATGGGCCCTGGTGGACCACGCGAAGTGCAATTAGAGGCGTTTGTTGTTGTTAGCCTTCCTTTGTGCCCATACTGATTTCATTCTTTCGCTATGAGCTTGTTTCCTTTCGTCAGACCAAGTTGTTCCAGTCTTCCTACATTTTTCTCTCTGGCCAACCTTCCAAACGTTAATCTTGTGTCTGAAACAGCCTCTATCCTGAATTTCACTTTGTGTAATATTTGCTGATCTTAGGTCCTCTTTAATTGCAGCAATCCATTTAATTATTTCTACTTTAGCTTTACTCCTATTTTCATAAAATTCGACTATTTGTCTAGTTAACCTACTCGGATTCATCCGTTTTATGTGTCCGTAAAACTTAAGTCTTCGTTTTCTCATATCGCTATGTATATCTGTGTATTGTTTGATTTCTTGGTTTTCTCGAAGTCGGTATGTTGTGCTATTTATTTGTTTGGGCCCTAGGATTTTTCTTATGATTTTTCTTTCCTTCTTTTCAATGTCCTCGATGTCCCTCTTTCTATTCAAAATGAGCGTTTCCGCAGCATATAGACATTCTGGCTTAATAACTGTGTTGTAATGTCTCAGTTTTGTGTTTTTAGATAGGCATTTTTTGTTGTAAATGTTTTGTGTAAGTCTCAATGCCGTTTCCATTTTTTGACATCTACCCTTATTGGCCGCTTTTTCCAATCCATTTTCCATGATTATTTCACCCAAATATTTGAATTGAGAGACTCGTCTGATGTTACCATATTTTGTTTTTAGAAATGGCGTTCTTAGTCTGTTGCAGGTCATGTATTGTGTCTTTTCAAAGGAAATTTGGAGTCCTACATTTTCGGCTGTTTCTTTTAGGATTTCAATCTGTTTCTGTGCCGTTAATACATCTTGAGCAAAAATTGCTAGATCATCAGCAAATGCCAGACAATCAATTTTGATGTTGGTTCTCCCCAGTTTAATGGGCTGGTCAATATTCAGGGCCGACTTTTTTTCACGCCACTCCTGTATTACTTTTTCTAGAACACAGTTAAATAAAAGTGGCGAGAGTCCATCCCCTTGTCTCACTCCAGTTTTAATTTCGAAGGGCTCCGAGATCTCACCCATGAATTTAACTTTTGACCTTGTGTTAGTTAACGTTGCTTTAATAATTGCCAGCGTTTTCAGATCTAGTCCTTGTTCTTTCAAGATTCGGAATAAAGATCCGCGGTCAATAGAATCATATGCTTTTTTGAAATCCACAAATGTACAGACGAGATTTTTATTGTACAGTTTTTGATGTCTTAGAATCAACTTCAGATTCAGGATCTGTTCAGGGCAGGATCTGCCCGGTCGAAAACCTGCTTGATATTCACCAATGTTCGGTTCTAACTGTCCCTGTGCTCTGTCTAGTAGACATTGAGATAGAATCTTGTAACAAACTGGGAGAAGAGATATCCCTCTATAGTTGTTTACATCCGTTCTATCTCCTTTCTTATGTAGTGGATGGATTAGAGCATCTTTCCAATCTTCCGGAATCCGTTCGGTTCGCCAAACTTCTTGTAGAATTTTGGTTATTTCCCTGATTGTACCTGGACCAGCGGATTTCAAATGTTCCGCAGTGATTCCATCTTCACCAGAAGCTTTATTATTTTTAAGCCGCTTGATTTGCCTAATTATTTCATCTTCATTCGGTGGTAATGAATCTGGGTTTGTTTGTTTAGGCTTTAGTGTAGCTAATTTGGTTAAGGGCTCAGGACAGTTTAGTATTTGTTCAAAATATTTCGCAAGTTCTTTGCAATTATCTTGGTTATTTAGAGCCAATTGTCCGTTTTCCTTTTGGAAGCAAAGACTTTGCGGTTGATAGCCTGTTACTTTAGTTTTAAATGTTTTGTAAAAGTTTCGAGTGTTATGTTTTTGGAAATCTTTTTCTATTTCATTAAGTTTATTGTTTTCATATTTTCTTTTAGTTTGTCTAATTAGCTTCGATGTTTCTTTTCTTACTTCCAAAAATATGTTATAGTTTATTGCTGTTTTTTGACTATTCCAATCTTTGAATGCTTCACTTCGGCTTAATACTGCTTGCTCGCAAACTTCATCCCACCACGGATGTTTTCTACGTTTTTGTAAAGGGACCAACTTTAAGGCTGTTTTAATAATTTTTTGTTTCAATTCTTGCCAGTTCTGTGCTGGTTGTTTATCAAGTTCTTCTGTTAGGGCTGGTTTTATTTTCGTTGGGTCAAACTTTGGTATTAGCAGCCGCTTTTGAATAAGTTTTCGAGGTTTTAAGCTAAGTTTGATTCTAGTCAAGTAGTGATCCGTGTCTATATTTGCTCCTTTCCTGACTTGAACATTCAAAATCTCTTTATAATTGGGGTATGAAATGGCAACATGGTCAATTTGAAATTCTCCCATGTACGTGTTTGGGCACCTCCAGGTTTTTTGTTTTGATATTTTCTTCTTAAAATGGGTTGACATTATTTTTAGATTAAACTGCGAACATAGTTCAACCAATCTTCTACCATTATGGTTAGTCCATTTATGAGCGGGAAAACTGCCGACTGTTTTCCTGTACTTTTTTTCTTTCCCTAGCTGGGCGTTGAAATCACCCAATAGGATTTTTACATGGTTAGAGGGAATTTTAGAGATAGTCTTTTCTAGAATTTCCCAGGACTTATTTACTTTTTCAGGATTAGATTTATTTTCTTCGTTAACTGGGAGGTGTGCATTGATTAATGTATAGTTTTTGTTAGCACACTTAAGGGATAGTGTCATAAGTCGATTATTTACTGGCTGGACATTTGTTATAGAACCAAGGATGTTTCTTGAGACAGCGAAAGCAACACCGAGATGTGGTGTATTTTTGAGTATTTTTTTGTCCGTTTTACTTTTAAAAAGTCTGTAGTTGCCGAATTCCAAGGTGTTATCATCAGTCAATCTAGTTTCTTGCAAAGCTAAAATTTTGATTTTTTGCTGATTTAATGTTCGCCCCAATTTGTGTAGTTTTCCTGGACGCAGGAGAGAATTGATATTTAGCGTTCCAAAGAAAGTTTTTGTTTTCGGTTTCAGACGTTGGCCAGAGGTCTCCGATTCCATCTGAAAGATTTTGCGTTTAAGCCCGGACGCCCCAGAATCCGAAAGTCCGGTTGTACCAGTAAAGCTGGCAGAGGATTGTCTACCTCCTGGGCTAATTTTGTAATTACTAGAACGCTTCATCTTGTACTTTGAATTAAAGGTTTGAACCATGATGGTTCAGAGGTTAAGACTGGAGGGGTTAGTTCCAGAATTTAAATATCAGCCACACCACTGGTGAACAGACGCTGACCACTCAGCCGCTTGATACAAGTCAGACGCTAAGTGGATTTAGTTTTTTTTTTTTTTTTTTTTTTTTTTTTTTTTTTTTTTTTTTTTTGCCTTGGTTCGGGGCTGCTTATTTTGAGATATTCGCAGCTGTCCATTAATATCTAATGGAACTTTCACTATCCACCACCCGTGACCCGTCCAGTACCTTAGGCGAGGTATACTGGATATATATATATATATATATATATATATATATATATATATATATATATATATATATATATATATATATATATATATATTAGCCCCTTTATGGATCAGACCTTGACGTGGTAAAGGGGTTTGAGTAGGGCAATGAAGCTTTGAGCTATGCCGTCTGGAGTCTATGCTCCTGGGAGGGTCACCCCTGGCGGACAGGTCAAAGCGGAGGCCTCAGACTAACATGATCCAAAATCTGCCAACCCGCATTGGACCAGCGTGGCAGATTACGGTCCATACCTTCAACATGGTATTTCAGTATGTTGAAATATGACAGTACAACCTCAAACACGGCCCTCATTCCCCGGAGGCCAAGGGGCAACTACCTACGGCAGTGGGAAGACCTGCCCCAAGGCAGAGGATGCTAAGAATCACCGGGTTAGATCAGGCTGCCATTGGACTTTTGACATTGCAACGTTAAATATACGGACTATGAAAACAGAGGCCCGATTGCAAGAACTGTTAATCGAACTTGACAACATACATTGGGATATTATTGGGCTCTGTGAAACACGAAGGAAGGGTGAAGAGTTAATCAAACTGGAACCAACTGGACACGTACTCTACACTCGAGGTACGGAAAATGGCCGATGTGGCGGAATAGGATTCCTCATCCATCGAAAGCTGAAGGACAGTGTGGTAAAATTTGAAAGTACATCCGACCGATTAGCCCAATGCGTCATTCAGCTGAATAAAAAGTTTAGGCTTCAAATCGTCCAAGCTTATGCACCAACTATAAGCCATAAAGATGAGGAAATTGAGGAATTTTATGATGATGTGGCCCAGCTTTTATACAAGGAGAAATGTAGGTACAAAATCCTGATGGGTGATTTTAATGCCAGAATTGGAACAACAAGAACAGACGAAAATGCAACTGGTCCATATGGAACTGGTGAGCGAGACAATAGAGGTGACAGATTAGTTGATTTTGCTGAAGGACAAGAACTATATATTATGAATTCATTCTATAAGAAAAATATCAGCAGAAAATGGACATGGAAAAGTCCATCTGGGCTCACAAGCGAAATTGACTACATCATGACCAACGATAAAACAATATTTACCAATTGTACTGTCCTTAACAATTTTAATGTTGGAAGTGACCACCGAATTGTACGAGCAAGGGTTCGGATTGACTGTCGAAAAGAGCGCGAAAAAATGGTAAGATCAAAGAAGGGCAAGGTGGATTCTGGAAAACTGCTGGAGAGAGGAAGCGATTTTGAGATTGCTTTGTCAAACCGGTTTGCTGCGTTACAAGATCCAGAGGAGGTGGAAATATCAGTTCAATATGAAGAAATCGCCAACAATGTACTTCAAACGGCTGCTTCAATAGCACCAGAGGAAAAATGTCTCAAACAAACAAAAATCTCCAGTGAGACCATTGATTTAATGAAGAAACGGCGAGCAATGAGAAATGCAGGTAGTCCTTTTGGCAGGGTCGAGTACACTGAGCTCTGTAAAACTATAAGAAAACGTATCAGAGAGGGCACGCGCCGATTCAATATGCAGCTAGTGCAAAAAACCCTGGAAGAAAACAAAGGAATTAACAAAGCTAAACAGAAGCTGAGAAACAAAAGAACGCAAATATATGCTTTAAAGCGTGAGGATGGCACAGTGTGCAGGACGCGTACCCAAATGTTAGAGATTGTCAGAAGGTTTTATTCCCAGTTATATGAAGATCAGAGCCAGTCAGGGACAGCAATACCCACGGAAGAACAATATATAATACCAGATATCCTAGTGGAGGAAGTAACAAATGCTATAGAATTGATGAAGAACGGCAAGGCTCCAGGAAAGGATAGTGTAACTGTCGAAATGCTAAAAGCTGGTGGTCGGACGTTACATAAAACACTGGCAAAATTATACTCAAAATGCCTCAAAGAACAAAAAGTACCTGACTTATGGAAAAATGCAGAAGTGATCCTTTTACATAAAAAAGGAGCACAGGAAGATTTAAAGAACTACCGTCCAATAAGCCTCCTATCAGTGATGTACAAAGTTTTCACTAAGATAATTTCTAAAAGAATATTAAAAAAACTGAATGACGCACAACCAAGAGAACAAGCAGGATTCAGAAGTGGATTCAGTACAATGGATCACATCCAGGTTGTACAGCAGGTCATAGAAAGGCACAACGAATACACCATGCCACTGTGCTTGGCTTTTATCGACTACGAAAAAGCATTTGATTCCATCTCAAAGCATGCGATAATGGATGCACTGCTTAGCCAAGGTGTAGAGAGAGCCTATGTAAACCTATTAGAATCGATATATGATGCAGCTACAGCCACAATTCACCTTGATGATCTTGAAGTGGGAATTAATATAGAACGAGGTGTACGGCAGGGTGACGCAATATCGCCTATTCTTTTCTCGGCTGGCCTTGAAGAAGTATTCCGTAAACTGGATTGGGAACAGGATGGGGTAAAGATCAATGGTGCAAACTTAAACCATCTTAGATTTGCAGATGATATTATTCTCATTTCACAAGACCCAGAGGAGCTGCAAAGACGCATACAAGAACTGCAAAGGGCTGGCGAACCATTTGGCTTGAAAATAAACCTGAAAAAGAGTCAGGTTATGTTCAATAACTTCGCTCAGGACAGAAGAATTTCAGTTTTAGGAAGGGATTTAGAGATTGTGGACAGCTTTGTATATCTTGGGCAGAGGATTTCCATGGAGGGGAATACCGCCCGGGAGGTGGAACGGCGTGTTAAATGTGGCTGGCAGGCATTTGGTAGGCTCAACATAGTGTTTAAGAGCAGACTCCCACTTTGCCTGAAAAGAAAAGTATTCGATCAGTGCGTTCTACCCGTTATGACATACGGAAGTGAAACCTGGACACTCACATCGCAATCAATTCAAAAACTTCGGGTGGCACAGAGGGGAATGGAAAGATGTATGCTTGGCATTACAAGACGAGACAGAAAGTCCTGCGCATGGATCAGGGAACAAACAAAAGTCTGTGACATCATTGGAAGAGTAAAACAGTTGAAATGGAGATGGGCAGGCCATATAGCGAGGCGATGGGACGACAGATGGACCAAGGCAATCCTGGAGTGGATACCGCTTGATCGCAAACGTCCGCGAAGAAGACCGAAAGCACGATGGACTGATGACATCGTTAAGTATATTGGACCCGAGTGGCAGAGGAAAGCCCAGGACCGTGAAGGTTGGAAGCATGCTGAAGAGGCCTTCATCCTGCAGTGGATCGATGCGGGCTGATGATGATGATGATGATATATATATATATATATATATATATATATATATATATATATATATATATATATATATATATATATATATATATATATATATATATATATATGTATATACATATAACGTCCACGAAGAAAATCGATAGCATGATGGACTGATGACATCATTAAGTATATTGGAACCGAAAGGCATATAAAAATCTGCTTTTATCTAATTATTATTTTATCTAAAAATTAAAAAATTAACAATATTTGTTATATAAAAGAAAAAATTAATAATAACAATGATGCTACTAAATAATATAAGTAATGCATCCAATATCTGGGTGATTTTACTATTTATACGTTAAAAAGTATCTATTAGGCATCTTCTGCGTGGGAACCATGTAGGTGACCGTGACGCTTGAGGGCTTGTTCCTTGTACTTGTGGATTTGACCATGGAATGAAGTCATCTTGGAAACTTGATAGTTATGGGACTAGAATTACACAATGTTATATAACAATAATATTGTTTATAACCACATATAACAGCTCCCTTTTTTTGAAAAAGTTGATGCTTTGGCAATAACTTTTGGCTAATTTAGTTCAATTTCTTCATCGAGGGGTTTGTTGGCATGAGCACTCGTTCTTCTTCTGGGAAGGAGCTTCTTGAGTAGCTGCTGAAATGCATGATTGGGTTTGAAAATCGGAGGTGGTGGTGGATTGTCGCTGAGGCATTCTATTCCAATAAGGCGGCGTCTTCTTTTGCATTTATACAATATATAAAACAATATGATTAGAACAATCAATACTATTGTAAGTATGGTAAACCAATGGATATATGTGGTTACTTCTGATCGGCTTAATAATTTATCTAGTTGGTCTGAATATTGATTGAGTTTATGCTGCGCTAGGTTTAAATCTTTGATATTAATTTTGTTTAATTTCAGAGATTTTAATTCCGGAACGTATAATTTTTCTGGGATATGTTTGGAGCAATTATATGGAAGTAATACTAGTTAATTTCTATAAGTTATTTCTTTATATTTATTGATCGCATAATTGCTAAAAATTCATATTTATTGATCGCATAATTGCATAAATTATTATTTCAGATTTTGCTTCTTTTTAGCCGCACTTGAAAATAACTGGTATGAAATCGGAAATGATTATTAACCAAAAATTTTGATCACTTTCATGAATATTGTAGTTTTTAGCAAAAAGGAGTGTTGTTTGACAAGTTTTGGGCAATCCATTTAATTGTCGAAGTTGCGCTTTGCAAATTGTATCACTGTTTATGGGATATGGAAGGATGTTGAAGCACATTTTCGTATTTCCAGGAATAGTTTCACAATTGTCCAAGCTTCGTAGTGATACTTAAAATAATGAATCATCATCACGGTCAATATATGTATGTGTTGTTGGTAATATATGAAAAACTCCTGTTCTATTATCCAATACTGGAATTGGATAAAGATGATGAAGATTGTAAGTTTCTGGTTCGACAAGAGGGACTTTAAGAACAAATATTATTTTAGAATCAGATTGATAAGCTTCTAATTCGATTACGTTAAGATAATCAGCGGCAGTTGAACAGTAAGATTTTAATACGAGCAAAGATTATTAAATCTATTATTGTTTTAATTAACTCTTCAAAAAAAACATAGCTTTCCATTAGGGATAAAAAGCTATATCATCGAAAATATTTATTATAGGTGTTTGGATTAATTTAATATAATCGTTAAATGTTTTCTGATCGATTTAAAGATTTGTAATGGTCGTATTAAATTTTTTTATTACTGATATTGTTACTGAAATCTGTTAAGTTACTAGTAAGAGATTTCCATAATGTTCCTACACCATTAAATATGCCTCGTTTTTGTCTCAAATAATACTTCTTTGTATGTATAATAATTTATTTATAATTTTTGTCACTGAGATTGCGATTTTGTGTAATAGACTGACATGAGTTCTTCGGCTTTAAAGGCTAATGTTCTCGGTGGTTGGTCTTGAAATAAATGTAAGATTCCTGATATTATTTTATCATTATTAATCATAGCTTCCTTGATTGGTTCCAACTCTTTGTGTACTAAAAGTGTCCATTTATTGTTTGAAATTTTTAGAATGCTTTCTTCATAATAGAAGATACCTATAGTGTTATTAACGGGTGTTAGAATGATTTGAACTGCTATAACTTGCATCACCCATTGTAATCTGAAACCAAAAGAATACTACAATACTCATAGTAGGGTTTCAGTCAGTCAAAGTTTACTTTAGTAGATATATTTGTTTGCGGCTTTAATGTACTAGCAGAATTGTCAAATAGTTTAGTTATATCGAGGGGTTCGTTCAATAAATGTTACTTTTATCTTTAATTTGGGTATCTTTAACATATACTTTATCGACTAATTTATATTTGGGAGTATTTTTAACGTTTTTATCAAATCTAAGTTTCGCTTTTTGTTTTCGTAATTCAGTTTTTTCTCTTACAATTTTGTAATAGTATTCCATTTTATTATTGAGGTCTCGGATGTATTTAGTCATGAGGTTCGCTTGCTTGTAAAGAGTTTCAGGTGGTCTACCAGAGGTGTGTCCCAAAATTAGTTCATATGGTGTAAAACCATGCGTTTTATTTTTGGTGTTGTTATAGCAAATAATTGCTTATGGTAAGATATTGAATGGATGTTCATTTGGATTTTCGGCTTCGTGAGTTCTAATCATTTAGGTCAGTGTTGCGTAAAATCTTTTCAGAGAACCATTTGATTGTGGATGTCCAACACTGGAGAAGGTTACTTTCACATCGTAAAGTTTACATAAGTCCTTCATTAGTATATTATCGAATTCTCGACCATAGTCGCAATGTACTCTCAACGGTGTGCCGAAATGCTGAAAGAATACTAGCAGTGTATTAACAAGGGTAGAAGATTTTTTTGTTTTCGATTCGATTCGATTTATTAATTTATCTCGTATTGTGAGAGCATAATTTCTTGTAGGATATTCGAAAATGTCTATGTTAATTTTCTCAAATGCTGTGTTCGATGTTTCTGTAATGACCAGGGGTGTACTAGGATTTTTTTTGCAAATTTTAGTTTTCTGGCAGATTTAACAACTCTTAATAAATGGTTCCACATCTTTCGTAAGTCCTGTCCAATTATACTTTGATTCGATTCGACGAATAGTTTCATTTATTCCGTGATGCATGTTGTTTTTTCTTATATGGTACTGGTCTAGGATGATTGGTATTTCATCTCGATTTCATATCTTTATGATGTTCTGACAGATTTTAAATTTAATTTCTTCGTTAGCAAATACCATGGAAATTATTTCTAGAATTGGCAATTTGAAATTATTTTCGATGTAATAGGTTTTGAAACTATCGAATTTATTTTGGTCTTTACAAAATCAGTAAAATATTTTTTGAACTATACTTTCAGGATCGAAATTAAGGAAAATTATGACATAATTACGGTATTTTACTGTTTTACTTTGTAGGACGTATACTTCGTTTTCAATAAGGTCGATATTTTCTTGGAAGATGTCATCAATAATTTGGTGATGTATATTCTCTAATTTATTTTGCCAAAAAAGGGTAATAATATTTTTATGGCATTTGTCTTATAATTGATCGTATGTTATTTCCATTTTCGAATAGTCAATTATTGATTTTGTTTGTACTTTTTGATCTTGTTCTTCAGTTAGTGTCTCTGATTTTGATTCGTCTGTATCATTTCTTTCCTCAGAGTTATTAGATTAGATTAAAATTAATATTTTTGACTGAAGGTTTATACATTGTTGGAAGTGATTAATTTTGATTATCTATAATGCGTCGGCATTTTTATTAATTTTACCAGGTTTATATTCGATTTTGTAGTCATATTCCTCAGCTTAAGGCTCTATCTAGCTAGTCTATTTTCTGGGTCTTTAATAGAGAAAAGCCATGTTAAAGGGCGGTGGTCTGCGGCTAGGGTAAATTTTCTACCAAAAAAATATTGGCGGAAGTGTTTAACTGCCCAGACAATAGCGAGTAACTCTCGTTCTATTGTGGAGTAATTAGTTTCAGCATTACACAGTATTCTAGAAGCATTGCTTACAGGTAGATTTTTACCTATTGGACCTTGGGATAGGACCGCTCCAATAGCAAAAGCACTAGCATTGGTGGTCAAAACAAATAGTTCTTCAAAATTTGGATATCTAAGAATTAGATCTGATATGAGTGCCTTTTTTAGATGATTTACATTCGAAGTCAAACATCTTTCTGAAGAAGTTTTGTTAATGGTTTTGATAATTTTGTAAAATT
Source organism: Cosmopolites sordidus (assembly GCA_031761425.1). NCBI lineage: Eukaryota > Metazoa > Arthropoda > Insecta > Coleoptera > Curculionidae > Cosmopolites > Cosmopolites sordidus. The sequence goes on from JARFXV010000546.1 coordinate 550,391, forward strand.
TGATATAAATCTGCGGTAATAACCTCCTAAACCAAGGAATGATTTAACGCCTTTTGGATTTTTGGGCAGTGGGAAATTTTGTATGCAATTTATTTTAGCTGGATTCGGGGTTAAGATGAAGAAGTACGTTTAGAAGAAATACTTTCAACTTTTAATTATGTCATAACAGGGATAAAAAACGTAAAATGATTTTAAAAACCTAGAAGCACAACAGAAGGTGGCTTTCTGAGCACAGTGCTTGAAATAGCCGAATATAATAGAAACCTCTTGAATCACTATCACACAAGACGCATATTGCTGCTATGGAGCGAATTGGTGATGTGTTAACCATTAAAGAGTTCACTGAAAACCAGAAGGTGCACTTTACGACTCGGTGAGCAAAAATATTTTTATTAACTATTTTATCTAATATTTTAGACATTTGAGATACGTGCCTGTTCGTAAAAGATGTTTTAGTAATAGTGTGTAAATTTACCGCAAAATATGTTTTATTCTTTAAAATCTAACCGTAGTGTTGTGTCAGTCGCGGTCATTTTATAACCTTAAAAAAATTTAAATATTCAAACATTTCGATAGGAGAATGATATGGTATGCCCCACACAATTTCTTATCCCCGTTTCTCATCTTTTGCAGCACTGTGTTTTCCCACCATTTCCAGAAAATGGTTGGAAATTATAAAAGAAAGACAAATATAGGAGAATGGACAGAAGGGTCAATGGCTAAAGCAATTCAAAACATGTTAGATGAAAAGACTGTTAAAAAAAAAACGTTCCAAATTAGCTAACAAATTTTACGAATATAGCCTGGCAGCCTGGCTATAGTGAATATAGCCAGGCAGAATGGCAACGAAATTTGCAAAGTCAAAGTTCCTTTAGGCCCCATTCAAACTACTTTCACCCAAGCGAAAGAAGAAGAACTCGTTGCTAATTTAAAGCAGATAAAGAGGCGTCCCTTTGATTTGGCAACTTTGGAACTACATACATTGGCATAACAGTTAGCTGTTCACAACAAGAAACACAACAAATGCAATAAAGAAAAATGTACATCTGGCAAAGACTGGATAAGAGGTATTTTTTAAATGTCACCCTGATTTGAGTCTCAGAAAACCGGAAAATTCTTCCGCAGCCCGAGCTACTGGTTCCAACAAGGTGTCTGTAGGAAAATTGTTTGAATTGCTCGAGGAAACACTTGATGAGTATAAATTTACCTCCGGCAAAATTTATAAGTGTGACTAAACTGGGGCTTTTGTTGTACCCAAAATAAGATCAAAAGTGATTGCTACAGTCGGGAAGGCCTTAACGTCTGCTGAGCGAACCACATCTGTTTTAAATTAAAAAAAATTAAATATGAACTTTTAACAGATTCTTCACCAAATCGCTGGGCTGAATGTTCAGTTTCCGGTTGGATAACTGCGGATATTTTCTTGAATTGGCTAAAAAAGTTCAATGAATTGACAAAAACTTTAAAAAATAGTCCTGTGTTGCTTCTTTTAGACGGTCATGTCACGCACACATTTGGAACTTATGGATGAAGCTCGTAAAAACGGAGTGATAATAATATTCTCCCTCCTCACATAACCCACAAACTACCTGGAGACGTGAGATTTATGCGACTACTGGGCACTTTTTTCTATCAGTCTGTCATGGCGTGGTTAAGGTCGCATCCAGGATAAGTGGTAACACAGTTTTAAATAGCTGAACTCTTTGAAAAAACTTTTATTCGATCAGCTACAATGACAACAGCTTTGAACGCATTTAAAGTTTGTGGGATCTGGCCTTACAATGCTAAATTTTTAGTAACGCTGATTTAATTGCTGCTGAAGCTACAGATAGCGAAATAAGTCAAATATAATCACAGACTGGCGAAACTCAAACGACAACGGCAGTTACTTCACAGTCAGAATCTTTACCAAACACCTCGTCTGCAACCACTAATATTTTAGAATCATCCCCGATTTCTTATTTGTCAATAGCCAGCACATCTAACTCAACAAATTTTCCGGAACCAAGCACTTCTCTTACAACATTCAATATTTCGGATCCAATACAAACTTAATCACAATCAGGCCAGGTATCTACAATAAAAAAATTTAAGACCCCACCCCAGCCTTCCAAGTCACTATCTGGACACACGTTGGAGAACAAGAAGCTTCAAACGGTGCCTCATTTCACCTTGTATCTCCAAAATAATTGATGCCTTACCCACGGACGGCACAAAATAGAACAAGACATGTTCGTAAAAGAGGGAAGACTTCAGTTATTACTTCATTTCCGTATAAACAGGAACGTTGAAAAAAAACGTAAAAAAATCGACTAATATGAAGAAAAAGACTTTAAATAGAAATAAAAGAGTAAGAAAAGAAAATAAAACAAAAAAGAAAAGTAACTCTGGAGATACTCAGTGACTTTACTGCCAAGGCTTATATTCGCAGTCTCGGGAAGGATGGATTACTTGCTAGGCTTAAGGAAGATAGACTCACTGTGGTTGTGCCGGCGTAGAAGATGTGGACGAGGATTCTGTTCATATATGTCGTTCTTGTGAAGACTGAACACTGGAAACTGTTGGTACCATTTCTTGCCCTTAGGATCGAACATGACGGGGCAAACGCAATGTTTTTTTATTGATTTATTTTGCTAAGAAGAATCGTTTTTTTGTTTCGTTTAATTAGATTATGAAAGAGTAAAGACTGTTGATTATTTAAATGAAAGTTGATAATTTCTAGAGTTACATTATGTCGTTTTTCTGACCGATAAATCTTAATGGACCCGTTTTACCCCACCTTCCCCTAAGTGTTTTATAATGAACTTTTCACTTACACCTAATCGAAATGAAATTATTCGATGAACTTCGCTAGCCAAATTAGCATCACTAAAGATGATTAAAATAAGACAAATGAGTTTTAGTCATCTTTTGATGGCGCCAACGTGGTCTGCGAAATGCGTGTCCCGTAATTTCAATCGGATTTGTTCATTAGAGGCTCCAAAATCAAAATTTTCAATAAGTTCTAGATAATATTTAGAACTATTTTGAATTTGACTGTTGTGGTCCTATAATATTTAATATCATTAAAAAATTTTAATTAAAAATAAATATGCCTATAGTTTTTTTAGTACTGCAAGCAATTTCAATTTATTTGTGAATACATCCTTCTTAATAGGTAAACGTTTTGTTCCGTGTTGATGAAATTAAAGGTAGAAAATGAAAGGGATCTTAATAATGTAGGAATTACTACTTACTTGAAGCGACGGGCGAAGTTTAACCATAAAAGAAACGACAAGCTTGCAAAATTACTTCTATGTACCTAGAACTTTCTACATAATTTGTGGTAAACGGTTAACAAAATAACTATATAAAATACTAGGACGGATCAATTTGCTAAAATTTACTTTGCTGTTACGTTGATAATTTAAAATTAGAATTTAATTAAGTTAACAAAGGCGATATCAAAATGCAATATCAGCATTAAAGCGTAAATTTCTTGTAGTGGTTCCTTGCTATTATCAAGTATGAATATAGTTGTATGAAGTTTTTAAAAATATTTCGTAGATTCTGGATCTAAGAAAAACCCAATTTGTAACAGGGAGTTATTTTTTAACAGCCGATTTAAAACATATTGGGCAACAATATTTCTTTTTTCTTCTTAACATTTTAGAGATGACCACGTAACACTCATCAGTTCATCAAGAAGTCATTATTTGATATATGGCCCATACGGTTATATTTGATTTAAAAACGTAGCAATGCAAGAAAAATAGTAATTAATTATCAATTAATTTTATAATTTTTGAAACCCTCTTACGGTATTATATTTTTTCTGTATGCCAGCCATATGAAGGACATAAGGCCTATAGCTTCCAACAGTTTTCCAGACTTCAGCCATTCACATAATAACCGCTCTCCACGTCGTTTGACATCTTAACCTCCAAACCTATATCAAAAAAAGATATACGCCCAAACTGGAAACTTTTTTTAAGGCAAGTTGTTTTTAAACTTATTTACGGAAAAACTAAGAAAAATTTAAGTATATTTTGACGTTTCACTTGTTATTTAATGACATCTTTAATATACACACAGTTTATACAGGTCAATTATAATGCTACACCTCACTTATGGCCTATATGTATCAACATTAATAGACATTATATTATATAAGTTATATATTATATATAAGTTATATATATATTATATTATATAAATATAAGTTCTGTTTTTTCAAGAGATTACAAACAAATATACTATTTCAAAATTGTATTATGGGTGTCAAAAAAACAATTTATGCAATTTTTTTTATTAGGACATACAGAACATCTAGTATTGCACTGTTTAGAATGATTAGATGCATGATGTCGAACGTACTTCTCTGTAAAATTATTATAGCAAATAACACAACATCTTTTTTTGTCATATTCTTCCAATCTGTGAGAAGTTAGCCGGATGAGGGATACTGGGTCTTGCGCTTTGCACAATCCAGCAACTAATTGTTCTCTAAATGTGGTTATATCCATATTTGTATTCAAAGCTTAGTTATAAAGAATGAGCTCATTGACTACAACCGTACTTGTAAGAAGTTGTAACGTACTCACCTTACCGGGCTAGTTTTTTATGTCGGACTGGGTACGTGGTTGAGAGCTATAAATCGTGCACAGAAATAACGTTGAAATAAAATTATATGTATATATTAACTAATGAACTAATTATAATTATGTGTAAAAAATAAGAAAAAGGAAAAGAGATACTTAGTAATAACTACGAGAAAATCAAAAGTTTGGCGCCAGTGAAAGCCTATGCCAGCCACGATAAGGAAATGCTTATTCTCTACGGTACTACAGCCTTCAGGTATCAGATGTTCAGTTCAATTAATACGGAAACGATAATGATGGAATGATGTAATGGTACAATGGTACAGCAAATTACGTTCGATCGTCACAACTGGTGGCATAACTGGTCACGTAACTGGTGACATAACTGGTGGCGTACGGAATCTGTACGGTATGCTTAGTGGTGTGTCGTGGTTACGATGGAGGTTGTAATAGACGCTATATATAACGACAGAAGGGATCACAAAAGTGCCTTGAGACTCAGAAAACTCACCGTAATTGTCGGTACTAAGGGCTAGCAGAAAACGCCACGCTGCTGATCGGCTGCGGTCAGATTCGCAAATGCCGGGTTAATTCACGGAGGCAGCGCTGGTCGTACCAAGCGGGACGGCCAATACAAGGGACTTTAGAAGGGATCGGGATGTTGGAATCTGCACCATGGACGGCGTGCTTCCGGAGACAGATAAAAGAGCTCGCCGCCAATACAGATTTAAACAGAAATAGAAATACGAAGGGGGATGACGATACATATGTAACGGGGGGCAAAAACCCAAACTTTACAAAGTTCTGTTGCTACTTTTTGGTACCATTTTATAGATCTTCGAACGGGATTACTATAAGAAGACTTCTGATCCGATATGATTTAACACTATTATGGTCTAATATTGTAGATGGCTTCATTTTGACTTCACACTTAGTCTGAATTTCAATCATTTCCGGGCACGATTTTGTAGTGAGAAATAAAACATTTCTTTTGTCACTCCATTTACCTACAGTTACTTTTGTGTTGCTTTCAAGAGTCGTCACCTCACCCCGTTTCAATTTTTTGTCCAACACAAGTTTTGGATAAAATTTTCTGTGTTTCGACAGAGTGCCAATGAGATGAGTATTGCTGTCATTAAATCATAAAACTATCACTTATATAAGAATTATCCGTAGTCAACATTCGGCCTAGGTTATGAAGAGACTGCATCAAATCTAGTACAACTTGGTTAGCCACTGGTTGATCAGTCGGTGTAATTTTTTTTCCACCATAATTTTTCATTTTGTATGTGTAGCCATCTTGTCCACATAACTTAAAAATATTGATCATGTACTTATGTCGCTTACCAGGTATATATTGCAAAAATGATAACCGCCCTCTAAAATGGCACCATAGAGTCGTCTATACAAATATATTTTCCGGGGATAAAGGCCGTTTTAAAGGTGCGAAAGGTGCCAAAGAAATAGCAAATATTAAAAACTACAAGGTCCGTACAATCAGAGAAGCTCTTGAAATAGAAGAAAGAGTGAGCTAAATATGCGAAATAACTCTGGCAACATTCCAAAAGTGTCGAAATCGCTTATGAAGAAACAACAAATAGTTCATCGTGACGACGAGAAAAAAATCCATAAACAGAAGCACAGGAGCGGAGCCGAGCACCATGTACGTACACAAACTATCCTGATACAATCTGCGCAGTTGCCGACATATAAGAGCGAGGGCAACGACCCGTGTACCTCAGTTGATCTCTTCGCTCGAAGAGAAGAACACTTAAAAATATCAAATGTGAATTTAGCCAAAGATCGTGACCCTTCGCAGAACAAACAGATACCCGGAATAATTTAGAAACATATATGTTCATAATATAGCTATACTAAATTCTTAAGTAAGTCTTAACTAAAATGGGTATTAAAACTAAAACTGAAAACTACATATAATTAAGCCTTAACAAAAAGCCGTAATAAAAATGCCAATACCGAGGATAACACGATAAACCCAGCACACCACTTCAATCTATCTTAAAAAGCATCACACACCCTCTGAATGTAGTCACACTTGAACCAAACAAATCAAGGGCAGGACACTTTGCATTGAAACAGCCACATGCTTTAAACAGTAGAACCGTGGTTACGAAGTTGGTATTTGGCCTTTCGACATAGAACGATCTATGTCTGACTATGTTGATATATTGAATCTGGAAATCCTATATATTCAATAGCTCAACACAGTTAATATGACAGTTACAAAGCTTAAAGAGATATACCTGGCATATCCTACAACTCTGCGACAATAAAAATAAAAAACGTTGTTGCCACAGTCACTGGTCGACTTCCCGTACAGGGTACATCCTCCTTGAAAGTGAGGTATTTCAAGAAACACCTCTGCACATCCTAAAATATTTTGATCTGATCGGTGCAATATTCACACCGATCAGACCGGTGACCGGAGACGTCTAGATGAACATAGACTTTACAAGTGTATCAAACAAAACAGTAAGACAGTTTAGGTTATTAAACTACCCAGTGATTCTTACCATAAGTCCAAGAGCCCTCAGCGAGAATATAGTCAAAGTGTATTTCATTAATTTTAATGAAAAATGCAATTTATTTACACTTGAAAATATTAACATGGATCCGATACGATAAGGTCCACATCGACAGCGAGTAAATATACCATAATGGTAGAAGCAGTATGAAAACTTAAACCTACTTCTTTTACAGAAACAGTTCGGCCATTTTCAAATTCGGAAAATTACCTGAAACGATATGGTGCACCAATTCTTGTCATTTTATCAATTTTAACAGAACTATAAGAAGTCTGCTTAGCTCAGTAGCATGCGAAAAATACTTCACAACGTAATAAAAACAAAACCAAACGAAATTAACGAGACGATCGAGTTTGAACGTAAACTAGGTTTCATGATTGTTTTACGGGGTCTCGTTGCTGCTACAACTAATTAAGTGCAGTGCTCTACCAGTATCTCCTCATTAGAGAGGATACGCATTGCCGTTTTATTTCGGAATCGTGTTGTACAATGATCTACTATAAAAAAGTTGAGTGAGTTTATTTGCCAATCCACTATAAAGAATAAAACAAAGGAAATTTAATGTCGAAAATACTTAATCAGTAGGCGGTCTTCAGTCAAGATTTCAGTTTTATGGTAAGTGCACTCACTTACTTAAAGAAAAAAAATGTATTTGAAAATAATTAAGTGGCGATAAACGAAGGCTAATGATGAATATTGGGCAATTTCCGTAGAGATGCGCCTAATTATTATTTGAAATTCTTGACATGATATGTCTATTATTTTAATTCCGTTATAACCAGCTAATATTAGTTAAACTAATTCGATGTCTTCGATCGGTTTTCGGTTATTGAAAATGTTGATGTTTTTAAGCTAAAAAAGCTCATATAAGGATATTAAAAAAAAATTAAAATAGTTAACTGGTTACTCAGTTAACTATTTTAAAATACTTCAAATCTTTAATCTGTAAGAATAAATCATCTCCTGATGATGCTAACATGGTTAGCAACACGTGCGTTGAGAGCTTTAAAAAAAGTGATTCGGTGTTTAATGGTAAATCTCTTTGAGTTTAATCCAGAAGGTTTTATGTCTTCTGTGTATTTATTCTGTCTTTTATAAAACTGAAAAGCAATCACGACGTTTGAACGAGATGGCACTCATCGAGGAGACTCTCTCGAACTTGGAACTTGCACATATAAACATTTATGTTCGAATATAATCTAAGTTTTGATGATTGTTTTAAGACCCCTTAGTACTCACCCAAATAACGTTTTACGCAACGCTATTACGCCTCAAAAATGAATAGTTTTCTCGATGTTTTCTCCACGAAACGCAGATTAGTACAAGCCCAAGCTCAGAAACACGTCCTAAAAGAATTTCTTCGCTTGCATGTGATATAACCAGTTAGAGTGTGGTGTTATAAACACATTGTTTGAGAAGAATAAAAAATGCTGAGTAAACTTATTATAAATTGTCCGAGAATAATTCTTTGCTACCTAATATAAATAATTAAATACAGGAAACTTTAATTTAATGTTATAAATACATAATCGGTAGATTGTTTCTAATCCAGGTTTTTATTTTAATTGTCCATAATACTCAAATTGCAATAGCCATGAAATAGAAAGATTTTATTGCAAAGTAAATGATTATAAACGATATCGAATTATTATTTAAAACTACTGTTGTGTGTCTTTTTAATCGAATTTTCACCAGCTAATATTTGTATCATTGGATGTCCGATCTGTGTTGGATTGTTCAAAATATTACATGTTTTTAAACAAAATAAACTCATATATAAGTACAAGTGGAAATTTACGGAGCTGAAGTGAGAAATAAATTACATCTCAGTACCTTACTCTTTCAAATCATAAGAAAAAAATCCTTATACTTATTTACAATTTAATTTAGGCAACATTTTACTTGGTCAGTTTCAATTAATTGCAAATGTCAGTTGACAAAATTAAACCAAAGTGAATATTTCAAAGCGAGGCTATTCACTATTTTAAGTATTTTAGAATCAGGTTGTTAAATAAATAACACATTTCTATACAATTTTCCCGTCAGTTGAAAAATCCTTTGAAAGCAGAATGAATAGATTCATTATACTAAATCACTACAGCTATTCGGATAGATAGAGTTCCGATCTTTGTCCGAAAACTTAGTTAAGATTGATAACCTAAACATTATTCTCATCGTTATATAGTTAAAAGTTTATATTGGAAATAGATAATTTGGAAATCGTGGCAATGTATTTGTTATAAAAGAGAAAGAACAATTAACATTGGTGTACCCAGAATATGATGGTTTAATAGATTTTTAATAAAACATATACACTATAATAAGGAAAAAAAAGTTATAGAAAAATAGTTGTCAAGTGAGACCCAATTATCCATAAAGAGAGATTTATGCAAATGCGGGTTTTTCACTTTTATTCCGATTTTAAAATGTTTGCATATTAGCTGTAGAAGATGAAAAAGAAGAATTTCGGTTTAAGTGCGCATCGGTGTTAAAAACTATTTGGCGACTTATACGTTTTAGCATGTTTACAAAATTTAATAAAACATACCTGATTAAAGGAGAACACTAAATGGTCTAGTGTAAAAGTGTGATGAATACAGAAAATTCATGAATATATGACTAAAGGATTGAATACTTAACCGCATGGACATAATACGAGAAATGTCAAAACAAATTAGATTTAAGAATATAACAATAAATTAAATTACTAAATATAAATATAGTAAAATAATTAAAGGTAAAAGAACACTGGATAAACTCATTTGTTTTTGGTGTTGTGGATGATAATACTCTGTATAGGCTAAAAGATCCGAAAGGAAAGAGAATATACGAGGATAGAGCAAAGACTCGGTTACTTTTTCGATAAATGGCGGTGCAATCGTAATAAGATTGCATTTCTAATAAGCAACTTTCTTTCTCGTAATATTCCATACATTTCAAACCGATATGATATTTAGTTTTGTTTTAATAATCTTCCAAAGCAGGCTAGGTCGATTTTTTTGTTCAAATGGGAAAAAGACGAATTTCGTGTGTTAATTAAACACTACTTTTTGACTACCAACCTGCGATTTGTAGAACCGAGGCCCTACTCACAAAATGCCGCATTATACAAGAGAACCTGTAGCTACCCATTCATTACGATATACCTATCCTACGACAAAATAGACTTCGATCAAGAAATCCGCCACTACTGTATGCTGAACAGCTTGTCACATGGAACACCAAGTAAGATATCTTTGGAATCAAAATTGCAGAGACATTGAAAATCACCAAGAGCGGGAATGGTTTGGGAAATACAACTCCCTGTGATACTGCGGGCATCGAGTGTGATACTACAACTCAACTGTGATACTGCGGGCATGGAGCTTAAAAGAAAACTGCTGTAGCGATGGAATGGATTGGAAACCTAGATATTAATGTTTAGTCTATCTGCGTGTTGTGTATGCATTGTTTGTTTTTTTCTTTCTTTCTTTACCCTTTTTTGTATATATTTATTGTACTATACGTTTATATGTAGCATGATGCCATACGAATAAATAAATAAAAACTACTTTTTGAATAGAAAAACCATGACCGAAACAGCAGAAAAGTTATAAAAAAATTTTGGAAACTGTGCTTCTTTATATTTTATGATTCATAAGTGGTTTAGTGAGTTTCGAGTTATTTTTAGCACTGATCAGACTATTACAAGTAACGTTCTGCGTCCGGGACACCCCGTTAAGGTTACTATTGAAGAAATGGGCAACAAATTCAGTAATTTCCTGTTAATCGATCGAAAGTAAAGCTTAGTGAGAGTTTATATAATAGATGTCTTGGGCAAACGCATATGGAACATACTACATTTAGGATTGAGTAAGCTATCAGTACGATAGTTGCCGCGATTGTTCAGTACGCGCCAAAATAGGAATCCAGTAACCACTTCAGAGCGGCTTTTCGACATGTATAACCGCAATCCGATTAAGTTATTGTGGTGATTCGCAAGAGTTGATAAAACTTGAATAAAAGCGGTGATCTTTTCATTTGATGTGAATTTGTTTCTATCCAGTCTTTTTTTCGTGTTTGAAAAAATTACACTATGCAGAAAAAATGAGAGAACAGTTTAAATGTGGATTTAACTCAGTGAGCGAACCCCGACGAAGGCAAAGATATTTCCATTGGTCGGAAATGTCATGGCTACTGTTTTCTGGAACTCGTAAGGCATTATCTTCATCGATTGTTTAGAAAGGAGAAAGACAATCACAGGAAAGTATTATAATGCAATGTTGATCAAATTTCATGAAAGGTTGATAAAATAAAAACCGTCATTTGATAAAAAACAACGCCGTTTCACCACAAAAATGCGCCCGATCATTCATTCGCCTTTGCAACCATAAAATTGGTCAACTTACAAAACGAATTAATGCCACATTTACCGTATTTTCCTGGCTTAGCCACGTTGAACTTATTTCTCATTTCAAACATGAAAAAATGACTGGCTAGAAACAAATTCACATTAAATGGAAAGAACAACGGAATATTTGAGTTCGTAATGTCGCACTTTTTTTAAATAATAAAAAAAGTTGAAAAAACAAAATATATCGACTAAAAAAGAAATAACGTTGACACTACCCTCACATATAGTATGATGACTAGAATAATGAGATTTTTTAAAGAAAATTAATAAGTAATACTGTGTTAGTTCCCAGTAAAATCTGAGGGAAGTTAGATATAGATTATAGATTAGATATAGATATAAATTATAGATTATGTTTGAGTCCGAGGTGTCTCGATGTTTTCTAGGATATATTAAACAGTCGCACATATTACCTGGATAAATCGCATAAGATGGTAGGTCGCATACATTGCAGGTAGAAGCATTACTGTCATTTTAAAGGTATTCATGTAAAACTTTAGAGGTAACCGATTCTGAGGCGATGCCAGACAATAGACTTAAATCTTTTGGCATTTTGTAGTATATTAATCGTTAAATAACGGTCTTTTGAGAAGCTACATATTGTTCTTCGCGCTAATCGAAATTTTATTACTAGAATGAGATAAACACCCAAACGTTAATATGTAAGTTCGCTCTAAAAGTCGCCCACTTCATCTATGTTATTTGATCATCTTCTACACTCTTTGTTCTTCCTAGGTAGTATGAAGCATTGTTCGTCGTTTCGATTGTCAGAATTCTTGAGTAAATATGGTAAGACATCCCAACTAAACCCTTAAACTCGCGATTTACAACAGAACTATATTGTCGTGATTGAATATAATATTACTAAGAATCATTAATATAAAAGAAATACCTAGCCACTTAAGATCATCATAGATCTACTTTCAACAAGTCGATCTGTGGTTGGGTGGTTAGGAGAATAACGCCTATATGTAAATGTTCGAATTTTTTACCGTTGTATTATGTAATTTGGATTGTAGCATTAATGCCTTTATATTTTACTTTCTATTACCGCTGAATATCGACTACAATAATGATAATAATTAAAACACTTGGTATTTGTTTCACAATATATTCAAGATATTCTCTAACATGTTTCGGCCTCGCGACCATTCTCAAAGAGAGTTATGTATAAACTAAACTAAAGTTTCAAAGTGCTGTCTAATGGAAGTCGGTTTTTTCATCTCGTTAAATTTATTACACTATCAATAATTGGAGTATTTCCGAAGTCTAGCTGGGTGTTTGTTAGGTTTTTGCCGTCGTATATGGCTTTTTTTAATTTCGAAAATTTCCAGGTAATTCCAGGTAATGGATTACCAATGGGAAGCCCCCTGAGCCCCCTCCTGGCAGAAATTTATATGGCTAATTTTGAAAACAATTTATTTAGCGACACTAATTATACAAGACACATACATTTTTGGGCCAGGTATGTCGATGATATTATTTGCATATGGACCGGTACAGAAAGACTATTGGGTCAATTTCTTGAATATTTAAACAGTGTAAACTCAAAAATCCAGTTCACAATAGAATCAGAGACGGATAATTCATTAAATTTCTTAGATTTAAAAATAATAAGAACACCGAATAAATTAGAATTCGAAATATTTAGAAAACCCACGTATACCGATACAATTATTCACGCAAGTTCAAATCAGTCATGGAATGTAAAAATGTCCACTTTTCATAGTATAACCCACAGACTTCTAACGATTCCACTTAAAAAAGACAGCTATGAAAAAGAAGTTAATATTATCAAAAATATGGCAAGGAATAATGGATATCAGCCAAGCATCATAGATAAAATGATAAAAAACAAGATTAAGAAAAACAACACCAAACATTTTTATGCCGCAACACCCGAAAAAGATTCTAAAAATTGGCATGCTATAAACTATATTCACAAATTAAGTTCAAGAATCACAAATCAGTTAAAGAACGAAAATATTAATATTATCTCTGTTAATAAGAATAATCTTGCATCGATGTTAAACAATAACAAAGAAAGAGCAAAATTTTGTGACAAATCTGGAATATACGAAATTAAATGTAATATGTGTGACGCTATTTATATAGGCCAAACGGGCCGATCACCCAATGATAGGCTAAAAGAACATAAATATTCAATTTTACACAATCAGAGAAAAACGGGCTTTGCCGAACATTGTATAGACCAGAACCATTTTTTTAACATTAATAATACCAAATTAATACATAGCTGCAATAAAAGCAGGATGTTAGATTACCTGGAAATTTTCGAAATTAAAAAAGCCATATACGATGGCAAAAACCTAACAAACACCCAGCTAGACTTCGGAAATACTCCAATTATTGATAGTGTAATAAATTTAACGAGATGAAAAAACCGACTTCCATTAGGCAGCACTTTGAAACTTTAGTTTAGTTTATACATAACTCTCTTGAATATATTGTGAAACAAATACCAAGTGTTTTAATTATTATCATTGTTACTATGTTTCACCAAGAGCCAACCGCGCAATCAATCAAAACTATTGTGACTACAATAATTACAGTGATGTATAGAAAGGCAAGCTTCTAAGGTGGTATAGCAGCAAATTGTGATGAAATGTTTCTTATTAAAAGAATTAACTAAAACTCTTCAAAATTCATTGTATTTGTCTCAAATGTTAAAGGTTTAGCCCTACAATATATGTGTCAATTGCTATACGGCTTAGTCTTTATGAACTTCATTAGAAAGAAATGAAATATTTATTAGTATGCTGTGCAGTAAAATCACACAATTCTTTAAAAATGTTTATCGGTATCATTTAATATTAATTAGACTACTTCTTATAATTATAACCCCTTACACAGGAATCTTAACAATGGATCTGAGAAGCATTATAATTGTACTACAACTAAAAATATGTTTTTATTAATTCGTTTCCACCATTTATTCCCAACAATTTTACTTCATTTTGTACTAATATAAAAACAAAACCATACAAGCCTTAAGACTTTCGTTTCAATGGTTCACTTGAAAAATATACTGAAGCGATATCATATTGATACAAATATACGAATTACTGCTTTGCCACTTTTTGTTTCGGCAACGTTTTGGGATTCTACTTCGAACTTTAGATATTTTCTGTGGCACCCTGCCAAATGAGATAGAAAAATTATACAAAGAAATGAAGACATAAAGTACGCTGTAAACAGTACTATTGTTAAATAGTACAACATTTATATTTGAATATACGAGGGTTGATCAATAAGTACACGTGTTTGATAACAGATGGCATTGACGAATGAAATTAAATGACCTCATGCTGAATTTCAGATAAATTTATATATTAGTTTTTTTTGACATCAGTTGTATCATTCGTGTTTTGTATTTCTCGATAAAATGAAAAATATCAATATCGATCCGTAAGTCGTTTTTTATTTTAGGATGGAAAAACTTGAGAAGAAATAAAAGTGAAGTTGGATGCTGTCTATGAGGACCCTTTAGCATCTATGACCACCATGAGATATTGGTTTAACGAGTTTAAGCATGGTCGTACAACTGTTTTCGATGAAGAACGGCCAGGACGCCCGTCAGACGTGGTTACCGAGGAAATCGTCGAAAAGGTCCATGACATGATTATCGCTTATCGTCAAACGAAAGTGCGTGAAGTAGCTGAGGCCGTAGGTGCCTCGTACGGAACGGCAATCAATATTTTAAATCATAAGATAGGTGTGAGGAAAGTGTCGGCCTGATGGGTGCCGTGATTGCTCACGGTGAACAACAAGCGGGTACGACTAACAATGTCAAAGCAGTGTTTGGACCGCTTTAAGCGAAATTCGCAGGATTTTTTACGTCGAGTCGTCACCGTTGATGAAACCGGCATACATTATTATACGCCAGAGACCAAGAGACAGTCAAAACAATGGATTTTTCCCGGTGAATCTGCTCCGAAGAAGGCAAAAACGGTTCCATCAGCCGGAAAGGTTACGGCTACGATTTTTTGGGATTCCAAAGGAATAATCCTCATGGATGCCTCATAGTTGTACTACAGTGAGTTGTTCGACACATACGATAAGAAATTGAAGGAGACGCGGCCCCATTTGGCTAAGAAAAAGTGCTCTTCCATCTGGATAACGCACCTACACATTCTCTTTAATTGTTGCGGCCAAATTGCAAGAACTGCGCTGCGAATTGCTTCTGCACCCACCTTACTCGCTCGACCTAGCACCCAGCGACTTTTTCTGTTCCCTAACTTGAAAACATGGCTCGCAGGGAAAACAAATCATCTCAAATGAAGAGGTTATCGCCGAGACACAAGCGTATTTTAGAGAGTTTGGAAAATCGTATTTAAAAAACGGCTTAAAAAAAGTTGGAGAAACGCTTGGAAAAGTGTATAGACCTAAAAGGAGACTATGTTGAAAAATAAAAATAAATTAGCGAAAAAAATTACGTCTTTATTTCAAACACGGGTACTTATTGATCAATCCTTTATATATTAAGTAATAGCAATTCAATTGTGAATACATGAAAACATGATAAACTATTTCTATGAAATTAGCTCTATACTTGCTCTTCTAATTGGCTCTTCGGAGTGAAAAACTGAATTCGAAAAGATTTAGCACTAAATACCAAATGGCTGTATTTAGCGTCCCAACACGAATTTTGCTAACCGTGTTAGCATCACCAAGGGTTAATTCAACCTTATGTTAAAACTAACCTGTACTCCATTTATATGACAACTGTGTATAACGAAACGTTTAAAAATCATTGAACCGCTAATCAAACGTTACATTAATAACTCAAAAAGTCGACTGAATGAAATAGGTCCTTTATCCCGGTTCTTGGTTTTCTTAGATTTTAGTATTATTTACACTTTTAACAAGTCTTAAATTACTAATATTAACATGATAATCATGTTTGAGTGCATGTTAAGGGCCAAACAGGATATTTCATTCCTCTTATATCTAATATGAGCAATATGTTCTTTATATTTAATTAATGATGAATTTTTAGTTTGCTTAATATACCCTCGAGTAGCATCGTGACAACTACTTTTCCCAAGACTTCTTTTAACTTATTATATGGTTTGTAGACTACTTTAATGTCCATTTTTTTGAAAATCTTATTTTACGAGGGTTAGATTTTAATACGAAGGTATTAATTGGACATCAAGAGGTATCACCATAAATGTGTCTTTATTATTATTATTATTATTCACGTATCGGCCCTAGTGAACCACGCGAAGTACAATTAGAGGCGTTTGTTGTTGTTAGCCTTCCTTTGCGCCCATACTAATTTCATTCTCTCGCTATGAACTTTTTTTCGTTTCGTCAGACCAAGTTGTTCCAGTCTTCCTACATTTTTCTCTCTGACCAACCTTCCAAACGTTAACCTTGTGTCTGAAACAGCCTCTATTCTGAATTTCCTTTTGTGTAATATTTGCTGATCTTAGGTCCTCTTTAATTGCAGCAATTCATTTAATTATTTATACTTTAGCTCTACTCCTATTTTCATAAAATTCGACTATTTGTCTAGTTAACCTACTCGGATTCATCCGTTTTATGTATCCGCAAAACTTAAGTCTTCTTTTTCTCATATCGCTATGTATATCTGTGTATTGTTTGATTTCTTGGTTTTTTCGAAGTCGGTATGTTGTGCTGTTTATTTGTTTGGAGCCTAGGATTTTTCTTATGATTTTTCTTTCCTTCTTTTCAATATCCTCGATTTTCCTCTTTCTATTCAAAATGAGCGTTTCTGCAGCATATAGACATTCTGGCTTAATAACTGTGTTGTAATGTCTCAGTTTTGTGTTTTTAGATAGGCATTTTTGTCTCAATGCCGTTTCCATTTTTTGACATCTACCCTTATTGGCTGCTTTTTCCAACCCATTTTCCATGATTATTTAACCCAAATATTTGAATTGAGAGACTCGTCTGATGTTACCATATTTTGTTTTTAGAAATGGTGTTCTTAGTCTATTGCAGGTCATGTATTGTGTCTTTTCAAAGGAAATTTGGAATCCTACCTTTTCTGCTGTTTCTTTTAGGATTTCAATCTGTTTCTGTGCCGTTTCTGTGCCGTTTCTGTGCCATCTTGAGCTAAAATTGCTGATCATCAGCAAATGCCAGACAATCAATTTTGATGTTGGTTCTCCCCAGTTTAATGGGCTGGTCAATATTCAGGGCCGACTTTTTTTCACGCCATTCCTGTATTACTTTTTCTAGAACACAGTTAAATAAGAGTGGCGAGAGTCCATCCCCTTGTCTCACTCCAGTTTTAATTTCGAAGGGCTCTGAGAAGTCACCCATGAATTTATCTTTTGACCTTGTGTTAGTTAACGTTGCTTTAATATTTGCCAGCGTTTTCAGATCTAGTCCTTGTTCTTTCAAGATTCGGAATAAAGATTCTCGGTCAATAGAATCATATGCTTTTTTGAAATCCACAAATATACAGACGAGATTTTTACGGTACAGTTTTTGATGTCTTAGGATCAACTTTAGATTCAGGATCTGTTCAGGGCAGGATCTGCCCGGTCGAAAACCTGCTTGATATTCACCCATGTTAGGTTCTAACTGTCCCTGTGCTCTGTCTAGTAGATATTGAGAGAGAATCTTGTAACAAACTGGGAGAAGAGATATTTGTCATGTCAACTATCTTCTCATAACCATTATCTAAAAAATTAACTTTCCTTAAAATAAATTAATATATCTACCATAAAGTCTAAGTTAGTTATTTTAAAGTACCCAAAAATTGTAATCTATTATTATTTTCTATTACATTTGTAAATTTTATGTTTATCATTTATCATTTAAATTCTTAGCAAATTCTTCTCAGTCTTTCATTATCCGACTATCATTTATTCCAATCATTTCAGAATTTTCTGAATGGGAAAACCAAGGGAACATGAAAGTTATTCAATGAAGCATTATAAAGCAGGTAGAGAGACAGTAAAACCGTCGCAGATAATAGGGAATACATAATTGAACAAAGAGTAACCTGATGAGTCTAACCACCAACAGACGAAACATGTGCCCTCTAATGTAAGGGATGGGTGGGGCGTCCTCCTGATCAATGATATATATATATATATATATATATATATATATATATATATATATATATATATATATATATATATATATATATATATGTTTCTAAATCATTCCGGGTGTCGATCCGTTGATTCTGTGAAGAGTTACGACGTTTCGTCAAAATCACATTTGGCATTTTCAAGTATTGTCCGCTTCTAATGAAGAGTCCAACTGACGTGCACGGGTCGTTGTACTAACTTTTATAGCCGGCCGGCGACTGCGCAAATTATATCGGGGTAGTTCGGGACTATTTGCGGCGCTCGGCAACGCAGTCAGGAGTCCCTTTATTGATTTTTCTACCTCGCCGCCACGTTGCCGCGTTTCTTCTGTTTCAGAAGGGATTTCCGTACTTTTGGAATCTTGCGAGATTCCAAGATTCCAAAGGATGATGATGGGATTTAGCGTTGAGGTATCGATCGGTGTGAGTTGGTTTCCTATACATTGTGTATTCGAGTGTTCCGCAAAGTTTCCTTGTGATAAGGAGATCCAAAAATGGCAGTTTTCTATCCTGTTTGGCTTCCAGAGTAAAGTGTATTCTGGGGTGAATGTTGTTTAACTGGGTTAGGAAGTTGTTCAGAAGTTCGTTTCCGTGAGGCCATATTACAAAGATATCATCCACGTAGCGTTTCCAAAGTTTAGGCTTTAAGGAGCATTGGCCAATGCCTTTGTTTCGAGGTCGGTCATGAACAGGTTGGCTATAACGGGTGATAAAGATGATCCCATTGGGGCACCGTCGGTCTGTCTGCAGATCTGCTGGTTGAAAGAAAAGTATGTATTCTTCAAGCAGTATTCGG
Source organism: Cosmopolites sordidus (assembly GCA_031761425.1). Classification (NCBI taxonomy): domain Eukaryota; kingdom Metazoa; phylum Arthropoda; class Insecta; order Coleoptera; family Curculionidae; genus Cosmopolites; species Cosmopolites sordidus. The sequence goes on from JARFXV010000546.1 coordinate 569,802, forward strand.
AGAGTTCCCCCACAAATGGTGAAAAGTGTTCGTTCATCGAAATTAGGACCAGGGCCTCGTCTATGGAGAAACTTGGATACAGTGAGACTATGTCCAGGCTTGCCAGTATGTCTGTATCCTCTAGTTGGAGATCTTTAATCAACCTTATCAAATGTTCTGAGTTTTGAACATAGAACTCCGCAAGTTTGACGCTTGGTTG